>CM023866.1:36293444-36755588 GCA_013389735.1 Phaseolus lunatus
TTCATAGACGACATCCTCATTTATTCAAGGACCGAGGAAGAGCATGAGGAACACACCTGAGGACAGTATTGGAGATCCTGAGGGAGAAGCAACTCTATGCCAAGTTTCTCTAAGTGTGAGTTCTGGCTGAGGGAAGTCAACTTCTTAGGACACGTGATATCTGCCCAGGGGATCTCGGTGGATCCAGCCAATGTAGAGGCAGTGCTGCAGTGGGAACGTCCTAAGACAGTTCACCGAGATAAGGAGCTTTGTGGGGTTGGCGGGCTACTATCGGAGATTTATTGAGGATTTTTCCAAGTAGTGGCTCCTTTAAACACAACTGACCCGCAAGGATCAACCTTTTGCTTGGACCGACCGATGTGAGCAGAGCTTCATGGAACTAAAGGAGAGGTTGACCAGTGCTCCAGTGCTGGTGATCCCCGAGGTAGGAAGACCTTTTGATGTCTTCGTGACGCTTCACATCAAGGCTTGGGATGTGTTTTAATGCAAGAAAAGAGTGGTTGCATATGCTTCAAGGCAACTCAAGGTTCATGAGAGAACTACCCTACGCATGACTTGGAGTTGGCGTCTGTGGTATTTGCCTTGAAGATCTGGAGGCACTATTTATATTGGAGCTCGGTTCCAAGTGTTCAGTGACCATAAGAGCCTGAAATACCTGTTCGATCAGAAGGAACTAACATGAGACAAGAAGGTGGATGGAGTTCCTAAAGGACTACGATTTTCAAAATCAGGTATCACCCGGGAAGGCCAATGTAGTGGCAGATGCCTTGAGTAGGAGTCTATACAAGTCGCCACCATGATGATTGAAGAGCAGAAACTGATCGAGCAGTTCAGAGACTTAAACCTTGGAGTAGAATTTCACGTGAATCACATTAGTTGTAGGAAGCTGACTATAACTATGACTTCCTTGGGATGTTAGGGATAAGCAGTTGGAGGACCTAGTCTAAAGCGTACTGTGGAGTCACTAGGACAGATCAGGCGAGAGACTTTGTGATGGGCGATGATGGGATCTTGAGATTTAATGGCAGAATTTGCATCCCTGCAAAGAAGAGTTTGAAGAAGATGATCCTAGAAGAAGGTCATATGGAGTCGCCTTAACCTTCATCATCCAGGCATGAACAAGATTACCATGACTTGAAGGAGTCATTTTGGTGGTCGGGCATGAAGAGAGACATCGCCCAGTATGTTGCAACCTGCTTACGTGTCAGAAGGCAAAGGTAGAACACCAAAGACCTGGCGGGTTGTTGCAGCAACTGGATATCCCTGAATGGAAATGGGACAGGCATCGCCATGATTTTGTCAGCCATTTACCCAGATCGGTAAGGGTCATGATGCAATCTGGGTTATCATTGACATGGCTGACGAAGAGTGCCCACTTCCTTCCAGTGAATATGAAGATGCCTATGGCCAAGCTGCACAGTTATACATCCAAGGAATAGTGAGGTTGCATGGAGTGCCTTCCAGCATCGTTTCAGATAGAGATCCCAGGTTCACTTCACGGTTTTGGCAGACCTTACAAGAGTGCTTGGGAACTAAGTTGAGGATGAGCTCTGCATATCATCCCCAAACAGATGGTCGGTCAGAGAGAACGATACAATCCTTGGAAGATCTGCTGAGGGCGTGCGTCTTGGATCAATTGGGAAGTTGGGACGAGGTGTTGCCACTAGTGGAGTTTACCTATAATAATAGCTACCACGCCAGTATTGGGATGGCACCTTATGAAGCCCTTTATGGGAGGAAATGCAGAACCCCCTTATGTTGGTACCAGGAGGGCGAGGCAGTCTTGGTTGGGCCAGAGTTGATTCAGCAGACGGCCGAGAAAGTGCAACAGATACAAATCAGGATGAAAGCTTCTCAAAGTAGGCAGAAGTCCTATGCAGATCAGAGGAGAAAGCCTTTGGAGTTTGCTGCTGGAGACCACGTGTTTCATGAAAGTTACACCAACCAAGGGTGTAGGACGGGCGATCAGGTCAAAGAAGTGTCTCCTAAATTCGTGGGACCATATCAGATCTTAAGAAGGATTGGTCCAGTGGCTTATGAGATCGCCCTACCTACCCCATCTTCGAATCTGCACAATGTCTTTCACATGTCACAGCTGAGGAAGTACATGGCAGACCCTAGCATGTGCTGGGTGTAGACGATGTGCAGATCAGGGATGACTTGTCCTTTGAAGCAAAACCAGTCAGGATTGACGATCGGCAAAGTAAACAGCTCAGAGGCAAGACCATCGACATGGTGAAAGTGGTGTGGGATGAGAGATCGGGGGATTCAACTTGGGAGTTAGAAGAACCCATGAGGGAGGCTTATCCATACCTCTTTTTCCTTGTAATTCAATTTTCGAGGACGAAAATTTTTCTTGATGGGGAGAATGTAAGGACCCTGAAAAAAAATTAAGTTGGAAAAAAAAGGATTATTTTAAATAAATTCTAAGTATGTTTTTATTTAAGTTAAAAAGGAAGGAGAGTGCAGTCTAGAAAACTATAAGAATTCTTTGTTAATACATGATCGCCGGTCGCCTAGACTACACGTCGTCGCCAGGGCGCGAGGCATGCGGCGTCGCCAGGGCACGATGCATGTGGGCATCATCATGGGAGACATCGGTCGTTCGCCAGGGAGAGGTCATCGGTGGATGGACTTCGCGCGAGAGGTCATCGGTGGATTGTCTTCGCGCGAGAGGTCATCGGTGGATAGCCTTCACGCGAGAGGTCATCGGTGGATGGACTTCGCGTAAGTGGTCATCGGTGAAAGGTCATCGCGCGACGTCGAGTTACACACAGAGAAGGTAGGACCCAGACTTCCAGCATGGAACGTCCTGCACGCGCGCCACGTAGACAAAAGGGTGGTTTCAGAATAGTGACCTCAGAGTGTTAGCCCTGCACAGAGGCACGCTCAGTAGTACTGTTCAGGGAGTGGTTGGCCTGCGCAGAGACAACTGTAGTCGTACTGTTCAGGGAACGTACACTCAGACTTCTCTGCAGAGTGGGTGTGGCAGCTGCTTTTGGTGGATAAGTTGGTTTTAAGATGCAGAGACCCACCTGAGAGAAAAAAAGACGTTGCAGCAGCAAAAGCATTCAAAAAGAGAGAAAGAGTGAGTTACCTCCCTTCTCCTCCATATCTCCTTCGCGCTGCGATTCTAGCACCTTCACACACGAGAGTACGACGAGCGACAGTCACCATTAGAGCACCTGGGCAGTGCTCTGCAAGTCCTTCAACCGACGCAAAAACAGAGCCAAGGCGTTGTTCAAGCTTCGTTGGGTTTCGGAACTCTAGGTGTTTGCGCAAGTCCAGGTAAGGGAAGCTAGACTTCATTTTCAATACAAGCCATAGTTTAGCTATTTCTGAAGTGAGGGCGACGTGGTCGCCGGTTTTCGTTTTCATCTTTGTAAAATGCTCTGTGCTATGTGTTTGGGCGACGTGGTCGCCGGTTTTAAATGCAGACTCGAAATACCTTGTTTTTGAACTAGATCGCCGGTTTTGGCGTTGTTTGCGAACTCTCTGTTTTTGGTGTTGCTTTGAAAACTGTTAGAGATTCAAATGACATATTCGAAAACATGAACCTTTGAAATGACTATTGCGGTGATTGAATCATCTAGTTGAGAGTGGTATGATGTGTTGAATGTTGTGAATGTGGGATCGAGGCATAGTATTTTCAGGAAAGAAAATACCGTGTAAGATCGTGTAGGATGTGCATTGACCGGTGATTCGTCATGATATCCTGACTCTCCTGAGATAATGAATTCATATAGATGAAGTTATTCAGGCGTTGAGAGTCGAAGGAGGTTCATACGTATGGGTGAGTTGTTTGAAAGAGAACGAGCTCGACCTGTGGTGTGGATTAACCCTGTCATGCTTGGATGGTGATGATATTGAGATTCATTATACGCTTGTGAATGTGTGTGATTTCACGGCGACCCTGTGAATGTGTGTGATTTCACAGTGGGCAGTATGACAGGTGCAGATCTATGAGTCTAGTCAATGCACGAGTCTTCCGGAAGTAGTGTCAAGTGTCTTGTGTGCTGGGTCAGTGGTGGTCTGACGTGTGGAATGAGGAACTTGGAATTTATAGACACTTGATGCTGTTGAATAGAACGACTCTGGGAATATTGTGAAATGTGTGGTTTCTGGGCGATCAGGTGGAGGGTATGAGCAACTCTAAGTTTTACATGGATATCTTGAAAAATGTTTTTACCTTGATTTTAATGTTCTTATTTAAACTCTCTTTAAATATCTAGCTTACCCTGCGTGTTTTGGGCCTGTGGCTGTTCTCTTAAAACTGTGATGATCGTGTAATTGTTACACGGAGCAGATGATCTTCCAGGATGTAGAGCTCCTTAATGAGTGGTCGCCGAGGAAGAGATCGCCGGTTTTCTACCTCTTGGTGGTGATCGCCGGATTTATGTCCTGCTGCAGATCGCCTGTTTTGGGCCTTCTGTTACCAGATCGCCGGTTCATGTATGGAGATCGCCGGTCTTGTTGTATTTGTTTGAATTTCGTTTTTTAAATTTGAAAACATTTGACCTGGTTATGTATTTAACTCCCTAAGAGGAGCAACTTCATTTCTTATATATATAATATCATGTACTCTTCGATATTATTTGTTTACCTTTATTTTCATATATACATGTATGTATGGTTTTTTATTTTGCGGGATGTTACATTAACCCTGTCATACTGTGAGAGTGATGAATTTGAGATCGAGATTGTGTTGATGCGCATAGCTGTGGAAACATTACAGCAGTTTAGTATGACAGGTGCAGATCTCTGAGTCTAGTCAATGCACGAGTCTTCCGGAAGTAGTGTCAAGTGTCTTGCGTGATGAGTCAGTGGAAGTCTGACGTGAGAAATGAGAAACATTGAATTGATAGACACTTGATGCATTATGTGAAATAGAACGACTCTTGAGAATATTGTGAAATATGTGTTTAGTTGATGGTTTACGTGGGTATCTTGAATTTGTTTTACCTTGATTTTAAAGTTTATATCTAAACTCTCTTTCAAATATCTAGCTTACCCTGTGATTTTGGTGTTGTGTTTGGCTTTTTCTTAAACCTGTGATGATCGTGTATAATTTACACGGGAGCAGATGATGTTGCAGGAAGTAGAGCTCCTCTGTGAGTGGTCGCCGGAAGGAGATCGCCTGTTCCTTTTTCTGTTAGGCGATCACCCTTCTTCTGTTTCCTGATAGGAGATCGCCGTTCTCTAATAGGAGATCGTCTTTTGCTGTTAGGAGATCGCCTGTCTTTCTATTTTAATGTAATTTTGTTTACATTTTTGGAAAATTGACCGAATTTGTAATAACTCCCTGTGAGGAGAAACTTCATTACATATATATAATTTTATTCACTTCAATCTATTTGTTACATTTATTTTCCTTTATATAAATATGAGTAGTATTTTGGCAGGATGTTACATCCTTAGTCCGAGCGACCACCGCGTGAAGATGAGAAGACACAGTTAGTGCAGACTCCTGCTGGGACGAGAACCCATCAAGGTTAGAGTCTCCCAGTGGGTTGCATGTCTGCCACGTGGATGGTGAAGATGTTCCCAGAGAATAGGTAGGGCAGAAAGGCACAGAAGTCGAGGGGTGCAGAGGTACCCGCGGCCCTCCTCCCCTGTCAGACTTGGCACTCAAGTGAAGAAGGCTGGCACGCAAGGTAGCCCTGGGGAGTGGAAACGACAGTGCAGGGTAATTAAGTGGCCTAGAGGTAGCCTGTAGGGGCTACACGGGTTTATATGAGAAGAAGAACACCAAAACCAGATATGCAATCTTTACCTCAGATTACACAACACAAATCCAAGGGCACTCAGTTTTCGAATCAAAGAGGACTGAGGGCACACACACACGGTCTCACACAGAGAGATCTGAGAGAGACTTTTTTGGTTCCCGTTGCCTGACTTGAGCGTCGGAGCTACAACGGCCACTAGAGGCGCCGTCTGTGTGTTTTTTGCAGGCACCGTTCGGAGTCCCGTCGAAGGTTCCTGGAGCCTCCTCGCAGAACGCGCAGCAGTTGAAAGCTAGACGAAGGAGTGACTAGGCGTTTTCCCCACGCTCCAGTCCGCGCGAGATCATTTGGCGCCCACCGTGGGGCACGAAGTAAAACGAAGCCCCCATACACAAGAACGAGAGTGGAAATCACACAGATGAGTAGAAGAACCAGACAAACGACACCTCCACCACCTGCTGGTGAAGGAACTGTGACCATGGCGCAAGTCATGGGGATGATGCGCGCGTTGCAGGATAGCGTCGCGGCATCGAGAGTTGAGCAAGAGAAGATGCATGCAGAGCTGACTGCATCGCATAGCAGGAACGAAGAGCTGAACCGCGTGAACGAGGAGTTGCGTAGGGAATTGCAGGCGCAGAATGAGCGCGTATTCGAAGACAGAACGTCGATGCCGCCGTCGCCCCCTAGAGCATTTCCTATGCCTTTCTCTCCCCCGAGATCATGAACACGGTGGTGCCCCCCAACCTAGTGGGAGTGAAGGCGTCGTTCACGGGGTGGAAGACCCAGAAGCACATTTGACAGCCTTCCACACTCAGATGATGCTGTCTGGAGGTTCAGACGCAGTATACTGCAAAATGTTTATGAGCACGCTGAGCGGAGTGGCTATGGAGTGGTTCGTGAGCTTGCCGGAGGGCCGCATCACCTCCTTCCATCAGTTCTCAAAGCTATTCATGGAGCAGTATATAGTCAACAGAGCGCCGCCGGTGGTGAGTTACGACTTGTTCGACGTGCGCCAGTACCAGGGAGAGTCGCTGAAGGACTTCCTCAACCGTTTCGCTGCGCAGGTGGTGAGATTGCCCAGCAAGGACGAGAACATGTTAGTGCACACGCGTTCAAGAAAGGCGTGCTGCCTGGTCCTTTCAGTGAATCCCATCCCTCATCAGATCCACCCGCCACCTTTGCTGAGATCCGGCGACGAGCGGTGGCGCACATAGTAGTAGAACGGAGGTCCTCTGAGAAGAGAGGCAGCACTGTGCCGACGAAGCCGCGCGGAGGTCAGGGGAAGCAACAACAGCAGGTGCGGGTGTATGAGACCAGGAGGAGAGGAAGGCGCAGGGAAGGCCTCGTCCATATGCACCCAGGAAGGACCAGCGTGCAAGGGAGAACAACACACCCTAGGTATGATTTCGTGATAGAGTTGGCAGAGCTGATCGCCATCCCTGCCATGGCTGCAAGACTCCGAGTACCGAGAAAACTGACATGGTACTTGGAAGAGAAGGACAAGTGGTGTGAGTTCCATCAGGCTTATGGACACACACCCACTCCACATGCCTGGCGTTGGGGGCGTCAACTTGCTGAGTTGGTGAAGGCAGGACTCCTGACTGATTACCTGCGAGGGACACAAGGTGATCGCCCTTCGGGGTCCCAGGCAGGTGATCAGCAGCATGAAATCCCTGTGCTCGGGGAAATCAGATGATAAAAGGTGCCACACTGGGGGGGCTCCCAGGTAGCTCAGGTGGGAGCTGAAGCAGAGGGCATGATCGCCCCTCATGAGTAAAGCATCCCAGGTCGGTCATCGCCCATCCAGAGTAGATGAATCGTTGGAGAACGGAGCTTATCGTCTGGAGACCTTGGGTGGAGCAGCTATCGCCGAGACGTGGAACGGTACACATTTGAAAGTTCCACTTTAGTTAAGTTGTAAAGTAGATGCGTTCTTGCACTGCACACTCAATGTATATACTGTAAATAGTTGAGCAAATCAGGGGGCACTCTTTTCCCTGATGAGGGTTTTTAACGAGGCCACCCAATAAAAAGATTTCAGTATGTCAAGTGTGCACATGTTTCCCAGTTTCAAGTTCCGCTTGCCCCAGATGCAAGTCCAAGGGATCGGTTGGAGCCTCCTCGCAGAACGCGCAGCAGTTAGAAAGCTAGACGAAGGAGTGACGAGGCGTTTTCCCCACGCTCGAGTCCGCGGCGAGATCAGCATCTCACTGCTTTCCATACGCAGATGATGTTGTCAGGAGGATCTGACGCAGTGCACTGTAAGCTCTTTATGGCCACACTGACAGGAACTGCGCTAGAATGGTTCGTGAGTTTGCCTGAAGGACATATCACGTCTTTTGCGCAATTCTCTGCGCTGTTCAGGGAGCAATATCTTGTCAACAGGGCCCTTCCACCAGTGTCTTACGATCTTTTTGATGTAAGGCAGCATCAGAGGGAGTCCCTTAAGGATTACCTCAATAGGTTTGGGGCGATGGTGGTAAGGTTGCACACCAAGGATAAAGACATGGTGGTGCACGCCTTCAGGAAGGGCGTATTGCCAGGGCCCTTCAGCGAATCTCTGATACGCAGCTGCCCCAAGACCTTTGGCAACATAACACGACGTGTTGTGGCCCACATTGTCGCCGAAGGAGAGCTCAGCGAGAAGCGAGAAAGCGCAGTCTCGTTAAGGCCCCCGAGAGCCTAGTCGGCCTCAACCGCTGCGGGTGCACGAGGCGACCACGAAGAAGAAAGCTCAAGGGAAACAGAAGCCCTACGAGCCCCGAAAACCACAACCTAGGGCGCGAGGCAAAGATGACATGCCCCCTAGGCATGAATTTGTGGTGGAGTTGAAGGAACTGATTACCATTCCTAACGTGGCAGAAAGGTTGAAGTTGCCCCCAAAGAGTGACAAGAGATTGGGGCCCAACAAAAATGCATGGTGCGAATTCCATCAGGCTTTTGGGCACCCCGTTCGAAATTGCCTGGCTCTGGCTCACCAGTTGGACGAGTTGGTGAAGAGTGGGTTTTTGAATGACTACCTAAAGGAGGCATCGGAAGGTGAGACGGTTGTTGCACCAAGGGCAGACCAGGGGCATGAAGTGCCCATACATGGTGAGATCCACACTATATCAGGTGGGTTCTCAGGAGGAGGGTGCACTTCTTCGCAACGTAAGAAGTATACACGTTCAGTGATGGCAGTAGAGGCCTGCGAGGAAGATCACTTTCCGGACATCGACCTCGTCTTCACCAAGGCTGATCGCCGAGATGTTGTCCCCCATGATAACGATCCGGTGGTCATTTCAGTAGTCACTGCAGCACGTAAGGTGCACCGAGTATTGGTCGATCAGGGAAGCTCGGCCGATGTGATGTTCTGGTCGACTTTCAACAAGCTACAGTTGTCTCCTGATCAGCTGCGACCCTACGTTGGCTGTTTGTATGGGTTCGCAGGAGACCAAGTAGAAGTGCGGGGATACATAGAGTTGAGGACCACGTTCACTGATGGAATAGCATCCCGCACAGAGAACATCAGGTACCTTGTGGTGAACGCTCCCTCTGCCTACAACATACTTTTGGGCAGACCGGCCCTGAACCGGCTAGGGGCTGTGGTATCCACAAGGCACATGAAGATGAAGTTGCCCTCGATGGAGGGGATGGTGGTAACCATCAAGTCAGATAAAAAAGAGGCTAAAAGATGCTATGAGAATAGCCTCAAGACAAAGAGGGGAGTCTGCATGGTGACCACCTCACCACCGGGAGGAGGTATCAACGAAGCAGATATGCCCCGAGGTGACATCGGGGTCACCCGAGCAGAGGTCGCCCGAGCGAGGCGGCCAGAACCGGCAGAGGAAGTCGTGGAGAAGGAGATCAGGGGGAAGATTTTCAAGCTGGGTAAGTCCCTGTCTCAGGAGACCCAAGATCAGGTAGCGAGGGTTATAGGGAAGCATCTTGACGCTTTCGCTTGGTCTCCCTCAGACATGCCAGGTATTGATCCCGATTTTCTATGCCATCGCCTGGCACTGAATCCCCAAGCCAGATCGGTCCGCCAGAGGAGAAGGAAGTTCAATGATGAACGAAGGCAGGTAGTCAGGGAGGAAACACAAAAGTTGCTGAAAGCAGGTCACATACGGGAAATACAATACCCTGAGTGGCTTGCGAACGTCGTCCTGGTAAAAAAAGGCCAACGGGAAATGGAGGATGTGTGTGGACTTTACAGATCTTAACAAGGCTTGTCCAAAAGATTCCTATCCTCTGCCCAACATAGATGCGTTAGTAGACAGTGCCTCGGGCTGCAAGTTACTCAGTTTCTTGGAGGCTTTCTCCGGGTACAATCAGATCAAGATGCACCCGATGGATGAGAACAAGACTGCGTTCATGACAGAGCTGTCTTGTTACTGCTACACAGTCATCCCGTTTGGCCTGAAGAACGCGGGTGCCACATATCAGAGGCTGATGGACAAGGTCCTCGCCCCCATGCTGGGACGCAATGTGCAGGCATATGTAGATGACATGGTAGTGACGTCCCAGGCACGAGATCAACATGTTGACGACCTGGAGGAGCTGTTCAATACAATAGCGAAGTACAGGCTGAAGTTGAATCCAGAAAAGTGTGTCTTTGGGGTGGAGGCAGGTAAGTTCCTTGGGTTTTTGCTCACGGAAAGAGGGATAGAGGCCAACCCAGACAAGTGTGCGGCGATCATAGCCATGAGGAGCCCGACGTCGGTCAAAGAAGTGCAACAGTTGATGGGACGGATGGCTGCACTCTCCCGGTTCATGTCAGCCGGAGGGGACAAGGGCCACCCTTATTTCCAATGCCTAAGGAGGAATAGCAGATTCACCTGGACTGAAGAATGTGAGCAGGCTTTCCTTAGGCTCAAAGAATATTTGGCCAGCCCACCAGTCTTGTGCAAGCCTCAGCTCGGCACACCCCTGCGTCTGTACTTTGCAGTTACAGATAGGGCGGTGAGTTCTGTCTTGGTTCAAGAACAGCAACAGAGCCAAAAGCCCATTTATTTTGTCAGCAAAGTGTTGCAGGGACCTGAGACGAGATACCAAGCCTTAGAGAAGGCAGCATTAGCAGTGGTGTTTTCAGCCAGGAGACTTCGCCACTATTTCCAAAGCTTCACAGTGGTGGTGATGACAGATCTGCCGATATGTAAGGTCCTGCAGAAGCCCGATGTGGCAGGAAGAATGGTGCGTTGGGCAGTTGAGTTGTCAGAAGTTGACATCCAGTATGAACCCAGGGGCCCGATCAAAGGACAGGTCTACGCTGACTTTGTGGCCGAGATGTCTTCAACCGAGGCCCAGCAGGAGGGACCAATTTCAAATGGGTGTTGTCAGTAGATGGGTCCTCAAATCAGCAAGGCAGCGGAGCGGGGGTGATCTTGGAAGGACCCAAGGGGTTGTTAATAGAGCAGACCCTGTGATTCGCTTTCAAAGCCAGCAATAACCAAGCGGAGTATGAAGCTTTGATCGCTGGGATGTTACTGGCAAAGGAGATGGGAGCGCAGAGCCTTATGGCCAAGAGTGACTCATTGTTGGTCACCGGTCAAGTGGCGGGAGAATACCAGGCCAAAGACCCCCAGATGGCCTCTTACTTGGAGTATGTCCAGAGATTGAAGGGTTCATTTGAAATATTTGAACTAGTACATGTGCCCAGGGAGCAGAATGCCAGAGCTGACTTGTTGGCCAAACTCGCCAGCTCAGGCAAGGGGGGCAGACAGAGGACGGTCATCCAGGAGACCCTGAGGGCACCTCGTACTTATACAGCTGATAACTTGGTGGGAGTCCATCAGATCAGCCAGTCAGATGGTGTGAAGAGGAGTCATCGCTCGTTGACTCAAGAAACTTTGAAGAAACCATGAGTCAACGCATGCATGCGAATAGGGGTAGAAGCGCCACAGATCTGCCTACTACAAAATGGTGAGACATGGATGATGCCCTATAAGCGTTACATAGCCGATGGAATGCTCCCAGCAGAGCCGGAGGAGGCAAAAAAGATAAAGAAAAACTCGTCCAAGTACACACTCATTGAAGGCGAGTTGTACAGACATGGGTTTACTCACCCCATCTTAGTCTGCGTGCATGGCGAGCAGTGTGTGAGGATAATGGCAGAGCTCCATGAAGGTATCTGTGGTAGTCACATCGGAGGCCGAGCTCTAGCCTCTAAGGCCATACAAGCAGGGTACTACTGGCCGACGATGAGGGAAGATTGCACTAGGTATGCACAGCAATGCAAGCAATGCCAGTTGCATGCTGATTGGCCTAAGCCACCACCAGAAGAGCTCAGGTCGATATACAGCCCTTGGCCATTTCATACATGGGGAATTGACATCTTGGGGCCTTTCCCTTTGGCGATACGGCAGATGAAGTACCTCGTGGTCGCCATAGAATATTTCACGAAGTGGATTGAAGCTGAGCCAGTAGCACAGATTACAGCACAGAAGATCCAACACTTCGTGTGGAAGAATATAGTCTGCCGCTTTGGGGTACCCAAACGCTTGGTGTCTGACAATGGCACGCAGTTTGCAAGCCAGCAGTTGGGGAAGTTATGTACAGAGCTGGGGATCAAGCAAGTGTTTGCGTCAGTCGAGCACCCGCAGACCAATGGGCAGGTCGAGTCGGCTAACCGAGTCCTCCTCAGAGGGCTGAAGAGAAGATTGGAGAAAGCAAAGGGAAGGTGGGCCGAGGAGGTTCCCAGAATAGTATGGGCCTACCATACTACTCCCCAGTCCACTACCAAGGAGACTCCCTTTAGTTTGGTATATGGTTCAGATGCCATGATCCCTGTGGAGATCCAGGAGAACTCGCCACGTTTCCAGAACTTTGTAGCTGAGGAGTCCAATGAAGAGAGGAAGGTGAATCTTGATCTCTTGGATGAAGCTAGGGAAGAAGCGGGAATCAAAGCTGAGGCGCTGAAGAGGAGGGTCGAGCTCAAACACACTTCAAAGTTGAGAGCTCGGCAGTTCCAGGTGGCAGACCTCGTCATGCGCAAGGCGTCTCCATACCAGATAGAGAACAAGTTATCCCCTAAGTGGACTGGTCCTTTCAGAGTGACAGAGGCCCTAGGGAATGGAGCATACAGGCTTGAGACTTTAGAAGGAGGTCCGATTCCTCGAACATGGAATGCGACCCACCTGAAGTATTATTTCAGTTAAAGCCATGTAATCTTGTACACTACACAATACAGGGGACACTCTTTTTTCCCTTCTAAGGGTTTTTAATGAGGTCACCCAATAAAATTCAGTTAAAGATATATGCTTTTAATGTGTTTGTACAATGTTATTAGAACCTGTCACTTGGAGTTAGAGGTCTCGTAAGTGGAGAGGTAGGTTCGCAGAGAACACCTCCACTTCGAGTGAGAACTTCCAATGTGAAAGAAGGGTTCGCCCAGAGAAATCCTCCTCGCCTGTGAGCGATGTGAGGTCAGTTAGAACCTGTCACTTGGAGTTAGAGGTCCCGTAAGTGGAGAGGTAGGTTCGCAGAGAACACCTCCACTTCGAGTGAGAACTTCCAATGTGAAAGAGGGTTCGCTGTTAGAGCCTGTCACTTGGAGTTAGAGGTCTCGTAAGTGGAGGGGTAGGTTCGCAGAGAACACCTCCACTTCGAGTGAGAACTTCCAATGTGAAAGAAGGGTTCGCCCAGAGAAATCCTCCTCGCCTGTGAGCGATGTGAGGTCAGTCAGAGCCTATTAGTTGAAGTTAGAGGTCTCGTAAGTGGAGAGGTAGGTTCGTAGAGAACACCTCCACTTCGAGTGAGAACTTCCAACGTGAAAGAAGGGTTCGCCTGGTTCAATCCTTCGTCGTCCGTGGACGACGACAGGTCAGTCAGAACTTATTAGTGGGGGTTGGAGGTCTCGTGAAGGGAAAGGGGAGTCCATAAGGAGCGCCTTCCCCCTCTGAGTGAGAACGCCCAGATTAAAATAAGGGTTCACTAATGAAATTAGCAGAAAAAAAACATGCTATTTGAAGTTCGTTTTTATAGGTGCATTATTTATGATCGTGAGCTCACCAAATACAAAGCACGACAAACAGATGAACAATGCATAAAACAAGTTTTATATATTACAAAGGAGGGTGATTACAAGATGTTCAGCTAAATACAATCATTCAGAAGATCTATCTGGGCACTATCTGCCCGTCGATCACCTGCATAGTTGCGGAGTAGGGTGAGAGGTCCATCTCAGGATGCACGCAGACAACCTGAGCAAGGGCATCACCAAAGCCTTCCTCATAGGCGTCGGCGGCATCATTGATAAGCTCAGTCTCGGTCTTCTTCAGCAATTCAATCTGTTGGGCAAGTTCCTCCTCAACCTTGCCCAGCTGAACTTCTCGGTCGGTAGCCCTCTCTTCCAGCTTGGTCATTTTGGCCTGAGCCCCCTCCGCTTGCTCTTCCAGTTCGATGATCTTGTTGCGGAGGGGGAGTATCTTAGCTTCAAGCTGGAGGGCCTCCTGCCCCTTGGAGAAAAGAAGCTTTTTAGTCTCCTTCTCAGATTGGCGGAGACTACCCAGTTCTTGGTTAAGGGCAGTCTCGCATTTGGACGCTTGGCGGAGTTGGAGATCCTTTTGCTCCAGCTCTTTCTCCAGTTTAGCCGTCTTCTCAAGCAGCTCCGCCTCAACGTGGCCCTTGACCAGCAAGGAGTTTGAAGCGGCCAAGAATTCCCCGAGACCATGGCTGAGAAGGTTCTCGAGGGAGTTTCTGTCCATAGCCTCCAAAGCAGCTCGGCCAGGCATCTGAGCAAGTGACCTTTGGAGTAGAGAGGGCAGTTCTGGGGCAGAAGGCATCTAACCAGAAGGAGGAGCACTCTCCCCACCCCCCTCAAGCGTTAAGATTGGCTCGGGAGGGGAGGAGGCGCTTGGAGGGTGCTCCCTAAAGGGTGAAGGGTGCCCTTCTGTGGCTGAAGAGACCTCCGCGGCTGTCCCCACCCTTTTCCTTTTGAAGACAAGGCCGGAGCAGGTGTCCTCGTCATCAGAAACCTCCACAGGCGCTGCCCTCTTGGACTTTTCAGCAATAGGTTCCAAGGCAGCACCCGCGGGTGATGAAGGACCTACAGGGGCTGAACTGCTAACATTGCGGCGATTCAGCACATCTGCCAGCCTTTTCTTCTTATCAGCGCTGAGTACCATGCCTGCAGTGAACAACAAAAAGTATGAGAAAGGCAAGGCGTTAAGTATGTGAACGGTTAAGTGCAAGATGAAGTTGGTGTACCAATGTACACGCTGAGAGTCTCAGCGTCATACTCATGCCTAATCAGCTGGGTGGAGTCAAACACCACGCCCCAGCTGGAAATGGTCTCGCAGAGTTTTTGGTCAGGGACAGTCAACTCCTCGAGCCTGCGTGGCTTCTTGAACTTCAACTCCCCCACCCAGTATAATGGAAACCCATCGAGCATGGTGGGGTCGTAGGAGCTGCAGCAGACTCGAAAGAACCTTCCCTTGAAGTTCTTGTATGACTGCGAGAAGAGAGTTAGAAGGACTCTCCCTGCCACCCCATTCAGGCTCACCCAAAGCCTCTTGCCGGGGCTCTTCGCCTCGAAGAAGTAAAGAAAGACATCGACGGAGGGGGTGAACCCTAGATTATTGCAGAGGATGGAGAACACCCTGATAAAGGCCCAACTGTTGGGGTGCAGTTGAGCAGGTGCCACATTTAATTCTGTGAGCAAAGCCCTTTCGAACCCGGTGAAAGGAAGACGGACTTTGACTCTTTTGAAGATGGTGGCGTAGAAGAAGAAGAACGGTTCCCCATCGTTGCAGCGATCATCGGCGCACACAGGCTCGTTCGCTGTACCGGGTCGCACAGAGACGTACGCGTCGGTTTCCCTGCCAAAGACGCGTCCTTTAGTCTCATTCTCATCATCCCTGTGCTTGCGAAGATCCTCGCAGGATGTGAGTTTGGAGGTCTCGGCCAGGAGATCCTCAGAAGCCCATGGGTAGAGGGCCTTGTAATTGACCGCTACGGTTGGAGGAGGGTTGGAGGTAGTTTTGGTTCTGGCCATCTCGAATCTAAACAAGTGAGAGGCAGGAAAAGAATGAGGTTTAGAAGAAAGCAATGGTGGACGAAGACTCGAAGGTAGAACGAACCCAGAAAAGAAGAATAAAAACCCTAGAATGCGCAAACCACACCACAAGCCCAGAACAGTTACAGCATGCCATATGGATGAGCGAGGTTATGTTATGAAGGAGAAGAAGACATAAAAATCATACCTTTGGTTGAGCAAGGGCGGAGAAGTGTGGAAAGCTTGGTGAGAAGAAGAGAGCGTGCGCTGGAAGATAGAGTCTACAGAGGTGAGAATGCAAAGTGATGAAACAGTGAAGTGGCGCGGGGTTTTGAAGAGGTTTAACGTAGCCCTAGGGAGCGCAAACGTTATGAATCTTAAACCGTTGATGCAGCCACGTGTTAGCGGATGAAAGGGGGTTGGTGAAGTGTCCTTTCAATACACTGTTCATGTACTTATGTGCAGAGCCACGTAGGCCGCCCAAGTCAATCACCTAGTCTCTACGCTGAAACAAGTTAAACAGCTCGAGACTAGGGGGGCTTGTGTACCGATCAGTCCTCGCCCATAACTTAGTCTCTTCGCTGAAACAAGTTAACAGCTTGAGACTGGGGGGCTTGTGTACTGACCAGTCCTCGGACGTCAGCTGGGTCCCACAGCATGGGCCAAAGCCACGTGGAGTGGACCCCGCAGGGGGTATTGAACAGAGAAGGGCGATGAATCATCAGCCTACAGAAAGGGGTGATTAGTCATCAGCCTACAGGAAAGGATGATTAGTCATCAGCCTACAGGGAAGGATGATTAGTCATCAGTCTACAGAAAGGGGTGACTAGTCATCAGACTACAGAAAGGGGTGACTAGTCATCAGACTACAGAGAGGGGTGACTAGTCATCAGACTACAGAAAGGGGTGACTAGTCATCAGACTACAGAGAGGGGTGACTAGTCATCAGACTACAGAGACGGGTGAGTAGTCGTCAGATCACCAGGATGGGCGGAGGTGTCATCGTCACTCAGCAGGTCGAGGAGTCCTCGGCGACAGAGTGTGGCGAGGTGACATCGGCCTTGGGTGATTTGAACAGCGTAAACAGAACAGCTAAGATTGGTTCCTAGAGTGGGCCAGTGACTAGTTGAATACCCAGAATTAGGGAGAGGCTTGGACCACGAAGTGCCTATGCGGGTAGCAGGGAGAGCACAATTGGGTGTAGAGTCCTGAGGGGATGACTACTCACCAGAGCTAGGGTTTTCCCAGTGAAGCTACATGCATGGCACGTAAACAGTGAAGGCACTCCCAGAACAGGTGGCCCCAGAGACTAGGTGCACAAGGAGGCACCCAAGTGGTCACCCTGTGAGAGTTTGCACTCCAGAGAAGGAAACCTTATGTGCTAGATTACCCTAAGATTGGGTGATAGCGGCGCAAGGGTATTCCAGTAAACCCTAAATATGGCTAGTAGCGTAGCGAACCCTAATTAGGGCTAGCGGCGCAGTAAACCCTAGACTATATAAGGGACAGTAAGATACTTCACAAAGGTACGCAGTTTCTAGACCTAAACACAGAGAGAAACTCAATACAAGTGGTGTTGCTTGCCCTACACTGACTTGAGCGTCAGAGTGCAAACAGCCTCTAGGGCGCCCCTTTTCTCTTTTGCAGGTGCAGATTGCTTCGAGAGAACCAAGCACATATCAACGTGAGGAAGGAGGCGTGTGAGTGTCGTGAGTCAACCGACAGGCGGGTCAACCGGCAAGAACAAAATATATTGAAGTGAACATAATTATATATATGTAATGAAGTTTCTCCTCACAGGGAGTTTAATACATAATCGGTCAATTTCCAAAACTTAAACAAATACAGCAAAAAGAAAAAAAAACAGGCGATCTCCTAATAGCAAACAGAAACAGGCGATCGCCTAACAGAAACAGAAACAGGCGATCTCCGTCCGGCGACCACTCACAGAGGAGCTCTACTACCTGCAACCTCGTCTGCTCCCGTGCAAAAATACACGATCATCACAGGTTTAAGAAAACAATCACAATACCAGGTCTTTGATGCTCTACATTTGCCTTCTGACACGTCAAGCAGGTAGTAACATACTGGGTGATGTCTCTCTTCATGCCCGTCCACCAAAATGACTCCTTCAAGTCATGGTACATCTTGTTCATGCCTGGATGTAGGCTAAGGCGACTCTTGTGACCTTCCTCTAGGATCATCTTCTTCAACTCTTCATTTGCAAGTATGCAAATTCTGCCATTAAATCTCAAGATCCCATCATCGCCCATCACAAAGTCTTTAGCCTGGTCGGTCCCTAGTGACTCCACAGTACGCTTCAGACTAGGGTCCTCCAACTGCTTATCCTTTATCGCTCCAAGGAAGTCATTAGTTATAGCCAGCTTACTACAACTAATGTGATTTACATGAAATTCTACCCCAAGGTTTAAGTCTCTGAATTGCTCGATCAGATTCTGCTCTTCCATCATCATGGTGGCTACTTGTATTGATTTTCTACTCAAAGCATCTGCCACTACATTGGCCTTCCCTGGATGATACATGAGTTGAAAATCATAGTCCTTTAGAAACTCCATCCACCTTCTTTGTCTCATGTTTAGTTCCTTCTGATCGAACAGGTATTTCAGGCTCTTATGGTCACTGAACACCTGGAACCGAGCTCCATATAAATAGTGCCTCCAAATCTTCAAGGCAAACACCACAGCCACCAACTCCAAATCATGAGTAGGATAGTTTCTCTCATGAACCTTGAGTTGCCTTGAAGCATATGCAACCACTCTTTTCTCTTGCATCAAAACACATCCCAAACCCTGATGTGAAGCATCACAGTAGACGTCAAAAGGTCTTCCTACCTCTGGGATCACCAGCACTGGAGCACTAGTCAACCTTTCCTTTAGTTCCATGAAGCTCTGCTCACATCGGTCGGTCCAAGCAAAAGGTTGATCCTTGCGGGTCAACTGTGTTAAAGGAGCCACTACCTTGGAAAAGTCCTCAATGAACCTCCGATAGTAGCCAGCTAAACCCACAAAGCTCCTTATCTCAGTGACTGTCTTAGAACGTTACCACTGCAGCACTGCCTCTACCTTGGCTGGATCCACTGAGATCCCCCGAGCAGATATCACGTGTCCTAAGAAGTTGACTTCCTTCAGCCAGAACTCACACTTAGAGAACTTGGCATAGAGTTGCTTCTCCCTCAGAATCTCCAACACTGTCCTCAGATGTTCTTCATGTTCTTCCTTGGTCCTTGAATAAATGAGTATGTCGTCTATGAAGACTACCACAAACTTATCCAAGAAAGGGCGAAAAATCCTATTCATGTAGTCCATGAACAGAGCTGGAGCATTTGTTACCCCAAACGGCATCACCACATACTCATAGTGCCCATAACGAGACCTAAATGCTGTCTTTTGAACATCTTCAGCTTTTACCAAAATTTGGTGGTACCCCGATCTCAGATCAATCTTTGAGAACACCGAGGCCCCATGTATTTGATCCATCAAATCGTCAATTCTAGGTAGGGGGTACTTGTTCTTGATGGTCAACTTGTTCAACTGCCTGTAATCTATACACAGCCGAGACCCTCCATCCTTTTTCTTAACTAGGAGCATTGGAGCCCCCCATGGAGATACACTGGGTCTGATGAATTGTTTCTCCAACAACTCTTCCACTTGCTTCTTTAATTCTACCAACTCGGCGGGAGCCATCCTGTAAGGTGCCATTGACACCGGTCCAGCTCCAGGTACCAAATCAATAGAGAATTCCACTTCTCTCTTAGGATGTAATCCAGGTACTTCTTCTGGAAATAAATCCATGAAATCTTTCACCACATGTATCCTGCTTACGTCCCCTTCATTCTTCACTTCCAACCGAGCTAGGATCACGAAGCACCTTGCCCCTTTTTCCAACTCCGACCACCCGTGCTGAACAGATATCACATCTGACTCTTGGAGGTCTGGAAACACTATCTTCTGACTACCGCAGTCTATGAGAACGTGATTGGCAGATAGCCAATCCATTCCCAGGATAATATCCAGGTCCTGAAGAGGTAGGCAGATCAAGTTCACTTTGAATCTGCGTCCCTCTACTATCACTGGACATTCGGGGCAAACTGTAGAGGTCAACACCTATCCTGACGCAGGTGTAGAGACTAACAGTTCGAAAGGTAACTCCTTCACTAGAAGGCCCAACTCGGCTGCACACAGGCTTGACACAAAGGAGTGTGTCGCTCCAGAATCAAACAAGGCTTTTACACCTCTACCAGCTATAAAACAAACACCTTGCACGAGGTTACCTGACTGAGACGCCTCCGCTCCTGTCATGGCAAACACTCTCCCTGCTGCCTGAGGTCTGCTGCCTTCATTCCTCAACTGCTGAGAACCACTGGGTTGAGTCGCCCCATTCCTGTTAGGGCACTCTCTAGCAACATGCCCCGTCTTTTGGCAGGTGTAACACTTTCTCTCTGAATTCCTCTTGAAGCACGCATTGGATGTGTGTGGTCCACCACAATGGAAATATTTGGGTTTCCATGGTTGTTGCTGCTGCAACTGGGATGACGCTGCTCCTATCCGATGTGGTGGAGGTCTCGCATAAGGCTTGCTTTGTGAGTGCTGCACCTTGGCCTTCCCACTGAAAGAACCCCCTGGGTGTGACCTGATCACCCGGGAATCACCCTTTTCCAGAGTCTCCACCATCTTCGCCTTCTCTACTAAGGCGTGAAATTCCCTGATGCACATAGGGGCTATGGTCCTCTTTAGCCCATGCTTCAGCCCCTCTTCGAACTTCCTACACCTCCAGGCCTCGGAGATCGCCTGGGTATAGAATCGAGCGAGGTACTCAAACCGAGCAGCATAAGCATTCACTGACATCTCCCCCTGTTCCAATCTGAGGAATTCTGCTTCCTTCGCAAAATTTGCACTATCTGGGAAGTATTTTTCCAGAAATCTCGCCCTGAAGCTCTCCCAGTCTAAAACATCAGCTCTGGCTTCCATCATCTGCTGAGCTCCCATCCACCAGAACTCGGCTTCTCTAGATAGCAGATAGGTGGCGAACACCAATTTCTTCTCTTCAGGGCAGGAGGTCGCCCTAAAGATTTTCTCCAACTCTCTGACCCACTGATCTACCTGATCAGGGGTAGCATTCCCACTGAACTTGGGTGGGTTGTGCCTCATGAACTCGGTCAGTCCCATCTGTTCTTGAGGCTGATCGACGTGGGAATTTATTTCAGCTGACTGAGCAGTTTCCCAATGGTACATTGCAGCTTGATGGTTCTGAGCCATTGCTGCATTCTGTTGTTGGATGGCAGTTGCCATCATCTCAATAGCCTTGGCAATCTGGCTCATTTCCGAAGAAGGTTGGGGAGGGGTAGGAGGTATACGTGCCATCTCTCTTCGTTTCAGATTTTGAAACTATTGGTTTCTATATTCCCTACAACTACAAGAATGAGATCGATAAGAAATCAATTCATTCAGGAGGTAACATCTTGACCTTACAAAGGTCAGCATCTCAAAGTCATTAAGAATTTGAGCTCATCAACAGAATCATAATACTTATAACCTCAAGCAAAACACCAGAACAGCTTCTGGTATACAACCATCAATCCAAACAACCACTTTCAATCAATTACAAAAACACTCAATAAAATGAAATAAATCACACCAGAATTCAATGTATGTTAAACATCAAACCTTTGGAATTAAGATTGAGAATCATCTCGATCCAGTTATGAGTGTGCACCCTCACTACTTTATCAAGATCCTCTCATTCTTAATACTAAGATTTCCAGTTAGGGCATATATTCACTAAAGCACACACAAAATTTCAATACAAAACGTTTGAAAACCTTTCACTATAGTCGTTATTTAAAACTCAAATAAATTTTATGAGCAGAAGAAACACAATGGATCCACAGCCCTCAGGTCATCCTAAGGACGAACTGCTCTGATACCATTAATGTAACATCCCGCCAAATTCTTTTCATATTTATATAATAAAATTAAAGGTAAACAAATATATTGAAGTGAACATAATTATATATATGTAATGAAGTTTCTCCTCACAGGGAGTTTAATACATAATCGGTCAATTTCCAAAACTTAAACAAATACAGCAAAAAGAAAAAAAAACAGGCGATCTCCTAACAGCAAACAGAAACAGGCGATCGCCTAACAGAAACAGAAACAGGCGATCTCCGTCCGGCGACCACTCACAGAGAAGCTCTACTACCTGCAACCTCGTCTGCTCCCGTGCAAAAATACACGATCATCACAGGTTTAAGAAAACAATCACAATACCAGATAAAAGGGTAAGCTAGATATTTTAAAAACTTTAAATATGAAACTTTATATCAATAGAAAACGTAAATCTTCACACCATTCATAATCTATATCAATTTCAACCATCAACATTCCCATATCCCACAAACTCGTCAAGTGTCTATTCACTACATTCAATATTCAAGGTTCACACGTCAGACTTTCCACTGACTCATAACATATAGACACATGACTCTACTTCCGGAAGACTCGTGCGTTGACTCAGACTCAGAGATCTGCACCCGTCATACCACACCACTGTGAAATCCACACAGGGTCGCTGTGAAATCCACACAGCCATGCGCATACATAATCTCAATATCATCACTCTCCCGGTATGACAGGGTTAATTCATATAACAGGTCAAGTCAGTTATCTTTCAAACAACTTACCCAATATATATGAACCTCCTTCGACTCTCCACAACTGAATAACTTCATCTATGTGATTCCATTATATTAGCAGAGTCAGGATATCTCCTTCTAGACAAGTCCCTAGTCAATACACATTACACACGATCTTACACGGTATTTTCTTTCCTGAAAATACTATGCCTTGATCCCACATTCACAACATTCAACACATCATACAACACTTAATGAACGATTCAGTCACAGCAACATTCGTTCCACGGTTCAGATTTTTGAATATCACATGCATTTCACATTTAAATCTCAAACATTTTCAAACAACACTAAAACAGGGGAGTTCGAAAAACAACGCCAAAACCGGCGATCTCGTCCAAAAACAGGGGATTTTGCAATAACAGTTGAAAACCGGCGACCACGTTGCCCCATCATCAAAATCATCTAATATAAGGTTTTCCTTGGAAATAAGGCTAGCTTCCCTTACCTGGACTAGCGCAAAACACCAAGAGCTCCGAAACCCACCGAAGCTTAAAGATGCTTTCACTCTGTTTTAGCGTCCCGGTCTAGAGAACTTGCAGAGAACCTCCCAGGTGTCCAAGGGCAGTCGTCGCTCGTCGTACTGGTGCTTGAGGGTGCCTAAATCGCAGCGCGAAGGAGAGAAAAGAGAAGGATGAAGGTGAACTCACTCTTTCACTCTTGAACCACTGCAACGTTCTTTGCCTCCCTGAAGTGGGTTTTTGAATCTAAGCCTACTTGTCCACGCATGCTGCTGCCACCACCCACTCTGTAGGAAAGCCTGAGTGTACGCTTCCCTGAACAGTACGACCACGAGTGTCTCTTGCGCATGCCAACCGCTTCCCTGAACAATACGGCCACGAGTGTCTCTTGCGCATGCCAACTCTCTGATGTCACTATTCTGAACCACCCTTTTTGTCTACGTGGCGCGCGTGCAGGACGTTTCATGCTGGGAGCCTGGGTCCCACCTTATCTGTGTGAAACACGACATCGCGCGATAACCTTCCACTGATGACCACTTGCGCGATGACTATCCGCCGATGTCTCATCCTGGCGGACGACTGATGTCTCTCCCTGGGAGACGACCGATGTCTCGCCCTGGCGATGCCCGCATGCCTCGCGCCCCGGCGATGCCCGACGACACATCGCCACGCCTTGCTGAAGGTTCTTCATCCCACTATGTTATGTCCAAGGTATCATCTCCACATGACTTGGTGACGTCGGTAGCTTCACATTTCCAAGAGTAGATCAGCATCACTCCTCGTGCGCCCATGCATGCAACACTAAGGACGATTTCTTATGCTCAAGCATAGAGCTTTGCATGCACAGCGTATCTAAGGCTTAACCCACACCTTGATATGTGTGGTTGTTGGAACCCACTCTGGTTGATCCAGTATCCTGACCACATACCGAGTGCACTTTTGGCGATCATGTGTACCATAGGCGATTGGCGATCATGTGTAATCTTGGTGACAGGCGATTATGTACTAACCAGGCGATCTCATAGTCTTCTAAGCTACACTTTCCTTCCTTTTTATTTTAAATAAAAACATACTTAGAATTCATTTAAAATATATTCCTTTTATTCCAATTTAATTTTACAGGTCCTTACATCTAGCTTACCCTTTTGTTTTGTATCGTGGTTGTTTTCTTAAACCTGTGATGATCGTGTATATTTGCACGGGAGCATATGAGGTTGCAGGTAGTAGAGCTCCTCAGTGAGCATTTCTGGAGGAGGAGATCGCCGGTTTTGAATGCTGTGGTTTTTATTTTATTTTGAAAACTCCTGTATGGAGATTGATCCCGCCGCAGACTCGAGCGTGGGGAAAGTGCCTCGTCACTTCTTTGTCTAGCCTTCTAACTGCTACGCGTTCTGCAAGGAGGCTCCAGGAACCTTCGTCGAAACTCTAAATGATGCCTGCAAAACACACAGACGGCGCCTCTAGCGGCCGTTGTAGCTCCGACGCTCAAGTCAGGCAACGGGAACACCAAAACTCTCTCTTGGATCTATCTGTGTGAGACTCGTGTTGTGTATTGCGTGTTCTGTGGCAAAGATTGCGTACCTGATTTAGTGTTCTTCTTCCTCATATAAACCCGCGCCGCCCCCTACTGGCTACCTCTAGGGCCACTTGATTACTCTGCACCGCCGTTATCTACCCTCCAGGGCTACCTTGCGTGCAGGCCTTCTTCACTTGAGTGCAAAGTCTGACAGGGGAGGCTGCGTGGGTACCTCTGTACCCCTCGATTTCTGTGCCAATCTGCCCTACCTATTCTGTGGGAACATCTCCACGGTCCACGTGGCATGCATGCAACATCACTAGGAGATTCTAACCTTGATGGGTTCTTGTCCCAGCAGGATTCTGCACCTAACTGCGTCTTCCCATCTTCATGCATGGTCGTCTCGCGACTAAGGCCACTCCCTGCCTCTGGGCGCTTTACTGATCACTGGTCGCGTTGTTCACATCGCCGCGGCCGATGTCACCTCGACACATACCGATGACCGAGGTGTCTCTCATCCTGACCGACGGCCGATGTCTCATCCTAGCCGGTGATCGATGTGTCACCCTGACCGATGACCGATGGCGCTTCTTTACGTTGTCGCGCTCTGCTTATGGAATCAGGCGTGGTCCTTGGGTAACGTTCTCGGTGGGAGCCTGGGTCCCAGTTTAACACGCGTTGACAAGGAACCCCCGATGACTGATCGGTGCTTCATCACTTCTCGGGCTCTGCTTCCAGGCGCTCATGTAGAAACTGATCTGCTAATGGTGGTCACTCGGTAACTGACCACTGATCGCCGTTCTTGAACGATCTCCACCCTGATTCATCTGCTATCTCATGCCACGCGTCACTCTGTGACTGGCCTACGTGGTCATCTGCTGCTGACGTCATCGACTACCGATGACCGACCGGATCAGAGATGTATTAAAACTTCCTTAAAAAGGGATATTATTTTGAGGCACATTTGTACTAATGGATGAATTATATTATGTATATATCTATGTTCAATTTTGATATTATTGTTTCACCTTTATTTTATTATATAAATATGACCAATATTTTGAGGGGCGTTACACCAATGTACAAAGCTAAGTCACACCTTCCATGTGACATAAAAAGAAGGTGTAGGTGTAGATTTAGGGGGTGCCAACGTGAGAAACCAAGTCACATCTTCCTTGTGACATGTGTTTAGGCATCAAATTCAAATGCTTCTCATTTGAAATTTCCCACCTTAATTTCAGCCCTCTCACATTATAAATAGAAGTGCTTGGCTCATGTAAAAACACATTGAATTTTAAGTAAAGTTACTATACACATTTTGTGTGAGATTAGTGAGAATTGTTCTTCTAGCTTTTAGTTTTATCTTGTGAGTTTTGGGAGCTCTCAAGTGGCGGCATCTACACTCATCTTGGAGCATTTCATCCTCTCAAGTGGCGTGTTCTTCCCTTCCATGTCTTCAACCACATAAGTTTCTCTATCTTCCATTTGCAATTCCAATTCCATTCCATTATAATTTCAAAATATGTCTTGTTTTGTATCTTGTTTCCAATTCGGTTTGGTGTTTTCCTTGTGATCTTATTTGTGTTTTTAATTCTATTTTTGTTCTGTATTTGGTTCCGCACCTTGTTCTTCATTCATTCATCACCTATAATTGTGTTTTTCCTTTGTTCTTTGGAAATGAACCTTCACATCTACTTAACACTTGTTAAGTTAATATCCAGTGGGAATTTTCCTTAGATTTCTTAACTAAATTGCTTAAGAATTTTGATCCTAATTCTAAAAAGTGTCACCTAATGAATCAATCTAAAATCAACTCACATCAACTCATGTGTTTGAACATTTTTCCGGCTCTATTCAAATCAATCCAAACTTTGTTATTCATGATGTCCTTTATATTTCCAACTTTAAATTTAATATTATCTCTTTTCTAAACTCCTTTCTTCTCTTAATTATTTTTTGATTTTTTCTAATGACAGTTGTTATATATAGGAAACAGGATCATTGAAGATGATTGGTTTGGGTAAATTGAAATAAGGGCTTTATCACTTGGACATCAATCATCCTGTGAGTTTGACACCTCTTAACATCCATACACCATCCAAAGTCTTAATCAATAATTTCACAACCCTCCTATCACTAACACCAACCTTTGGCATTTTAGTCTAGGACACCTTTCAAGAAATTGTCTCAATGTTTTGCATATGATCTTTCCTTTTATTTCTAAGCATGTAGTTGACAATTGTGACATTGGTCACTTAGCTAAACAAACATGTCTCTCATATTCTCCAAGTATCAATAGATCTTGCAATTTATTTGGTTTAGTCCATATGGATATTTGGGGACCCTTTTCTAAAATATCTATTAATGTTTATAAATATTTTTTAACCATTGTTGATGATTCTAGTCATTTTACGTGGGTTATCTTATTAAAATAAAAAAATGAAGTCCAAATGCATGTCCAAAATTTTGTTGCTTTAATTAAAACTCAATTTCACACCACTATTAAATGTCTTCATTCTGATAATGGGCCTGAGTTTTTTCAAAAGAATTATTTTTCATCCAAAGGTATTTTACATCAAATAGGTTGTGTATATACCTGTATTGGACCAGAGCGCATAGAGCTAAGTGCTCGGTGGTCGAACATCAGCGTCTGTCTTAAACAGGTCAACTTGGTTGTTGGGTCGAGTTGATGGGCCACATGATTAGGCTTCAGGTATGTGTGTATTAACTCTCATTCATATACTTAATGTAATCCTTCGCGTACAGGGCCTGGTCGGTCAGCGGAGAGAGTGTTAATGGGCCTAGGGGTGTGTTTAGTGCATTCAGGTCTAGCATAAGTAAAATGTGCTCCATAAGCCTAAAGCCTAAGAACGCTAGGGCTTGATAGAACAAGTTGCATGCATGAGACGTAAGGGCATGTATCCTACGTAAAATAGATCGGACCCCTGATGCTGGTACATGAGTTGGTACCCTGGTGGTTGTTCTGTTAAGATTTTATGCACTCCAAGGAGATAAGATTTTGTGCAGTTGTCGCGCTAAGATTGTTCACACTGTAACGAAATCTTCTCCCATTGAACATTTTTTCACTTGAGATAAGATTCTCGTGAGAGAAGGTTGTTACAAAAGGTAGTCTATAAAAGGGACTTGAGATCCTAGGTGAAAGATACTCTGTTTCTAAGACTAAAACTAGATACTTCTTATTTCTTATAAGCCTTGTACTGACTTGATCATCAGAGTGCAATCAGCAGGTAGAGCACCCTTTGTCTCAACAGAGCCGCGTTCCAACGCATCAAAGGGAAGAGCAAATTCCAGCGGAGGCAGACAGAGCTAGAGCTCGTTATCAGAGTCAACCGGCAACCAGGTCAATTGATAAGAATAATACCCCTCAACAAAATGGACGCATAAAAAGAAAACATCAACACATCTTTAATGTAGCCAAGGCACCCATGATCCTATGCTATTAAACATGCAGGTTTTTTGATAAATCGTGTTCCTTCTCATGTTATTCAAAATAAAACTCCTTTTGAATTATTGTATAATGAACCTCTTAATTTTTCCATGATTAAAATTTTTGGTTGTCTTTCTTATACATCAATAAATGCTCCTCATAAAAAATTTGATGCCCACTCAAGACATGGAATTTTTTTGGGCTTCCAAACAGGGACTAAGGGCTTTGTCATTTTTTATATCAAGAACAGAGAAATTTTTATATCTTGCAATGTGCAATTCAATGAGACAATTTTTCCTTTCTCGTCCTCTCAATCCAGCACCAGTGAACCCATTGAAAATCACACCAACCCTCTTCATATTAAAACCAATTCCGCACCAGAGATGCCTTATTCTCTTCACCCTACCTCTAATCGCTTCCTCTTCCTATACCTCCATATTTCCTTAACCCCACAAGTCCTACTTCCTCTTCATCTATCTTCCTATCCCCACACCAACACACCTCTCCCTCACCGGATTCCATAGCTTCTGCACCACCTTCACCCTCACTACACCACGACATTGCACCCGCCTCACCAATCGTCTAAGATATCTCGATGATTAAAGTGATTTAACCTTTGCTTTAGCACACCCTAACCAATCCTCTTCAATGATATGGTATGCTATCCAGTCCTTCATTGATTATTCTCATTTGTCTTTTTCTCACTCTCATTTTCTATTGTGTCTCCATGCTGAGCAAGAACCAAAGACGTATCAGGAAGCTATATAAGCTGAAATTGCGGCCTTAATTGACAACCAAACTTGGGATATTGTGACTATGCCTCCCTTGATCAAACCCATCAGATGCAAATGGGTGTTCAAAATAAAGAGAAAACCTGATGAGAATGTTGAGCGCTACAAAGCTCGCCTAGTCACAAAAGGGTACTCCCAAATTGAAGGGATTGATTATCTAGAAACTTTCTCCCCTATTGTATAAAGGACCACTGTCAAAGTAGTCTTAGCCTTGGCATCCATTTACAATTGGGAATGACAACAACTTGATGTCAGTAATGCATTTCTTCATGGAGAAATTTTAGAGGATGTTTATATAGTGATACCTCCTGGACTATCCAATTATCCCTCTAACCAATGATGCAAACTCAAAAAATCTCTCTACGGCCTGAAACAAGCAAGTTGCACATGGTATGAAAAATTATCTTTTCTATTGCAATATTCGGGATATGCTCAAGCCCATGCTAATCATAGTTCATTTATAAAAAATACTGGTTTTATTTTAACTACTCTTGTAGTTGCTAGACCTCGGACGTCGGCACATGAGTGAGAGGTCGACACAAGAGAGGTCGGCATGGTAGGGCCCACAGAGGCCCATAGAATTACACATGTCAAGGCATGAAACCAGATTCACAGGTACGCCATGCATGCAGGATGTGTTCAAGACGTAAGGTTCTGACACAATAGAATTATCCTTAGAAACGCATGTAAGGCACGTGAAGGTTTGGAGACACGTGAGTTATTAAGTTATTAGACAAGTTTAGGTTGGCGGCGCTGGGATAGGCACTGAAATCCTAGCGGCCACACCTTAAGCTATGCACTCTAGGAAAGGAATGTTGCCACGGGAGTTGCACTCTATGAAAGGAATGTTGCCACGGGATTGCACAAAGATTGTGCGTTAGAATCCCAAAAGGGTAACCCTAAATTCGCTAGAGGCAACGCTTGGACAGGAGCATGTATGCGGCAGGTAACCGAAAATAGCTATATAATGGGGTAACGCCCAAGGTAAACACAGGTTCACACATAGACACAGTTCTTTGCAAGCTTAGAGTTTCTTACATACTCTTGGCTTGAGATACCTTAGTTATTTGATGTTTCTAGCCCTGTACTAACTTGAGCGTCGGAGTGCAATTACAGGTAGGGCCCCCTTCATTTCAATGGAGCCACGTTTGGAGAACCACCGAGAGATAGGAGTAGCCACCGTCTACCTTAGAGTCAACGACAACCGAGTCAACCGGGGAGAACAACTCTCATTGTTTATGTCTATGATATTGTGCTAAGTGGAAATTGTGCTTATGAGATCACTAAGATTAAAGCCACTCTCCATTCTCATTTCCATATAAAGGATTTTTGCCACTTGAAATATTTTTTATGAGTAGAAGTAGCTCACACCAAACAAGGCATTTCTCTTTGTCAATGCAAATATTGCATGGACTTGATTAAGGATTCTGGTCTCATGGATTGCAAACCCTCTTCTACACCAATGAATGACTCCCAGCGTCTTCATCAAGACTCTAGTGAACCTTTACCTGACCCTTTGTCACATCAACGATTGGTGGGACGTCTCATATATTTAACTAGCACTATACCTGATATAGCCTTTGCGACCTAACAACTCAGTCAATTCATGGTCACACCAACTTAGACTCATCTTCAAGATTGATGGAAGAGGCCCAAACTCAGGCCGAACTACTAGGTCCATGGCTAAGAGAATTCAAGAAGAGTGGGACTCTACTATTGATGGCAAAGAAACTTTTCTCTACATGTTCAAAGACCCCTCAGAGGATTCAAGCCATGGGAGCTGAGTAGTAGCTAGTATCTTTATTTGTAATTTCAGTTTATTTGTATTTTCAGTAGAGTAGAGCTCACTTTGGGGGTCCAAATAGTAAGATAGGTTAGAATATGGTGCCTTTATCAAAATAGGGGAGGTGTGCTTATCATTGTAGCTTGAGTAGAGCCTTTTAGGGTAGGAAGTTGACCTAGCTTCTAGAACTTTGCTCCTAGGGTATGGTATTGAATTTAGTCAATACCCTTGCAGCCCCCTCTTTTGTGTATTCCCCATCCTACCCTTGCTCCTTGCTCTCCAAGGCACTTGCACCTATGAATAAGGATGCTTGGCACATTTTTTTTTAAGATCAATTTATATGAGTAAATGCTGCCAAAATTATGCTAGCTTCTACTCTTTGTCTAGTCTCTCTAGGTTAGACACTTTGATCTTTATTTTCACCTTCCTCCAAGTTATTTGGCCCAACCAATCACTCTCCATACTTTTCATGCACCTACAAGGAACCCATAGCTCTATTTGAGCCATCCTTGACCCATATCATCCATAGCTTCCGCCACCTTTTCACCTCATTTCCTCAAGAAGAACATTGGTCATGAAGAACAACCTATCATTTGGTATCTAGAGCTTTGGTTCTTCAAGAGATAAGTGTTCTCTTCATTTTATTTTTTGAGTCTTCTTCTTTATTCCATGTTGTTCATCATATCCTTAAATGTCTTGCTGTTTTTAATTTCATTTTAAGTTGGTGTTGCTGTTTTTAAATTTCTATTTGGTATTTTGGTTCAACTTGATCTTGAACTTCCATTTTCAAATTGTTTTAGGTTCCTTTTGTGTTGGTTGTTCTGTTTTTATTTTATTTGAGTCTTATTTGTGTGTTTAATCGGTGCAAAGTGTTTGTGGTTGATTCATTTTGATTTTTGAATCCATACAAGTTTTGTCAAAGTCATGTTCATCCTATAATGTCATAAATTCCAAGTGGTGCCTTTTATTGTTGATTTGGTTGCTTATTTTTGTTTTGAGTGCAGTTTATATTTCTGTTGTTGAAGCTTTGGTGCCTTTTATATTTTCATATTTGAGTTCATACTTGTGTGTTATTTCCATACAAGCTCTTTTCCAATCATTTCCATTGTGTCTTTGAAGTTTCATTGGTGTTTTTTTAATTCCAGTTTAGGATTTTCTTTGTTTTCATTGTTACTGTGCTGGCTGGAATCGTTCCTAGAAATTATATTTGTTGGTGAAAAATTCTAAAATTATGAATTTGAGTAGTTTCATTTTTAAGAAAAATTGAAAAAAAAGAAGCACATCAAAATTAAAAATACAAAAAAATGAATAAATGAAATACGAACAAAGTGCAAAAATTCTGACTCTGAAAAAACGCTGACGCAGTAGTGATTTCGGAAAACTTATTACAATTTATTGGCTCACTATTTTGGTGAAATTCCAACGCCTATTTTGAGCTAAAACATTGAAGCTTCTGTGGTTAAAATTTCAAGCTCAAATTTGAAGTATTCTGTCCAGCATAAATTTGGAAAGTTGTGAAAAATTTACACAAAAATATTCTGTAGTGCTGTTTTTGGTTTTATTCATCTATTCTAGTTCCATTCACTAGGATTCCACTTTGTGTGCTACCTTTTCTTGTGTGCCTTAATTTTTTTGCTTGCCATATTTCATTGATTCTTTCAAGTCTTGTCAAATATCAACTCCATTTGCAGTAGTCCTTAATTTTAAATTTGAGTTTTGTTGCTTTAAAACTTGGTTGACCTCTCTTTGGTGGATTTGACCTAAAAAGTGTTTTAGTGAGTGTGGAGCTAAAACTTTGTTTTGGTGAAAGCCATATCACTAAAGAGGAGCTGGATTAAAGATTTAAGGTTGAATAACCTAAGGAGACAAAGCAATGGACAACATTAGCCTCATTGAAAAATACACAAAGGAGCTATAAGTGAAGGAGTGCATATAATAGGACTTTAAATTTTGTGCATCAAAATTTGTTGACCTAATTTCATTGTATTTCTTTGAGTTGTAATTTGCAAGAACTATGATTAATTATTGGATTAATATGTCTTAGACGGTGAGTGTGTCTTCAAGGTTCCAAAGTGCCAAGAAGCCTCACCTTAGGACTCGACTAGTTTACAAGTTTTTTAGATAGAAATTTTCATTTGTGTTTTATTGCTTTGCATAGTTTTCTTGCATAAAAATTTTGTTTTCATCTTTGGTTGTGCTATAAGTAAATTGCTTAGAGAAAGGTTTGTGAAAGTGTTGTGGGATAGTATCTGGCTAAGGAAAGGCTTGGTACTTAAGTGATCCTAGTGATCCACCTCCCTTTCCTGGGAAATTACCTACTTCACTCCACCTATCTTTCTTTTTGAAAATTACTTTTATCACAAACCCTAAACATGTCTACTCATTCTTCTAGTCATAGTGAAAGTGATAGAAAATCCACAAAATCTCTTTTGAAACAATTGGCTAGAGATTTTCAATCACTATCACTAAGACAATTGCAACATGAGGCTAAACTTTTGGAAGATAAAAAAGAAAGAGATGCCCATCTTGTAGTTTTGAAAGAAGTGTTGAAGATTGTCAGGGAAAAAGATGAATACATTAGAAAATTAAAAAAATCCCACGCATCACATACATCTAGTTCTAGGTCAAGTGACTCATATGCTGAGGGGAGTCTGAAAGTTAATTGTAACGCCCCTCAAAATATTGGTCATTTTTATATGATAAAATAAAGGTAAAACAATAATATCGAAGTGAACATATATATATATATATATATATATATATATGTAATGAAATTTCTCCTCACAGGGAGTTTGATACATATCCAGTCAGTTTCCAAAACTTAAACAAAATACAGCAAAATAGAAAACAGGTGATCTCCTAACAGAAACAGAAAACAGGCGATCTCCTTCCGGTGACCACTCACTGAGGAGCTCTACTTCCTGCAACATCATCTGCTCCCGTGTAAATTATACACGATCATCACAGGTTTAAGAAAACATCCACAAAACAAAAACGCAGGGTAAGCTAGATATTTTAAAGAGAATTTAGATATGAAACTTTAAAATCAAGATAAAACAAATTTAAGACACCCACGTAAAAACCATCAACTTTCTCATTCCCTTCACATGACCATCAAGTAATCACATATTTCACAATTTCCTCAAGAGTCGTTCAATTCACATAATCCATCCAGTGTCTATCAATTTCAATGTTTCTCATTTCTCACGTCAGACTTCCACTGACTCATCACACATAGACACTTGACACTACTTCCGAAAGACACGTGCATTGACTAGACTAAGAGATCTGCACCTGTCATACTGCACCACTGTGAAATCACACACATTCACAAGGTCGCTGTGAAATCACACACATTCACAAGCGTATAAATGAATCTCAAAATCATCACTATCCTAGCATGACAGGGTTAATCCATACAACGGGTCAAGCTCGTTTTCTTTCAAACAACTCACCCATACATATGAACCTCCTTCGACTCTCAACGCCTGAATAACTTCATCTATATGATTCCATTATATCAAGAGAGTCAGGATATCTCATAATAAACGAATCACCGGTCAATGCACACTCTACACGATCTTACACGGTATCTTCTTTTCTAAAAATACTATGTCTTGATCCCACATTCACCACATTCCATACATCATACCACACATAAAGAACAATTCCATCATAGAATACTTTGAATCTTTTCTTAAACAACCCCACTCACCAAAAACAAGCATACCACCGTTCAGGTTTTCGAATAGCATATACATTTTTCATTTCAATCTCAACAAGTTCAAAGCGACACTAAAACAGGGGAGTTTGAAAACAACATTAAAACCGGCGATCACATCCAAAAACAGGGGATTATGCAATAACAGTTGAAAACCGGCGACCACGTCGCCCCATCATCAAAATCATCTAACTTAAGGTTTTCGTTGGAAATAAGGCTAGCTTCCCTTACCTGGACTTGCGTAAAATCTCACTACGAGCTCTAACCCACCGAACTTAAGGATACCCGAACTCTGTTTTAGCGTCCTGATCGGAAAACTCGCAGAGAACTTCCCAGGAGTCCAAGGGCAGTCATCGCTTGTCGTACTGGTGCTTGAGGATGCCTGAATCGCAGCGCGAAGGAGAGAAAAGAGAAGGATGAAGGTAAACTCACTCTGTCACTCTTGAACCACAGCAACGTTCTTTGCCTCTCAGAAGTGAGTTTTTGAATCTAAACCAACTTGTCCACAATTGCCGCTGCCACTACCCACTCTGCAGGAAAGCTTGCGTGCACACTTCCTTGAACAGTATGGCCACATGGGTCTCTGCGCATACCAACTCTCTAATGCTACTATTCTGAAACACTCCTAATGTCTACGTGTCGCACATGCAGAACGTTCATGCTGGGAGCCTGGGTCCCACCTTATTTGTGTGAAACACGACATCGCCCAATAACCTTCCACCGATGACTGCTCGCGCAATGACTATCCACCGACGACTGATGTGCCTCTCATTCCGGCGATGACTGATGTCCTTCTCATCCCGGCGATGACTGATGTGCCTCTCATCCCGGTGATGACTGGTTCCTCTTCCTGACGGACGACTGATTCCTCATCCTGGCAGACAACCGATGTCTGACCCTGGAGGACCATCGATGTCTCACCCTGGAGGACCATCGATGTCTCACCCTGGCAGACAACCGATGTCTCACCCTGGAGAACCACCGATGTCTCACCCTGGCAGATAACCGATATCTCACCCTGGAGGACCACCAATGTCTCACCCTGGCAGACAACCGATGTCTCACCCTGGCAGACCACCGATGTCTCACCCTGGAGGACCACCGATGTCTCACCCTGGTAGACCACCGATGTGTCTCCCATCCTGGTTGATGACCGATGTTCCTCTCATCCTGTTGGCGATCTCTTATCGCCCTTGTGTGTGACGAGAACACATCGCCTTACTCTGTTCACCGATGTCACATCGTCACACCTTGCTGAATGTTCATCCTCCCATTATGTTACGTCCAAGGTATCACCTCCAGATGGCTTGGTGACGTCGGTAGCTTCACATTTCCAAGAATAGATCAGTACTACTCCTCGTGCGCCCATGCATGCAACACTAAGGACGATTTTTTATGCTCAAGCATAAAGCTTCGCATGCCCAGCGTATCTAAGGCTTAACCCACACCTTGATACGCGTGGTTTTTGGAACCCACTATGGTTAGTCCAGCATCTTGAACACATACTAAGTGCACTCACCGTCAATCACGTACACCATAGGCGATTGGCGATCATGTGTCCTCTAGGCGACAGGCGATTAAGTGCCAGAGAAGTCGGAGATCGCCTCCGTCTTCAACAACGGCGATCTCGTAGACTTCTAAGCTACACTTTTCTTCCTTTACTCTTCTTGATCCACATGTCTTCCTCGAGCACACCCACGTGATTACCTCACGATAAAGTCATCGCACCTGACTACTTGGTTGATACAATGGTCAGTCGACCGACCTCTACCAGCTGACCCCAGACCTTGGGCGACGTCCGAGGTCCGACTACTACGAAACTTCTATTACCAGCTCTTTGTATTTTAAATAATAACATCTTCTGAAATTATTTAAATATAACACTTTCATTCCAATTAAAGTTTCTAGGTCCTTACATTAATGATTATTATCAACCTCCACCTAGAAAAACTAGAAGAGAAAGAGTTTAAAGAAAAATTACAAGCTCTTGTCAGAAAGAAGGAGAGAAAGACAAAAGAGAAAGAGAGAGAGAAAAGAAAGATAGAGAAGAGAAAGAAAATAGAGAAAAAGTGATGATAGAAAAGGAAAGTACAAAAAACTCTTTTTCTGGAATTGAATCAGATATCGATTACATTTTATCTTCTCTAGAAAACTCTCGTGAAGATCTGCTTGAAGAAAAGTATATATCTGGAGCTGAACTAGATATAGATATAAATGTTTCCTCCATGGAAAATACAGAAAAATGTTTGATTGAAAAGGAAGAAGAAGAGAAAACCAACAAAGAAGAAGAGTCTTTTACGACACCCGCTACAAACATAGTTGAGGAAGAATCCTTAAAGGGGGATTGCAATACTTTGAACTCTTCTTTTCAATTATATAATGCTCATTCTTCTAAACAAAAATCTCAAAAACAACACTTTGTGAGGTTGTTGCCTAGCTTGGGCAATGAATAACACATAGTGAACAAAAATATTTTTGAAGAAGGCCTTATGTTTCACTTTCAAAATTTTATAAAAGGCCTTATTTCTATTCTATTTTCTTTTCTTTTAATTTTATTTTAATAAAGAAAATTATCTCATATTTGTTTGATGTCTATTGTAGAATGACATTTGATCCAGGAGGACAATAACAAATAAACAGAGGCTGTTGTCATTGAGCATCATTCAGATTTGAGGACAAATCCTCTTCAAGCGGGAGGGGATGATAGAAGAGGCCCAAGCTCAGGCCCAACTACTAGGTCCATGACTAAGAGAATTCAAGAAGAGTGGGACTCTACTACTGATGGCAGAGAAACTTTTCTCTACATGTTCAAAGACCCCTCAAAGGATTCAAGCCATGGGAGCTGAGTAGTAGCTAGTATCTTTATTTGTAATTTCATTTTATTTGTATTTTCAGTAGAGTAAAGCTCACTTGGGGGGTCCAAATAGCAAGATAGGTTAGAATAAGGTGCCTTTAGCAAAATAGGGGAGGTGTGCTTATCATTGTAGCTTGAGTAGAGCCTTTTAGGGTAGGAAGTTGACCTAGCTTCTAGAACTTTGCTCCTAGGGTGTGGTATTGACTTTAGTCAATACCCTAGCAGCTCCCTCTTTTATGTATTTCCCATCCTACCCTTGCTCCTTGCTCTCCAAGGCACTTGCACCTATAAATAAGGGTGCTTGGCTCATGTTTTTTTTTAAAGATCAATTTATATGAGTAACTGTTGCCAAAATTATGCTAGCTTCTACTCTTTGTCTAGTCTCTCTAGGTTAGACACTTTGATCTTCATTTTCACCTTCCTCTAAGTGATTCGGCCCAACCAATCACTCTCTATACTTTTCATGCACCTACAAGGAACCCATAACTCTATATGAGCCATCCTTGACCCATATCATCCATTAGCTTCCTCCACCTTTTCACCTCATTTCCTCAAGAAGAACATTGATCATGAAGAACAACCAATCAAAGATTCCTTGAGAGTAATTCGATATCTGAAAGGATGCCTCAGAAAAGGCTTATTGTTTAGTCGCAAGTCATCAACACAACTTTTTGGATTTAGTGATGCTAATTGGGCCACATGTACTAATACACAATGTAGTGGCCAGACCTCGGTCGTCGAGAACAGATAGTAAAGGGAGAACCACGCCAGCTGGGTCCCACAGCATGGGCCAAAGCCACGTGCAGTGGACCTCGCAGGCAGCTTGGATTAGCGGGTGATCGGTCATCAGTGTGTCTCCTAAGAGAGAGTTGATCAGTCACCGGTGTGTTGCCTCAGAGAAGGGTGATCGGTGTGTACTGACCAAGTAGTCAGGTGTGATGACATAATCGTGAGGTAATCCTGTGGGCGTGCTTGAGGAGGACACGTGGATCAAGAAGAGTAAGAGAAAGGAAAGTGTAGCTTAGAAGTCGATGAGATTGTCATTTTTTGAAGAAGGCGGCGGTCTCTGATTTCTCTCGTATGCACCAGACAGATAAAGGATGATGTAAATCGATTAAAATGCAGCAATCATCAGTAGAAGAGATAAAAAGGTTACCTTTGGATGATCAGAAAAGCGTCACAAAGGTTGGAGATTGAAGAAGTCGAAGGGTCTCACAGAGAAATGCTTTGAATGTCTGAAGGCGAAGAAGAAGGAATGAAACAGTGTTAGTGCCAGAATGTGCGCTCCTGTAGACCGCCAGAAGACGATTTCTTAGTCTTTTCGCTGGACCAGTCACAGCTCTAGATTGGGGGGCTTGTGATACGGTCGGTCATCGGTAGTCGATGACGTCAGCAGCAGTTGACCACGTGGACTGTTCAGGGGGTGACACGTGGTCAAGGGTAGCAGGTGAATCAGGGAGGCGATCACTCAGAATGGTGATCGGTGGTTGGTGGCTAAGGGACCACCACCCGCAGATCAGTGTCAGGTGAGCGCCCGGAAGCAGAGCGCGAGAAGTAAAGAAGCACTGATCAGTTATCGGGGGTTTCCTGTTAAACACACAGTTTAGTTGGGACCCAGGCTCCCAGCGAGAGCGTTACGCAAGAAGCACAGATCAGTGATCGCCTATCGCCGTGTGTGAGGATGAGTAATCACCTATCGCCGGGTGTAAAGATCAGTAATCGCCTATCGCCTGTGAGGATGAGTAATCGCCTATCGCCGTGTGTGAAGATCAGTAATCGCCTAGATTGCACATGATCGCCGTGTGTGAAGGTTAGGAGATCAGGTGGTCAGCAAGTCGCCGAAAGGAGCACATCGCCGGGTATTTGAGAAGACTTGGCAAGCACTTGTTATATGGTCTAAATATAGAGGATAAGTGGCATATCTGCCACCATGTGTGGTGTGAGTCGTGATACCTAGTGTTAATCAGTTCATCATCTTAAGGTTGCGCCCAGGGTAGCCTGTGCACTAAGCTACTCCATGTGTGGATAACTTATCGTAGGAGCAAAGTGGAAGTAACGTTTCAGCTGCAGGTACTCCAGATGGTGACACGTGTATGACCAGATGTTATCCACGTGTCAAGAGGAATAACCGTCAGGAGAGAGAAAGACTCAGGTATATATACGAAATTCTTAACGGAATTTAAGGAGGATGCATTTTGGTTGTGATTCACTGGTACACGGTTTTGGGTTTTCTTTGAGATTCTTTGTTGATTCAATCACTGACTTGAGCGTCGGAGCGCAACCGGCCGCAGAGGCGCCATACTGTTCTTTCAGGTTTCTTGGAGGATTTTCAGGTGAAGGTCATCGGTGTCCTTGGCGTGAAGCTGGTGAGGACGAGGTTCGGGAAGGAGAAGCTCTAACGCTTTGGTCAAGAGGCTGGATCAGCTTTGGTCAAGATGCTGGATCATCTGGCACCCACCGTGGGGCCTTGTAAACTGTGATTCCCATCCATAGTTGAGTTTGTGAGGTTTTCGGTAGTTTCTGTTTGATTGCCTGCTGCCGCAATCGTTTTTCGGAGGTTTTGACCGTTTGAATCAAAGTTCAATCGGTGAAGAGTGGTTTTCTGGAGGTTTTGACCGTTTGAATCGAAGTTCAATCGGTGAAGTGTGGTTTTCTGGAGGTTTAGACCGTTTGAATCGGAGTTCAATCGGTGGAGAGTGGTTTTCTGGAGGTTTCTACAGATTAATTCCTGGATCAATCGTTGTGCGAAGGAAGTTGAAAGGTTTCTTGAGCGTTGTTGCGAGATAGCTTTTGCGTGTTGAAAGGTAACTGTGTGAAATTAGTAGAAGTTTCATGAGGAAAATGAGGACAACCAGATCTAGTTCAGTTGCACCACAATCCGGAGAGAATAACGTGACGATGTCGCAAATGCTGGAGATGATGCGTGCTTTGCAAGAAAATGTGGCAGCATCGTGCGTCGAGCAGACGAAGATGCACGATGACCTGATCGCTTCTCAGGCCAGGAACGAAGAGCTGAGTAAGGTTAATGAAGAGTTACGTCAGGCTCTTCGTGAGCAGAGGGAGAGTGCTGCAACCAGTGGAGGCGCGCCACCGTCTCCGCCACGAGTTTTTCCAATGCCATTTTCGCAGGCGATCATGGACGCTGCGGTTCCTGCAAACATCACGGCGGTGAAGGCCTCCTTCACTGGAGTGGAAGATCCAGAGGCTCACCTTACTGCGTTCCATACGCAGATGATGCTGTCGGGAGGATCGGATGCGGTCTATTGCAAAATGTTCATGAGCACTCTCCACAGCACAGCGTTGGATTGGTTTGTAAGCCTACCAGCAATTCTCCAAGCTTTTCGTCGATCAGTACATTGTGAATAGGGCACCGCCTATGGTGTCGTATGACCTGTTCGACGTAAGGCAATTCCAGGGGGAATCTTTGAAGGACTATCTGAATAGGTTTGGAGCTCAGATAGTCCGACTACCAGGTAAAGATGAGGAGATGTTCGTGCACGCCTTTGAGAAGGGCGTGCTACCTGGACCCTTCAGCGAATCGTTAATCAGGAGCCACCCTGCAATGTTTGCAGAGATTCGGCGACGTGCTGTGGCTCACATCGCCACTGAGAATGAAGTGATAGAGAAGAGAGGGAATATGGCTCCTGCGAAACCACGCACCCAAGCCAAGACTCAGCCTCAGAGGGTGTTGGAGACGGCGACGGTGAAGAAGGATCAAAGGACATACCATCCTTATGATCCGAAGAAAAACAAAGGTGATGACAGTAGTAGAGGAAGAGGGCCAGGTCGCCTGAGGGAGTTCAAGCGCCCTCCGAGGCATGAGTTCGTGATGGGATTGGTGGACCTGATTGTAACGCCCCTCAAAATATCATTCATTTTTATATAATAAAATAAAGGTGACACAATAAAATCAAAAAATTTAACATAGATATATACATAATATAATCCATCCATTAATACAAATGTGCCTCAAAATAATATCCCTTTTCGAGGAAGTTTTAATACATCTCCATACAGGAGTTTTCAAAATAAAACAAAACAACAGCATTCAAAACCGGCGATCTCCTCCTCCAGAAAGTGCTCACTGAGGAGCTCTACTACCTACAACCTCATCTGCTCCCGTGCAGATATACACGATCATCACAGGTTTAAGAAAAACAACCACGATACAAAACAAAGGGTAAGCTAGATATTTTTAAAAACTTTAAATATGAAACTTTATATCAATAGAAAGCATAAATCTTCACACCATTCATAATCTATATCAATTTCAACCATCAACATCCCCATATTCCACAAACTCGTCAAGTGTCTATTCAATACATTCAATACTCATGGTTCACATGTCAGACTTTCCACTGACTCATAACACATAGACACATGACTCTACTTCCGGAAGACTCGTGCGTTGAACTTAGCATCCAGAGGCTTGCACCTGTCATACGAAATTGCTGTAAAGTTCCCACAGCTATGCGCATCAACATAATCTCGATCTCAATCTCAATATCCTCACTCTCTCTCAGTATGACAGGGTTAATCCATATAACAGGTCAAGTCAGTTATCTTTCAAACGACTTACCCATACATATGGACCTCCTTCGACTCTCACCAACTGAATGACTTCATCTATGTGATTCCATCATATCAGCAGAGTCAGGATCGCCTCATTCACAGGATACTCACAGATCAATACACCCTCATAAAATCTCCACACGGTATTTTCTTTCCTGAAAATACTATGCTTTGATCACTCTTTCACATTCATCCAGTACATCATACCACACGTAAAAGCACAATTCCATCATATAATATTTTGAATCTTTTCATAAACAATCACAATCACAGAAACAATCACGCCAAAGTTCAGATTTTCGAATATCACACGCATTTCACAATTCAATCTCAAACAGTTTCAAACGACACTAAAATAGGGGAGTTCGAAATCATCATTAAACCCGGCGATCACGTCGCCCAACTCATAAAATAGAGCATCGTGAAAAGAAATATGAAAACCGGCGACCACGTCGCCCTCACTTCAGAACCTACTCGCCTAACGTTTTTATAAACGAAAATGCTAGCTTCCCTTACCTGGACTAGCGTAAACTTCACTAAGAGCTCCAACCCAACGCGATTCAAGGATGCCTTAACTCTGTTTTAGCGTCCGGCTTGGAGAACTTGCAGAGAACCTCCCAGGTGCTCTATGGTAGTCGCCGATAGCCAACTGATGCGCTAGGACGTCTGAACGTATGGAGAAGGAGAAGAAGAAACAGGGAGCTAAAACCAACTCACTCAATTTCTCTCTACTCAATCAGCGTTCGAACCCTGCCTATCCAAACTGAAGTTTGAACTTAAGCCACCCTTCCCAGGCATGCCGCTGCCACCACCCACTCTGCAGGAAAGCTTGCGTATACATTTCCTCTAACAGTATGACCACGTGGGTCTCTGCGCACCAACTCTGGGTCACTTTCCATACCAACTCTCTGATGCTAACTATTCTGAAACACCCTTTTTGTCTACGTGTCGCGCATGCAAGACGTCTCATGCTGGGAGCCTGGGTCCCACCTTATCTGTGTGAAACACGACATCGCGCGATAACCTTCCACCGATGACTGCTCGCGCGATGACTATCCACCGATGTCTCATCCTGGCGGACGACCGATGTCTCTCCCTGGAAGACGACTGATGTCTCATCCTGGCGGACGACCGATGTCTCTCCCTGGAAGACGACCGATGTCTCTTCCTGGAAGACGACCGATGTCTCTCCCTGGGAGACGACCAATGTCTCTCCCTGGAAGATGACCGATGTCTCTCCCTGGGAGATGACCGATGTGTCCCTCATCCTGGCGATGCCCGCGTGTCTCTCGCCCTGGCGATGCCCGCGTCTCTCTCGCCCTGGCGATGCCCGCGTGTCTCTCGCCCTGGCGATGCCCGCGTGTCTCTCGCCCTGGCGATGCCCGCATGTCTCTCGCCCTGGCGATGACTGATGACACATCGCCACGCCTTGCTAAAGGTTCTTCATCCCACTATGTTACGTCCAAGGTATCACCTCCACATGACTTGGTGACGTCGGTAGCTTCACATTTCCAAGAATAGATCAGCACTACTCCTCGTGCGCCCATGCATGCAACCCTAAGGACGATTTCTTATGCTCAAGTATAGAGCTTCGCATGCACAACGTATCTAAGGCTTAACCCACACCTTGATACGCATGGTTTTTGGAACCCACTATGGTTGATCCAGTATCTTGACCACATACTAAGTGCACTTTCGGCGATCATGTACACCATAGGCGATTGGCGACACCATAGTAGATTGGCGATCATGTGTACTCTAGGCGATAGGCGATTATGTACCAGAGAAGTCGGAGATCGCCTCCGTCTTCAACAACGGCGATCTCGTAGACTTCTAAGCTACACTTTCCTTCCTTTATATTTTAAATAAAAACATACTTAGAATTCACTTAAAATATATCACTTTCATTCCAATAAAATTTTCTAGGTCCTTACATTCTCCCCAACAAGAAAAAATTTCGTCCTCGAAAATTGAATTACAAGGAAAAGAGGTATGGATAGGCTTCTCTCATGGTTTTCTCTAATTCCCAAGTTGAATCACCCGATCTGTCATCCCACACTACTTTCACCATGTTGATGGTCTTGCCTCTGAGCTGCTTACTCTGCTGATCGTCAATCCTGACTGGTTTCGCTTCAAACGACAAGTCATCCCTGATCTGCACATCGTCCACTTCCAACACGTGACTAGGGTCTGCAAGATACTTCCTTAGCTGTGACACGTGAAAGACATTATGCAGATTTGCTAATTGGGGAGGTAGGGCGATTTCATAAGCCACTGGACTGATCCTCCTTAAGATCTGATATGGTCCAACAAACTTAGGAGACAGCTTCCTTGATCTGATAGCTCATCCTACACCCTTGGTTGGCGTCACTCTCATAAACACATGATCCCCAGCAGCAAACTCCAAAGGTCTTCTCCTCTGATCTGCATAGGATTTCTGCCAGCTTTGAGAATCTTTCATTCTGCCTTGTATCTGTTTCACCTTCTCGGTCGTCTGCTGAATCAACTCTGGCCCAACCAAGACTGCTTCGCCCTCCTAGTACCAACATAAGGGAGTTCTGTATTTCCTCCCATACAAGGCTTCATAAGGTGCCATCCCAATACTGGCGTGGTAACTGTTATTATAAGTAAACTCTACCAGTGGCAACATCTCATCCCAGCTTCCCAATTGGTCCAAAACACATGTCCTCAGCAGATCCTCCAAGGACTGAATTGTTCTCTCAGACTGTCCATCTGTTTGAGGATGATATGCAGAGCTCATCCTCAACTTAGTTCCCAAAGAGTCTTGTAAAGTCTGCCAAAACCGTGAGGTGAACCTGGGATCTCTATCCGAAACAATGCTGGAAGGCACTCCATGCAACCTCACAATTTCTCTGATGTACAGCTGTGCCAACTTGGCCATAGGCATCCTCATATTCACTGGAAGAAAGTGAGCACTCTTCGTCAGTCGATCAATGATGACCCAGATTGCATCATGACCCCTTACCGATCTGGGTAAATGGGTAACAAAATCCATGGTGATGCTGTCCCATTTCCATTCAGGGATATCCAATTGCTGCAACAAACCGCCAGGTCTTTGATGCTCTACCTTTGCCTTCTGACACGTCAAGCAGGTAGTAACATACTGGGCGATGTCTCTCTTCATGCCCGACCACCAAAATGACTCCTTCAAGTCATGGTACATCTTGTTCATGCCTGGATGTAGGCTAAGGCGACTCCGGTGACCTTCCTCTAGGATCATCTCCTTCAACTCTTCATTTGCAGGTATGCAAATTCTGCCATTAAATCTCAAGATCCCATCATCGCCCATCACAAAGTCTTTAGCCTGATCGGTGCCTAGTAATTCTACAATACGCTTCAGGCTAGGATCCTCTAATTGCTCATCCTTTATCACCCCAATGAAATCATTAGTTATAGTTAACTTACTACAACTAATATGATTTACATGAAATTCCACTCCAAAGTTTAAATCTCTAAACTGCTCAATCAATTTCTGCTCTTCAATCATCATGGTTGATACTTGTATTGATTTCCTACTCAAGGGATCTGCCACTACATTGGCCTTCCCTAGATGATATATCAGTTGGAAGTCATAATCTTTTAGGAACTCCATCCATCTTCTTTGTCTCATATTTAACTCCTTTGGATCAAATAGATATTTCAGGATTTTATGGTCACTGAACACCTGAAACCGAGCTCCATACAAATAATGCCTCCAAATCTTCAAGGCAAACACCACAGCCACCAACTCCAAGTCATGGGTAGGATAGTTCCTCTCGTGAACTTTGAGTTGCCTTGAAGCATATGCAACCACTCTTTTCTCTTGCATCAACACACATCCCAAACCTTGATGTGAAGCATCACAGTAAACATCAAAAGGATTTCCCACATCCGGGATCACTAACACTGGGGCGCTAGTCAACCTCTTCTTCAGCCCCATGAAACTCTACTCACACTTTTCAGTCCAAGCAAAAGGTTGATCTTTGCGAGTTAACTGAGTCAAAGGAGTTACTACCTTGGAAAAATCTTCAATGAACCTCCGATAGTAGCCTGCTAAACCCACAAAACTCCTTATCTCAGTAACTGTCTTAGGATGTTCCCACTGAAGCACTGCCTCCACTTTGGCTGGATCCACCGAGATTCCCTGGGCAGATATTACATGTCCTAAGAAGTTGACTTCCTTCTGTAAGGACCTGTAAAATTAAATTGGAATAAAAAGGAATATATTTTAAATGAACTCTAAGTATGTTTTTATTTAAAATAAAAAAGGAAGGAAAGTGTAGTTTAGAAGACTATGAGATCGCCTGGTTAGTACATAATCGCCTGTCGCCTAGATTACACGTGATCGCTGAAAGTGCACTCAGTATGTGGTTAGGATACTGGATCAACCAGAGAGGGTTCCAACAACCACGCGTATCAAGGTGTGGGTTAAGCCTTAGATACGCTGTGCATGCGAAGCTCTATGCTTGAGCATAAGAGATCGTCCTTAGTGTTGCATGCATGGGCGCACGAGGAGTAGTGCTGATCTACTCTTGGAAATGTGAAGCTACCGATGTCACCAAGTCATGTGGAGATGATACCTTGGACGTAACATAGTGGGATGAAGAACCTTCAGCAAGGCGTGGCGATGTGTCGTCGGGCATCGCCAGGGCGCGAGGCATGTGGACATCGCCGGGCGCGAGGCATTGCGGTCATCGCCAGGGCGCGAGGCATGCGGTCATCGCTAGGGCGAGACGTCGGTCGTCTACTAGGGAGAGACATCGGTCGTCCTCCAGGATGAGACATCGGTGGATAGTCATCGCGCGAGCGGTCATCGGTGGAAGGTTATCGCGCGATGTCGAGTTTCACACAGATAAGGTGGGACCCAGGCTCTCAGCATGAGACGTACTGCACGCGTGACACGTAGACAAAAAACGTGGTTCAGAATAGTGACATCAGAGTGTTGGCCTGCGCAGAGGCACGCGTAGTCGTACTGTTCAGGGAAGCGTACACGCAAACTTCCCTGCAGAGTGGGTGGTGGCAGCGGCTTTTGTGGACAAGTTGGTTTAGATTCAAAAACCCACTTCGGAGAGGCAAAGAACGTTGCAGTGGTTCAAGAGTGACAGAGTGAGCTCACCTTCATCCTTCTCTTTTCTCTCCTTCGCGCTGTGATTCAGGCATCCTCAACCACCAGTACGACGAGCGATGACTGCCCTTGGAGCACCTGGGAGGTTCTCTGCAAGTTCTACAAACCAGACGCTAAAACAGAGCTAAGGCATCTTTAAGCTTCGGTGGGTTTTGGAGCTCTTGGTGTTTTGCGCAAGTCCAGGTAAGGGAAGCTAGCCTTATTTCCAACGAAAACCTTATATTAGATGATTGAGATGATGGGGCGACGTGGTCGCCGGTTTTCAACTGTTATTGCATAATCCTCTGTTTTTGGACGAGATCGCCGGTTTTGGCGTTGTTTTTCAAACTCCCCTGTTTTTGTGTTGTTTTGAAACTGTTTGAGTTTTAAATGTGAAATGCATGTGATATTCGAAAATCTGAACCGCGGAATGAATGTTGCTGTGACTGGAATCGTTCATTAAGTGTTGTATGATGTGTTGAATGTTGTGAATGAAAGTTGTTTGAAAGAGAACGAGCTTGACCTGTTATATGAATTAACCCTGTCATACCGGGAGAGTGATGATATTGAGATTATGTATGCGCATGGCTGTGTAGATTTCACAGCGACCCTGTGTGGATTTCACAGTGGTGTGGTATGACAGGTGCAGATCTCTGGGTCTGAGTCAACGCACGAGTCTTCCGGAAGTAGAGTCATGTGTCTATATGTTATGAGTCAGTGGAAAGTCTGACGTGTGAACCATGAATATTGAAAGTAGCGAATAGACACTTGACGAGTTTGTGGAATATGGGAATGTTGATGGTTGAAATTGATATGGATTATGAATGGTGTGAAGATTTATGTTTTCTATTGATTTAAAGTTTCACATTTAAAGATTTTAAAACATCTAGCTTACCCTTTTATCTGGTATTGTGATTGCTTTCTTAAACCTGTGATGATCGTGTATTTTTGCACAGGAGCAGACGAGGTTGCAGGTAGTAGAGCTCCTCAGTGAGTGGTCGCCGGAAGGAGATCGCCTGTTTCTGTTTCTATTAGGCGATCACCCTTTTTCTGTTGTCTGATAGGAGATCGCCCTTTTCTGATAGGAGATCGCCCTTTTTTTCTGATAGGAGATCGCCCTTTTCTGATAGGAGATCGCCCTTTTTTTCTGATAGGAGATCGCCTGTTTGTCTTTTTGCTGTATTTTGTTTAAGTTTTGGAAATTGACCGATTATGTATTAAACTCCCTGTGAGGAGAAACTTCATTACATATATATAATTATGTTCACTTCAATATTATTGTTTTACCTTTATTTCATTTTATAATTATGAAAAGTATTTGGCGGGATGTTACACCTTCAACCATAACTCACACTTAGAGAACTTGGCATATAATTGCTTCTTCCTCAGGATCTCCAATACTGTCTTCAGATGTTCTTCATGTTCTTCCTCGGTCCTTCAATAAATGAGTATGTCGTCTATGAAGACTACCACAAACTTATCCAAGAAAGGACGAAAAATTCTATCCATGAAATCCATGAACAGAGCTGGAGCGTTTGTTAGTCCAAACGGCATCACCACATACTCATAGTGCCCATAACGAGACCTAAATGCTGTCTTTTGAACATCTTCAGCTTTTACCAAAATTTGGTGGTACCCCGATCTCAGATCAATCTTTGAGAACACCGAGGCTCCATGTAATTGATCCATCAAATCATCAATTCTAGGTAGAGGATACTTGTTCTTGATGGTCAACTTGTTCAACTGCCTGTAATCTATACACAGCCGAGACCCTCCATCCTTTTTCTTAACTAGAAGCACTGGAGCCCCCCATGGAGATACACTGGGTCTGATGAATTGTTTCTCCAACAACTCTTCCACTTGCTTCTTTAATTCTACCAACTCGGCTGGAGCTGTAAGGACCTGTAAAATTAAATTGGAATAAAAGGAATATATTTTAAATGAATTCTAAGTATGTTTTTATTTAAAATAAAAAGGAAGGAAAGTGTAGCTTAGAAGACTATGAGATCGCCTGGTTAGTACATAATCGCCTGTCGCCTAGACTACACATGAACGCCAATCGCCTGTAGTGTACATGATCGCCAATCGCCTATGGTGTACCTGATCGCCGAAAGTGCACTTAGTATGTGGTCAAGATACTGGATCAACCATAGTGGGTTCCAAAAAAAAACCACGCGTATCAAGGTGTGGGTTAAGCCTTAGATACGCTGTGCATGCGAAGCTCTATGCTTGAGCATAAGAAATCGTCCTTAGTGTTGCATGCATGGGCGCACGAGGAGTAGTCCTGATCTATTCTTGGAAATGTGAAGCTACCGACGTCACCAAGTCATGTGGAGGTGATACCTTGGACGTAACATAGTGGGATGAAGAACCTTCAGCAAGGCGTGGCGACATGTCATCAGTCATCGCCAGGGCGAGAGACATGCGAGCATCGCCAAGGCGAGAGACATGCGGTCATCGCCAGGGATAGACATTGGTCGTCTTCCAGAGAGAGACATCGGTCGTCCGCCAGGATGAGTCATCGGTGGAAGGTTATCGTGCGATGTCATGTTTCACACAGATAAGGTGGGACCCAGGCTCCCAGCATGAGACGTCCTGCACGCGCGACACGTAGACAGAAAAGGGTGTTTCAAAATAGTTGGCATCAGAGAGTTGGTATGCGTAGAGACACACGTGGCCATACTGTTCAAGCTTTCCTGCAGAGTGGGTAGTGGCAGCGGCTATTGTGGACAAGTTGGTTTAGATTCAAAAACTCACTTCTGAGAGGCAAAGAACGTTGTTGTGGTTCAAGAGTGACAGAGTGAGTTTACCTTCATCCTTCTCTTTTCTCTCCTTCGCGCTGCGATTCAGGCATCCTCAAGCACCAGTACGACGAGCGACGCTGCCCTTGGACTCCTGGGAAGTTCTCTGCAAGTTCTCCAATCCGGACGCTAAAACAGAGTAAGTTGTTTCGCTCTGTTCTTCGAGTCAATCCTGCACTTGAGAGGGTTGCCTCTGCATAGGCGTTGCATGCAGCTCTCTTGGCTTCAGGAATCGTCTCTGTTAACGTAGAAATGAGTGGTATAGCTAGTTTTGTGACTAAGGCTCCATGGTGCAGGTTAAGGCATCTTTAAGCTTCGGTGGGTTTTGGAGCTCTTGGTGTTTTTGCGCAAGTTCAGGTAAGGGAAGCTAGCATTTTCGTTTATAAAAACTTTAGGCGAGTAGGTTCTGAAGGGAGGGCGACGTGGTCGCCGGTTTCATATTCTTTTTCACGATGCTCTGTTTTTATGTGTGGGGCGACGTGATCGCTGGTTTTAATGTTGATTTCGAACTTCCCTGTTTTAGTGTCATTTGAAACTGTTTGAGATTGAAATGTGATATTCGAAAATCTGAACCTTGGAATGATTGTTACTGTGATTGGAATCGTTCATTTAAGTGTTATATGATGTGTTGAATGTTGTGAATGTGGGATCAAGGCATAGTATTTTCTGGAAAGAAAATACCGTGTAAGATCGTGTAGGATGTGCATTGATCGGTGATTTCTATAATGAGATATCCTGACTCTCCTGATATAATGGAATCATATAGATGAAGTTATTCAGGCGTTGAGAGTCGATGGACGTTCATACGTATGGGTAAGTTGTTTGAAAGATAACTACTTGACCTGTTGTATGGATTCACCCTGTCATACTAGGAGAGTGATGAGATTGAGATTGAGATTATGTTGATGCGCATAGCTGTGGGAACTTTACAACAATGTAGTATGACAGGTGCAGATCTCTGAGTCTAGTCAATGCACGTGTCTTCCGGAAGTAGTGTCAAGTGTCTATGTGTGATGAGTCAGTGGAAGTCTGACATGAGAAATGAGAAACTTTGAAATTGATAGACACTTGATGGAATTATGTGAATTGAACGACTCTTGAAGAAATTGTGAAATATGTGATTACTTGATGGTCATGTGAAGGGAATGAGAAAGTTGATGGTTTTTAAGTGGATGTCTTAAATTTGTTTTATCTTGATTTTAAAGTTTCATATCTAAATTCTCTTTAAAATATCTAGCTTACCCTGCGTTTTTGTTTTGTGGATGTTCTTCTTAAACCTGTGATGATCGTGTATAATTTACACGGGAGCAGATGATGTTGCAGGAAGTAGAGCTCCTCAGTGAGTGGTCGCCGGAAGGAGATCGCTTGTTTTCTGTTTCTGTTAGGAGATCGCCTATTTTTTGTTTCTGTTAGGAGATCGCCTGTTTTCTATTTTGCTGTATTTTGTTTAAGTTTTGGAAACTGACTGGATATGTATTAAACTCCCTGTGAGGAGAAATTTCATTATATATATATATATGTTCACTTCGATATTATTGTTTTACCTTATTTTCATTATATAAATATGAAAAGGATTTGGCGGGATGTTACATTAATGGTATCAGAGCAGTTCGTCCTTAGGATGACTTGAGGGCTGTGGATCCATTGTGTTTCTTCTGCTCATAAAATTTATTTGAGTTTTAAAAAAAAAAAAACTATAGTGAAAGCTTTTCAAACGTTTTTGTATTGAAATTTTGTGTGTGCTTTAGTGAATATATGCCCTAATTGAAAATCTTAGTATTAAGAATGAAAGGATCTTGATAAAGTAGTGAGGGTGCATACTCATAACTGGATCAAGATGATTCTCAATCTTAAATTCTGAAAGCTTGATGTTTAGCATATATTGAATTCTGTGTGTTTTATTTCAGTTTATTGAGTGTTTTTGTATTGATTGAAAGTGGTCGTTTGAATTGATGGTTTTATACCAGTAGCTGTTTTGGTGATGTGCTTGTATAAGTATATTGATCTTGCTGATGAACTCAAATTCTTAATGACTTTGAGATGCTGACCTTTGTAAGGTCTAGATGTTACCTCCTGAATGAATTGATTTCTTATCGATCTCATTCTTATAGTTGTAGGGAATATAGAAACCAATAGTTTCAAAATCTGAAACGAAGAAAGATGGCACGTAGACCTCCTACCCCTCCCCAACCTTCTTCGGAAATGAGCCAGATTGCCAAGGCTATTGAGATGATGGCAACTGCCATCCAACAACAGAATGCAGCAATGGCTCAGAATCATCAAGCTGCAATGCACCATTGGGAAACTGCTCGGTCGGCTGAAACAGCTTCCCACGTCGGTCAGCCTCAGGAACAGATGGGACTGACCGAGTTCATGAGGCACAACCCACCCAAGTTCAGTGGGAATGCTACCCCTGATCAAGCAGATCAGTGGGTTAGAGAGTTGGAGAAAATCTTTAGGGCGACCTCCTGCCCTGAAGAGAAGAAATTGGTATTCTCACATATCTGCTATCTGGAGAAGTCGAGTTCTGGTGGATGGGAGCTCAGCAGATGATGGAAGCCAGAGCTGATGTTTTAGACTGGGAGAGCTTCAGGGTGAGATTTCTAGAAAAATACTTCCCAGATAGTGCAAGGTTTGCGAAGGAAGCAGAATTCCTCAGATTGGAGCAGGGGGAGATGTCAGTGAATGCTTATGCTGCTCGGTTTGAGTAGCTCGCCCGATTCTATACCCAGGCGACCTCTGAGGCTTGGAGGTGTAGGAAGTTTGAAGAGGGACTGAAGCATGGGCTGAAGAGGACCATAGCCCCTATGTGCATCGGGGAATTTCACGCCTTAGTAGAGAAGGCGAAGATGGTGGAGACTCTGGAAAAGGGTGATTCCCGGGTGATCAGGTCACACCCAGGGGGTTCTTCCAGTGGGAAGGCCAAGGTGCAGCACCCACAAAGCAAGCCCTATGCGAGACCTCCACCACATCAGGCAGGAGCAGCGTCATCCCAGTTTCAGCAGCAACAACCTTGGAAACTCAAATGTTTCCATTGTGGTGGACCATGTAACATCCCGCAAAATAAAACCATACATACATGTATAATGAAAATAAAAGTAAACAAATAATATTGAAGAGTACATGATAATATATATATAAGTAATGAAGTTGCTCCTCTTAGGGAGTTAAATACATAACCAGGTCAAATGTTTTCAAAATTTAAACGAAAATCAACCAAATACAACAAGACCGGCGGTCTCCATACATGAACCGGCGATCTGGTAACAGAAGGCCCAAAACAGGCGATCTGCAGCAGGACATAAATCCGGCGATCACCACCAAGAGATAGAAAACCGGCGATCTCTTCCTCGGCGACCACTCACTAAGGAGCTCTACGTCCTGGAAGATCATCTGCTCCCGTGTAACAATTACACGATCATCACAGTTTTAAGAGAAAAACAGCCAATGAGCAGAACACGCAGGGTAAGCTAGATATTTTAAAGAGAGTTTAAATAAGAACATTAAAATCAAGGTAAAAACATTTTTCAAGATATCCATGTAAAACTTAGAGTTGCTCATACCCTTCACCTGATCGCCCATAAACCACACATTTCACAATATTTCCCAGAGTCGTTCTATTTCACAAACAGCATCAAGTGTCTATAAATTTCAAGTTCCTCATTTCACATGTCAGACCACCACTGACCCAGCACACAAGACACTTGACACTACTTCCGGAAGACTCATGCATTGATTAGACTCAGAGATCTGCACCTGTCATACCATACCACTGTGAAATCCACACAGGGTCGCTGTGAATCCACACAGCATGCACATATATAATCTCAATGTCAATAGTTCTCCCGGTATGACAGGGTTAATCCATAGAACAGGCGGAGCTCGTTCTTTTTCACACGAGACGCCCATTCATATGAACCTCCTTCGACTCTCACCAACTGAGTAACTTCCTCTATGTGATTCCATTATCTCAGCAAAGTCAGGATATCCCCTTAGGAATCACCGATCAATGCACATCCTACACGATCTTACACGGTATTTTCTTTCCTGAAAATACTATGCCTCGATCCACATTCACGACATTCAACACATCACATAACACTTAAAGGAATGATTTCAATCACAGCAAAACTCACTCCAAGGTTCTTATTTTCGAATATCTCATTTAAATCTCAAACAGTTTCAAAGCAACACCAAAAACAGGGAGTTCGCAAACAACGCCAAAACCGGCGATCTGGTTCAAAAACAAGGTATTTCGAAGTCTGTATATAAAACCGGCGACCACGTCGCCCAAACACATAGAACAGAGCATTCACGAAGATGAAAACGAAACCGGCGACCACGTCGCCCTCACTTCAGAAACAGCTAATCTATGGCTTGTATTGAAAATGAAGGCTAGCTTCCCTTACCTGGACTTGCGCAAAACACCAGGAGCTCCGAAACCCAACGAAGCTTAAAGAATGCCTTGGCTCTGTTTTTTCGTCTGGTTTTAAGGACTTGCAGAGGACCTCCCAGGTGCTCTAATAGTAGCCGTCGCTCGTCGTACTCTTGTGTGAAGGTGCCAGAATCGCAGCGCGAAGGAGAGAATGGAGGAGAAGGGAGGTAAACTCACTCTTTCGCTCTTGAACAACTGCAACGTTCCCCTCTCTCAGAAGTGGGTTTTTGCATCTTAAACCAGCTTGTCCATAAAAGCAGCTGCCACCACCCACTCTGCAGAGAAGTCTGAGTGTACGTTTCTCTGAACAGTACGACCATGTTTGTCTCTTGCGCATGCCAACCACTGCCCTGAACAGTACGACCACTGTTGTCTCTTGCGCATGCCAACATTCTGATGTCACTATTCTGAACCACCCTTTTTGTCTACGTGGCGCGCGTGCAGGACGTTTCATGCTGGGAGTCTGGGTCCCACTTTCTCTGTGTGAAGCTCGACATCGCGCGATAACCTTCCACCGATGACCTCTCGCGCGAAGGCTATCCACCGATGACCTCTCGCGTGAAGGCTATCCACTGAGGCCTCTCGCGCGAAGACTATCCACCGATGACATCTCGCGCGAAGACTATCCACCGATGACATCTCGCGCGAAGACTATCCACCGATGACCTCTCGCGCGAAGACTCTCCACCGATGATCTCTCGCGCGAAGACTAACCCCGCATGCCTCGCGCCCTGGTGATGCCCGCATGCCCCTCGCGCCCTAGCGATGCCCGCATGCCCCTCGCGCCCTGGCGATGCCTGCATGCCTCTCACCTGGCGATGCCCAACGACACATCGCCGCGCCTTCCTGAAGGTTCTTCATTCTACTATGTTACGTCCAAGGTATCATCTCCACATGACTCGGTGACGTCGGTAGCTTCACATTTCCAAGAGTAGGTCAGCACCACTCCTCGTGCTCCCATGCATGCAACACTAAGGGTGATCTCTTTTGCTCAAGCGTAGAGCTTCGCATGCACAGCGTATCTAAGGCTTAACCCACACCTTGATACGCGTGGTTGTTGGAACCCACTCTGGTTGATCCATTATCTTGACCACATACTACGTGCATTCCCGCCGATCACGTACACTCTAGGCGATTGGCGCTCATGTCTCCTCTAGGCGACAGGCGATTATGTGCCAGAGGAGTCGGAGATCGCCTCCGTCTTCACTAACGACGATCTTGCAGAAGACTTCTTAGTTACACTTTTCCTCCTTTACTCTCCTTGGTCCACATGTCATCCGACCGACCTCTACTAGCTTACCCCAGATCATGGGCGACGTCCGATGTCTGCTACTACGAAACTTCATTTACCAACTCTTTGTATTTTAAATAATAACATTTTTCTGAAATTATTTAAATATAACACTTTTATTCCCATTAAAGTTTCTAGGTCCTTACAGACCACACACGCCCAATGTGTGCCCCAGGAAGGCTTCGGAGAGAAGGTGTTTTGCATGTCAAAAGATGAAACACATTGCTAGAGATTGTCCTACCCAGAATAGGATGACTCAACCCAGTGGTTCCCAACAGTTGAGGAATGGAGGCAGTAGGCCTCAAGCAGCAGGGAGAGTGTTTGCCATGACAGGAGCAGAGGCGTCTCAGTCAGGTAACCTAGTGCAAGGTGTTTGTTTTATAGCTGGTAGAGGTGTAAAAGCCTTGTTTGATTCTAGAGCGACACACTCCTTTGTGTCAAGCCTGTGTGTAGCCGAGTTGGGCCTTCTAGTGAAGGAGTTACCGTTTGAACTGTTCGTCTCTACACCTGCGTCAGGACAGGTGTTGACCTCTACAGTTTGCCCTGAATGTCCAGTGATAGTAGAGGGACGCAAGTTCAAAGTAAACTTGATCTGCCTACCTCTTCAGGACCTGGATGTTATCCTGGGAATGGATTGACTATCTGCCAATCACGTTCTCATAGACTGCGGTAGTCAGAAAATAGCGTTTCCAGACCTCCAAGGGTCAGATGTGATATCTGCTCAGCATGGGTGGTCGGAGTTGGAAAAAGGGGCGAGGTGCTTCATGATCCTAGCTCGGTTGGAAGTGAAGAATGAAGAGGACGTAAGCAGGATACATGTGGTGAAAGATTTCAGGGATGTATTTCCAGAAGAAATACCTGGATTACCTCCTAAGAGACAAGTGGAATTCTCTATTGATTTGGTACCTGGAGCTGGACCAGTGTCAATGGCACCTTACAGGATGGCTCCAGCCGAGTTGGTAGAATTAAAGAAGCAAGTGGAAGAGTTGTTGGAGAAACAATTCATCAGACCCAGTGTATCTCCATGGGGGGCTCCAGTGCTCCTAGTTAAGAAAGAGGATGGAGGGTCACGGTTGTTTATAGATTACAGGCAGTTGAACAAGTTGACCATCAAGAACAAGTACCCCCTACCTAGAATTGATGATTTGATGGATCAATTACATGGGGCCTCGGTGTTCTCAAAGATTGATCTGAGATCGGGGTACCACCAAATTTTGGTAAAAGATGAAGATGTTCAAAAGACAGCATTTAGGTCTCGTTATGGACACTATGAATATGTGGTGATGCCGTTTGGAGTGACAAATGCTCCAGCTATGTTCATGGACTACATGAATAGGATTTTTCGTCCTTTCTTGGATAAGTTTGTTGTAGTCTTTATAGACGACATACTTATTTATTCAAGGACTGAGGAAGAACATGAGCAACATCTGAGGACGGTGTTGGGGATCCTGAGAGAGAAGCAACTCTATGCCAAGTTCTCTAAGTGTGAGTTCTGGCTGAAGGAAGTTAACTTCTTATGACATGTGATATCTGCTCGGGGGATCTCAGTGGATCCAGCCAAGGTGGAGGCAGTGCTTCAGTGGGAACGTCCTAAGACTGTAAGGACCTGTAAAATTAAATTGGAATAAAAGGGTATATTTTAAATGAATTCTAAGTATGTTTTCATTTGAATTAAAAAGGAAGGAAAGTGTAGCTTAGAAGACTATAAGTTCGCCTGGTTAGTACATAATCACCGGTCGCCTACTACACATGATCGCCAGGGCGCGAGAGGCATGCGGCATCGCCAGGGCGCGAGGCATGTGGACGTCGCCAGGGTACGAGAGGCATGCGGGCATCGCCAGGGCGCGAGAGGCATGCGGGCGTCGCCAGGGATAGACATCGGTCGTCTCCCAGAGAGAGACATCGGTCGTCCTCCAGGATGAGGCCTCGGTGGACAGTCATCGCGCGAGCGGTCATCGGTGGAAGGTTATCGCGCGATGTCGAGTTCACGCAGATAAAGTGGGACCCAGACTCCCAGCATGAAACGTCCTGCACGCGCGCCACGTAGACAAAAAGGGTGGTTCAGAATAGTGACATCAGAATGTTGGCATGCGCAAGAGACACTCGCGGTCGTACTGTTCAGGGAAGTGGTTGGCATGCACAAGAAGACAACCGTGGCCGTACTGTTCAGTGAAACATACACTCTGGCTTTCTTGCAGAGGGGGTGGTGTCAGCAGCATGCGTAGACAAGTAGGCTTGGATTCAAAAACCCACTGCGAGGAGGCAAAGAAGGTGGCAGTGACTCAAGAGTGAAAGAGGGAGTGCATCTTCATCCCTCTCTTTTCTCTCCTTCGCGCTGCGTTTCAGGCAACCTCAAGCCCCAGTGCAACCAGCGACGACTGCCCTTAGAGCACCTGGGAGGTTCTCTGCAAGTTCTACAAGCCAGACGCTGAAAACAGAGCTAAGGCATCTTAAAGCTTTGTTGGGTTTCGGAGCTCTTAGAGTTTTGCGCTAGTCCAGGTAAGGGAAGCTAGCTTTATTTTCAATAAAAGCCGTAGATTAGCTATTTTTGAAGTGAGGGCGACGTGGTCGCCGATTTCATATTCTTTTTCGTGATGCTCTGTTCTATATGTTTGGGCGACGTGATCGCCGATTTTAAAGCCAGATTTCGAATCCCCTGTTTTGGACGTGATCGCCGGTTTTGGCGTTGTCTTTCGAACTCCCCCGTTTTTGTGTTGTTTGAAACTGTTTGAGATTTAAATGTGATATTCGAAAATCTGAACCTTGGCATGAGTTTTTCTGTGACTGGAATCGTTCATTAAGTGTTGTATGACGTGTTGAATGTTGTGAATGTGGGATCAAGACATAGTATTTTCAGGAAAGGAAATATCGTGTTGAGATTTGGTTATGAAGTGTATTGATCTGTGAGTATCCTGTGAATGAGGCGATCCTGACTCTGCTGAGATAATGGAATCACATAGAGGAAGTTATTCAGTTGGTGAGAGTCGAAGGAGGTTCATACGTATGGGTAAGTGTTTGAAAGATAACTACTTGACCTGTTGTGTGGATTCACCCTGTCATACTCTGAGAGTGATGAAATTGAGATCGAGATTGTGTTGATGCGCATGGCTGTGGAAACATTACAGCCAATGAAGTATGACAGGTGTGTAACATCCCGCCAAATTACTTTTCATAAATATAAAATGAATTAAAGGTAAAACAATAATATTTAAGTGAACATAATTATATATAAGTAATGAAGTTGCTCCTCACAGGGAGTTTAATACATAACTGGTCAAATTTTCTCAAAACTTAACAAAATACAGTCAAATACATCGAAACCGGTGGTCTCCATACATAAACCGGCGATCTCCTAACAGAAGCCCCAAAACAGGCGATCTGCTATCAGGGCAGAAAACAGGCGATCACGACAAAGAGATAGAAACAGGCGATCTCTTCCCCGGCGACCACTCACTAAGGAGCTCTACTTCCTGGAAGATCATCTGCTCCCGTGTAAATTATACACGATCATCACAGTTTTAAGAAAATAGCCACAGAACCAAAACACGCAGGGTAAGCTAGATATTTTAAAGAGAGTTTAAATATGAACATTAAAATCAAGATAAAACAAATTCAAGATACCCACGTAAAACTATAGAGTTTCTCATTCCCTTCACCTGATCGCCAAGAAATCACACATTTCACAATATTTTCAAGAGTCGTTCTATTTCACATAATGCACCAAGTGTCTATCAAATTCAAAGTTTCTCATTTCTTACGTCGGACTTCCACTGATTTAACACACATAGACACTTACCACACCACTGCAAAGTCCACACAGGACAGCAAGGAAAGTCCACACAGGACAGCAAGGAAAGTCCACACAGGACAGCAAGGAAAGTCCACACAGGACAGCAACCAAAGTCCACACAGGACAGCAACCAAAGTCCACACAGGACAGCAAGGAAAGTCCACACAGGACAGAAACCAAAGTCCACATAGGACAGCAAGCAAAGTCCACACAGGACAGCAAGTAAAGTCCACACAGGACAGCAAACAAAGTCCACACAGGACAGCTAAAGATCATCAATTCACCCAATGCACCATACAATACTTAAATGAACGATCTCAACCACAGCAACAAACGTATCCAGGTTCAGATTTTTCCAATAACACGTGCATTTCACATATCAATCTCAAACCAGTTCAAAGCGACACTAAAACAGGGGATTTCGAAGACAACATTTAAAACCGGCGATTACGTCGCCCCACGCGTAAAAACAGAGCATCATGAAAAAGGGGTTTAAAACCGGCGACCACGTTGCCCAAACACATAGAACAGAGTATCACGAAGAAGAATATGAAACCGGCGACCACGTCGCCCTCACTTCAGAAACAGCTAATCTACGGCTTTTATTGAAAATAAAGCTAGCTTCCCTTACCTGGACTTGTGCAAAACTCCAAGAACTCCGAAATCCACCGAGCTTACAGGATGCCTTGGCTCTGTTTTAGCGTCTGGTTTGTAGAACTTGCAGAGAACCTCCCAGGTGCTCCAAGGGCAGTCGTCGATAGCTAAGCAGGAACGTGATAAGGCCTGAATGGCAGAGTGAAGGAGAGAAAAGAGAAGGATGAAGATAACTCACTCACTCACTCTGTCACTCTTGAACCACAGCACCCTCTTTGCCTCCCAGAAGTGAGTTTTTAAATCTTAAACCAACTTGTCCACAAAAGCCGCTGCCACCACCCACTCTGCAGGAAGCTTGCGTGCACACTGCCCTGAACAGTACGACCACGCGTGACTCTGCGCATGCCAACCCTCTGATGTCACTATTCTGAACCACCCTTTTTGTCTACGTGTCGCGCGTGCAGTACGTCTGATGTTGAGAGCCTGGGTCCCACCTTATCTGTGTGAAACTCGACATCGCGCGATGACTATCCACCGAGGCCTCATCCTGGAGGACGACCGATGTCTCTCCCTGGAAAACGACCGATGTGTCCCTCATCCCGGCGATGACCGTCTGCCTCTCATACCAGCGATGACTGATGCCTCATCCCGGTGATGACTGATTCCCCATCCTGGCAGACAACCGATGTGTAACCCTGGAGCACCACCGATGTCTCACCCTGGCAGACAACCGATGTCTCAACCTAGCAGACCACCGATGTGTCTCCCATCTTGGTCGATGACCGATGTTCCTCTCATCCTGTTGGCGTTCTCTTATCGCCCTTGTGTGTGACGAGAACACATCGCCTTACTGCTCACCGATGTCATATCGTCACACCTTGGTGAAGGTTCTTCATCCTACTATGTTACGTCCAAGGTATCACCTCCACATGGCTTGGTGACGTCGGTAGCTTCACATTTCCAAGAGTGGATCGGCACCACTCCTCTTGCGCCCATGCATGCAACGCTAAGGGCGATCTCTTATGCTCAAGCATAGAGCCTCGCATGCACAGCGTATCTAAGGCTTAGCCCATTCTTTGATACGCGTGGTTGTTGGAACCCACTCTAGTTGATCCAGTATCTTGACCACATACTGAGTGCTCTTTCGGCGATCTTGTGCACCATAGGCGGCAGGCGATCATGTGCAACCTACTCGACAGGCGATCATGCACTAACCAGGCGATCACATAGGAGACTTCTTAGCTACACTTTTCTTCCTTTACTCTTCTTGATCCACATGTCTTCCTCGAGCACATCCACGTGATTACCTCACGATAAAGTCATCGAACCTGACTACTATGTTACTGCAATGGTAAGCCAACCGACCTCTACCAGCTGACCCCAGACCTTGGGCGACGTCCGAGGTCCGACCACTGAGAAACTTCATTTATCAGTTCTTTGTATTTTAAATAATAACATCTTCTGAAATTATTTAAATGTAACACTTTCATTCCAATTAAAGTTTCTAGGTCCTTACATTCTCCCCAACAAGAAAAATTTTCGTCCTCGAAAATTGGATTACAAGGGAAAGAGGTAGGGATAGGCTTCTCTCAGGGTTTCTTCAAATTCCCAATTTGTATCACCCGATCTGTCATCCCACACCACCTTCACCACGTTGATGGTCTTGCCTCTGAGCTGCTTACTCTGCTGATCGTCAATCCTTACTGGTTTCGCTCCAACAACAAGTCATCCCTGATCTGCACATCGTCTACCTCCAACACGTGACTAGGGTCTGCAAGATACTTCCTTAACTGTGACACGTGAAAGACATTATGCAGATTTGCTCATTGGAGAGGTAGGGCGATTTCATAAGCCACTAGACCTATCCTCCTTAAGATCTGATATGGCTTGACTAACTTAGGAGACAGCTCCTTTGATCTGATAGCTCGTCCTACACCCTTGGTCGGTGTCACTTTCATAAATGCATGATCTCCAACTACTGTAAGGACCTGTAAAATTAAATTGGAATAAAAGAGATATATTTTAAATGAATTCTAAGTATGTCTTTATTTAAAATGAAAAGGAAAGAAAGTGTAGTTTGGAAGACTATGAGATCGCCTAGTAGTACATGATCGCCGGTCGCCTGCTACACATGAGCGCCAGGGCGCGAGGTATGCAGGCATCGCGCGGGCGCGAGGCATGCAGGCATCGCGCGGGCGAGAGGCATGCGGGCATTGCCAGGGCGCGAGAGGCATGCGGGCATCGCCAGGGCGCGAGGCATGCGGGCATTGCCAGGGCGCGAGAGGCATGCGGGCTTTGCCAGGGGGAGACATCGGTCGTTCGCCAGGGGGAGACATCGGTGGATTGTCTTCGCGCGAGAGGTCATCGGTGGATGGCCTTCGCACAAGAGGTCATCGGTGGATAGCCTTCGCGGGAGAGGTCATCGGTGGATAGACTTCGCGCCTGTGGTCATCGGTGAAAGGTCATCGCGCGACGTCGAGTTACACACAGAGAAGGTGGGACCCAGACTTCCAGCATGGAACGTCCTGCACGCGCGCCACGTAGACAAAAAGAGTGGTTCAGAATAGTGACCTCAGAGTGTTAGCCTGCGCAGAGGCACGCTCAGTAGTACTGTTCAGGGAGTTGTTGGCCTGCGCAAGAGACAACTGTAGTCGTACTGTTCAGGGAAACGTACACTCAGACTTCTCTGCAGAGTGGGGGTGGCAGCTGCTTTTGGTGGATAAGTTGGTTTAAGATGCAGAAAACCCACTGCTGAGAGAAAGAAACGTTGCAGCCTTCAAAGAGAGAAAGAGTGAGTTACCTCCCTTCTCCTCCAGTTGTCTCCTTCGCGCTGCGATTCTAGCACCTTCACACGAGAGTACGACGAGCGACAGCCACCATTAGAGCACCTGGGCAGTTCTCTGCAAGTCCTTCAACCAGACGCAAAAACAGAGCCAAGGCGTTGTTCAAGCTTCGTTGGGTTTCGGAGCTCCTGGTGTTTTGCGCAAGTCCAGGTAAGGGAAGCTAGACTTCATTTTCAATACAAGCCATGGTTTAGCTATTTCTGAAGTGAGGGCGACGTGGTCGCCGGTTTTCGTTTTCATCTTTGTAAAATGCTCTGTGCTATGTGTTTGGGCGACGTGGTCGCCGGTTTTAAATGCAGACTCGAAATACCCTGTTTTTGAACTAGATCGCCGGTTTTGGCGTTGTTTGCGAACTCTCTGTTTTTGGTGTTACTTTGAACTGTTGAAGCTTAAATGTGATCTTCGAAAATCTGAATCTTTGAAACGATCGTTGCTGTGACTTGAATCATTTATTTAAGGGCGGTATGATGTGTTGAATGTTGTGAATGTGGATCGAGGCATAGTATTTTCAGGAAAGGAAATACCGTGTAAGATCGTGTAGGATGTGCATTGATCGGTGATTCCTAAGGGGATATCCTGACTCTGCAGAGAAAATGGAATCACATAGAGGAAGTTACTCAGTTGGTGAGAGTCGAAGGAGGTTCATATGAATGGGCGTCTCGTGTGAAAAAGAACGAGCTCCGCCTGTCCTATGGATTAACCCTGTCATACCGGGAGAACTATTGACATTGAGATTATATATGCGCATGCTGTGTGGATTCACAGCGACCCTGTGTGGATTTCACAGTGGTATGGTATGACAGGTGCAGATCTCTGAGTCTAATCAATGCATGAGTCTTCCGGAAGTAGTGTCAAGTGTCTTGTGTGCTGAGTCAGTGGTGGTCTGACATGTGAAATGAGGAACTTGAAATTGATAGACACTTGATACAGTTATGAAATAGAATGACTCTGGAAAATATTGCGAAATGTGCGATTTCTGGGCGATCAGGTGAAGAGTATGAGAAACTTGATAACTTTACGTGAATATCTTGAAATTGTTTACCTTGATTTTATCTTAAGTATCCTTATTTAAACTCTCTTTAAAATATCTAGCTTACCCTGCGTGTTCTGCTCGTTGGCTGTTTTTCTCTTAAAACTGTGATGATCGTGTATAACTTACACGGGAGCAGATGATCTTCCAGGAAGTAGAGCTCCTTAGTGAGTGGTCGCCGAGGAAGAGATCGCCTGTTTGTGGTGATCGCCGGTTTTCTATCTCTTGGTGGTGATCGCCGGATTTATGTCCTGCTGCAGATCGCCTGTTTTGGGCCTTCTGTTACCAGATCGCCGGTTCATGTATGGAGATCGCCGGTCTTGTTGTATTTGCTTGAATTTCGTTTTAAATTTTGAAAACATTTGACCTGGTTATGTATTTAACTCCCTAAGAGGAGCAACTTCATTTCTTATATATATAATATCATGTACTCTTCAATATTATTTGTTTACCTTTATTTTCATTATACATGTATGTATGGTTTTATTTTGCGGGATGTTACAACTACAACTCCAAAGGTCTTCTCCTCATTGTCAACATCATCACTGCCTCCCCCAGAGTTATTATCCTTGTGTTCATTTAAGGCCAGAAGTGTCTTCACAGCGTTGTCAGCTTCGTCCTCGTATCCACCACTAGAGTTGTTACCCTTGTCCTCATGAGCGACATAGGGTGGCTCCCTCAAGGTTATTCCCTTCATATTTTCCAGATCTACAGGGGTTTCCCAACCAAACGATTCTTGCTCACCTTCTTAGAAACTTCAACTTTGGGGATGGATGATGATTCACTTTCTAAGGCAGAGCCATCCGACGAAGATCCCTCTACCACTGTCATTAGCTGCAGTTATAACACCTTCCCACCACCCATCATACCACCAGGCATACACTGCTGATTCAAACCCAAGTGGGCGACTTGAATGGCGTTCAGAAGAGCATGGCTTGACTGTTAAGCGCTCTGAACATCGCATACCCAAATTAATCAGTAGCTGCCACTCCAGACGAAAGGACCCATTCCTCTAGTTTCTGTGGTCCCTCTTTATCAAGCCAGTCATCGTACTGGACCTTCAGCAGCGTTGGAGACACACTCCAGATTTTGCATCTAAACCAGCATTCTCTAACGCCACCATCTTGCCATGTTCAGGAGCCTTTAACTTCAACCTTCCATTCCCACACTCATCTTTCAAATCCCGATCAACCAAACAACCCTATTCTACGTGAAACCTTCCCTCTTAGGAGGTAGTCCAAGTATTTCTTCTGGAAATACATCCATGAAATCTTTCACCCCATGTATCCTGTTTACGTCCTCTTCACTCTTCACTCCCCCCCTTCAGCTAGGATCACAAAACACGTCGCCCCTTCTTTCAACTCCGACTTCACATGCTGAGCAGATATCACACCTGACCCTTGGAGATTGGGAAACACCACCTTCTGGCTACCGCAATCTGTGAGAACGCGATTGGCAGGTAGCCAATCCATTCCTAGGATAACATCCAGATCCTGAAGAGGTAGACAGATCAAATTCACTTTGAACCTGTGTCCCTCTACTATCACTGGACATTCAGAGCAAACTGGGGAGGTCAAAACCTGTCCTGATGCAGGTGTAGAGACCAACCGTTCAAACGGCAGCGCCTTCACTAGAAGGCCCAGTTCGGTTGCACACCGATTTGACACAAGAGAGTGTGTCGCTCCAGAAACAAACAAAACTCTAAAGTATCCACCAGCTATAAACAAGCATCTTGTACTAGGTTACCTGACTGAGATGCCTCCGCTCCAGACATGGCAAACACTCTCCCTGCTGCCTGAGGTCTGCTGCCTTCGTTCCTCAACTGCTGGGAACCACTGGGTTGAGTCGCCCTATTCCCGTTAGGACATTCTCTAGCAAGGTGCCCCGTCTTTCGGCAGATGTAGCATCTTCTCTCTGAATTTCTCTTGGGGCACACATTGGATGTGTGTGGTCCACCACAATGGGAACATCTGAGTTTCCAGGACTGTTGCTGCTAAAACTGAGGCGGTGCTGCTTCTGCCCCATGCTGTGGAGGTCTCGCATAAGGCTTATTCTGCTGTTGCTGCACCTTGGCCTTCCCACTGGAAGAACCCCCTGGGTGTGACCTGATCACCCGAGAGTCACTCTTCTCCAGTGTCTCCACCATCATCGCCTTCTCCACTAAGGCGTGAAATTCTCTTATGCACATAGGTGCTATGGTCCTCTTCAGCTCATGCTTCAGTCCTTCTTCAAATTTCCTACACCTCCAAGCCTCAGAGGTCGCCTGGGTATAGAATCGGGCGAGATACTCAAACCAAGCAGCATAAGCATTCACTGACATCTCCCCCTGCTCCAATCTGAGGAATTCTGCTTCCCTCGCAAATCTTGCACTATCTGGGAAGTATTTTTCCAGAAATCTCACCCTGAAACTCTCCCAGTCTAACACTTCAGCTCTGGCTTCCATCATCTGCTGAGCTCCCATCCACCAGAACTCGGCTTCTCCAGATAGCAGATAGGTAGCGAATACCAATTTCTTCCCTTCAGGGCAGGAGGTCGCCCTAAAGATTTTCTCCAACTCCCTGACCCACTGATCTGCTTGATCAGGGGTAGCATTCCCACTGAACTTGGGTGGGTTGTGCCTCATGAACTCGGTCAGTCCCATCTGATCCTGAGGCTGACCGACGTGGGAAGCTGTTTCAGCCGACCGAGCAGTTTCCCAATGGTGCATTGCCGCCTGATGATTCTGAGCCATTGCTGCATTCTGTTGTTGGATGGCAGTTGCCATCATCTCAATAGCCTTGGAAATTTGGCTCATTTCCGAAGAAGGTTGGGGAGGGGTAGGAGGTCTACGTGCCATCTCTCTTCGTTTCAGATTTTGAAACTATAGGTTTTCTATATTCCCTACAACTACAAGAATGAGATCGATAAGAAATCAATTCATTCAGGAGGTAACATCTAGACCTTACAAAGGTCAGCATCTCAAATTCATTAAGAATTTGAGCTCATCAACAGAATCGTGATACTTATAATCTCAAGCAAAACACCAAAACAGCTACTGGTATGCAGTCATCAATCCAATCAACCATATAAAACCGGCGACCACGTCGCCCAAGCACACAAACAGAGCATTTTACGCAGATGAAAACAAAAATGGCGACCACGTCGCCCTCACTTCAGAGATAGCTACACTATGGCTTGTATGGAAAAAGAGGTCTAGCTTCCCTTACCTGGACTTGCGCAACCACCAGGAGCTTCGAAATCCAACAGAGCTTGAAGAATGCCTTGGCTCTATTCTTGAGTCTGGTTTTGAAGGAGTTGCAGAGAACTTTCCCAGGTGCTCCAATGGTGTTGCTTCTCGTCGTACTCTTGTGTGGAGATGCTGAAATCGCAACGCGGAGGAGGTAACTGGAGGAGAAGGGAGGGAACTCACTCTTTCTCTCGTCGAATACAACAATGTTTTGTTTTCTCTCAGCAGTGGATTTTTTGTAACTTAAACCAACTTATCCCTCCAAAAGCAGCTGCCACCACCTACTCTGCAGGGAAGTTTGCGTGCACGCTTCCCTGAACAGTACTACTAAGCGTGCCTCTGCGCAGGCTACGCTCTGAGGTCACTATTCTGAACCACTCTTTTGTCTACGTGGCGCGCGTGCAGAACATCTCTTGCTGGGAGTCTGGGGCCCACGTTCTCTGGGTGTAACTCAACGTCGCGCGATGACCTTTCGCCGATGACTACCAGCTCGAAGAGAAACCACTGATGACCTCTCGCGCGAAGACGATCCACCGATGACCTCGCGCGAAGACAACCACCGATGACCTCACGCGAAGACTACCACCGATGACCTCGCGCGAAGACTACCACCGATGACTTCTTCCAGGCGAACGACCGATGTCTCCCCCCCCTGATGATGCCCGCATGCATCGCGCCCTGGCGACGCCTGCATGCCTCGCGCCCAGGCGATGACGTGTAGTCTAGGCGACCGGCGATTAAGTTTAAACCAGGAACCCTTATAGTTTTTTCTAGACTACACTTTCCTTCCTTTTTAACTTAAATAAAAACATACTTAGAATTTATTTAAAACATACTCTTTCATTCCAATAAATTTTTCAGGTCCTTACATTCTCCCCAACAAGAAAAATTTTCGTCCTCGAAAATTGGATTACAAGGAAAAGAGGTATGGATAAGCCTCCCTCATGGGTTCTTCTAACTCCCAAGTTGAATCCCCCGATCTCTCATCCCACACCACTTTCACCATGTCGATGGTCTTGCCTCTGAGCTGTTTACTTTGCCGATCGTCAATCCTGACTGGTTTTGCTTCAAAGGACAAGTCATCTCTGATCTGCACGTCGTCTACATCCAGCACATGACTGGGGTCTGCCATGTACTTCCTCAGCTGTGACACGTGAAAGACATTGTGCAGATTCGCCAGATGGGGAGGTAGGGCGATCTCATACGCCACTGGGCCAATCCTTCTTAAGATCTGATATGGTCCCACGAACTTAGGGGACAACTTCTTTGACCTGATCGCCCGCCCTACACCCTTGGTTGGTGTCACTTTCATGAACACGTGATCTCCAGCAGCAAACTCCAAAGGCTTTCTCCTCTGATCTGCATAGGACTTCTGCCTACTCTGAGAAGCTTTCATTCTGCTTTGTATCTGCTTTACCTTCTCGGTCGTCTGTTGAATCAACTCTGGCCCAACCAAGACTGCCTCGCCCTCTTGGTACCAACATAAGGGGGTTCTGCATTTCCTCCCATACAGGGCTTCATATGGGGCCATCCCAATACTGGCGTGGTAGCTATTGTTATAGGTAAACTCCACTAGTGGCAACACCTCCTCCCAACTTCCCAATTGATCCAAGACGCACGCCCTCAGCAGATCTTCCAGAGATTGGATCGTTCTCTCTGACTGACCATCTGTTTGGGGATGATATGCAGAGCTCATCCTCAACTTAGTTCCCAAGCATTCTTGTAAGGTCTGCCAAAACCGTGAAGTAAACCTGGGATCTCTATCTGAAACGATGCTGGAAGGCACTCCATGCAGCCTTACTATTTCTTGGATGTATAGCTGTGCCAGCTTGACCATAGGCATCTTCATATTCACTGGAAGAAAGTGGGCACTCTTCGTCAGCCTATCAATGATGACCCAGATTGCATCATGACCTTTTGTCGATCTGGGTAAATGAGTGACAAAATCCATGGCGATGCTGTCCCACTTCCACTTAGGGATATCCAGTTGCTGCAACAGCCCGCCAGGTCTTTGATGCTCTACCTTCGCCTTCTGACACGTTAAGCAGGTTGTCACATACTGGGCGATGTCCCTCTTCATGCCCGACCACCAAAATGACTCCTTCAAGTCATGGTACATCTTGTTCATGCCTGGATGAAGGTTAAGGCGACTCTTATGACCTTCCTCTAGGATCATCTTCTTCAACTCATCATTTGCAGGTATGCAAATTCTGCCATCAAACCTCAAGATCCCATCATCGCCCATCTCAAAGCCTCTCGCCTGATCTGTCCCTAGTGACTCTACAGTGCGCTTCAGGCTAGGGTCCTCCAATTGCTTATCCTTCAACATTCCCAGGAAGTCATTAGTTATAGTCAGCTTGCTACAACTAATGTGATTCACGTGAAATTCTACTCCAAGGTTTAAGTCTCTGAACTGCTCGATCAGTTTCTGCTCTTCCATCATCATGGTGGCGACTTGTATAGACTTCCTACTCAAGGCATCTGCCACTACATTGGCCTTCCCTGGGTGATACATGAGTTGAAAGTCGTAATCCTTTAGGAATTCCATCCACCTTCTTTGTCTCATGTTTAGTTCCTTCTGATCGAACAGGTACTTCAAGCTCTTGTGGTCACTGAACACCTGGAACCGAGCTCCATATAGATAGTGCCTCCAGATCTTCAAGGCAAAAACCACTGCCACCAACTCCAAGTCATGCGTAGGGTAGTTTCTCTCATGAACCTTGAGTTGTCTTGAAGCATATGCAACCACTCTCTTCTCTTGCATTAAAACACATCCCAAGCCTTGATGTGAAGCGTCACAGAAGACATCAAAAGGTCTTCCTACCTCGGGGATCACCAGCACTGGAGCACTGGTCAACCTCTCCTTTAGTTCCATGAAGCTCTGCTCACATCGGTCGGTCCAAGCAAAAGGTTGGTCCTTGCGGGTTAGCTGTGTTAAAGGAGCCACTATCTTGGAAAAATCCTCAATAAACCTCCGATAGTAGCCCGCCAACCCCACAAAGCTCCTTATCTCAGTCACGGTCTTAGGACGTTCCCATTGCAGCACTGCCTCTACCTTGGCTGGATCTACCGAGATCCCCTGGGCAGATATCACGTGTCCTAAGAAGTTGACTTCCCTCAGCCAGAACTCACACTTGGAGAACTTGGCATAGAGCTGCTTCTCTCTCAGTATTTCCAATACTGTCCTCAGGTGTTCCTCATGCTCTTCCTCGGTCCTTGAATAAATGAGGATGTCATCTATGAAGACCACCACAAACTTATCCAAGAAAGGGCGAAAGATCCTATTCATGTAGTCCATGAATAGAGCTGGAGCATTGGTGACTCCAAATGGCATCACTACATACTCGTAGTGCCCATATCGAGACCTAAAAGCTGTCTTCTGAACATCTTCAGCTTTTACCAAGATTTGGTGATACCCCGATCTCAGGTCAATCTTGGAGAACACCGAGGCCCCATGAATTTGGTCCATCAAATCATCAATCCGAGGTAGGGGGTACTTGTTCTTGATGGTCAATTTGTTCAATTGCCTGTAGTCTATACACAACCGAGACCCTCCATCCTTCTTCTTGACTAGGAGCACTGGAGCTCCCCATGGAGATACGCTGGGTCTGATGAATTGCTTCTCCAGCAACTCTTCCACTTGCTTCTTTAACTCCACTAACTCGGCTGGTGCCATCCTGTAAGGTGCCATTGATATTGGTCCAGCTCCAGGTACCAAGTCAATAGAGAATTCCACTTCTCTCTTAGGGGGTAACCCAGGCACCTCTTCTGGGAATACATCTGTGAAATCTTTCACCACTTGTATCCTGTTTATGTCCCCTTTATTCTCCACTTCCAACCGGGCGAGCACCACGAAGCACCTCGCCCCTCCTTCCAGCTCTGATCGCCCTCGTTGAACTGATAACACATCCGATTTTTGGGGGTCTGGAAACGCTACTTTCTGCCTACCACAGTCTATGAGAACATGATTGGCAGCTAACCAATCCATTCCCAGGATAACATCCAGGTCCTGAAGAGGTAGGCAGATCAAGTTCACCTTGAATCTGCGTCCCTCCACAATTACTGGACATTCGGGGCACACTGTAGAGGTCGACACCTGTCCTGACGCAGGTGTAGAGACCAACAGTTCGAAAGGTAACTCCTTCACTAGGAGGCCCAACTCAGCTACACACAGGCTTGACACAAAGGAGTGTGTCGCTCCAGAATCAAACAAAGCCCTTACACCTCTACCAGCAATAAAACAAACACCTTGGATGAGGTTACCTGACTGAGCTGCCTCTGTTCCAGACATGGCGAACACCCTCCCTGTTGCCTGAGGTCTGTTGCCCTCGTTCCTCAACTGTTGGGAGCCACTGGGTTGGGTCGCCCCATTCCTGCTAGGGCACTCTCTAGCAACGTGCCCTATCTTTTGGCAGACAAAACATCTCCTCTCTGAAATCTTCTTGAAACAAGCATTGGAGGCGTGTGGTCCACCACAGTGAAGACACTTGGGTTTCCAAGGTTGCTGCTGTTGAAACTGGGGAGGTGCTGCTCCTGCCCGATGTGGTGGAGGTCTCGCATAGGGTTTGCTTTGTGGGTGCTGTGCCTTAGCCCTCCCACTGGAGGAACCTCCCTGGTGTGACCTCATCACCCGAGAATCACCCTTTTCCAGGGTCTCCACCATCTTCGCCTTCTCCACTAAGGCGTGGAATTCCCTGATGCACATCGGGGCTAGGGTCCTCTTCAGCCCATGCTTCAGTCCTTCTTCGAATTTTCTACATCTCCAGGCCTCGGAGGTCGCCTGGGTATAAAACCGGGCGAGGTACTCAAAACGAGCAGCATAGGCGTTTACTGACATGTCCCCCTGCTCCAACTTTAAGAACTCAGCTTCCCTTGCAAACTTGGCACTGTCAGGGAAGTATTTCTCCAAGAACTTCACCCTGAAGCTCTCCCAATCCAATACATCCTCTCGTGCCTCCATCATCTGCTGAGCTCCCATCCACCAGAACTCAGCTTCTCCTGATAGCAGATAAGTGGCGAACAGCAGCTTCTTCTCTTCAGGGCAGGAGGTCGCCCTAAAGATTTTCTCCAACTCCCTGACCCACTGATCTGCCTGGTCAGGGGTAGCATTCCCACTGAACTTAGGTGGGTTGTGCCTCATGAACTCGGCCAGTCCCATCTGTTCTTGGGGCTGACCGACGTGGGAGTTTGTCTCAGCAGATCGGGCAGTTTCCCAGTGTTGCATTGTGGCTTGATGGTTCTGAGCCATCGCCGCATTCTGCTGCTGAATGGCAGTCGCCATCATCTCGATGGCCTTGGCGATCTGGCTCATCTCTGAGGAAGGTTGGGGTGGGGTAGAAGGTCTACGTGCCATCTTCTTCGTTCTGGATTCTGAATCTATTGGTTTCTATATTCCCTACAACTACAAGAATGAGATCGATCAGAAATCAATTCATTCAGGAGGTACCATCTAGACCTTACAAAGGTCAGCATCTCAAAGTCATTAAGAATTTGAGTTCAACAACAGAATCATAATGCTTATAACATCAAGCATAACACCAGAACAACTACTGGTATGCAGTCATCAATCCAATCAACCATTTTCAATCCATTACAAGGACACTCAAGAAAATGAAATAGCTCACACCAGAATTCAATATATGCTAAACATCAAACCTTTGGAATTAAGGTTGAGACTCATCCCGATCCAGTTATGAGTGTGCACCCTCACTACTTTATCAGGACCTTCTCATTCTTAATACTAAGATTTTCAGTTATAACATATATTCACCAAAGTACACACAAAATCTCAATACAAAAACGTTTGAAAACTTTTCACTATAGTTGTTATTTTAAACTTAAATAAATTTCATGAGCAGAAGAAACACAATGGATCCACAGCCCTCAGGTCATCCTAAGGACGAACTGCTCTGATACCATTAATGTAACATCCCGCCAAAATACTATACAAATGTATATAATGAAAATAAAGGTAACAAATAGATTCTATGAACAAAATATTATATATATGAAATGTAGTTTCTCCTCACAGGGAGTTTAATACAAATTCGGTCAAATTTTTCCAGAAGCATAAACAAAATGCAGTAAAAAAAAAACGAAGCAGGCGATCTCCTATCGGAAGAGACCGATCTCCTATCGAACGAGGCCGATCTCCCATCGGAGGACCCAAAACAGCCGATCTGCTTCCGGCGACCACTCCCTAAGGAGCTCTACTTCCTGGAAGATCATCTGCTCCCGTGTAAGTTATACACGATCATCACAGTTTTAAAAGAACAGCCACAGAACCAAAACACGCAGGGTAAGCTATATAATTTAAAGGAAGTTTAAATCATGAACATGAAAATCAAAGTAAAACAAGTTTCAAAATATCCATGTAAAACGTAGAGTTGCTCATATCATTCACCTGATCGCCCAAAATCACACATTTCACAACATTCACCCATAGTCATTCCATTTCACAATACTGCATCAAGTGTCTATCAAAATTCAAATTTCTCATTTCACCTGTCAGACTTTCCACTGACTCACCACACAAGACACTTGACACTACTTCCAGATTGACTCGTGCGTTGATTAGACTCAGAGATCTGCACCTGTCATACCACACCACTGTGAAATCCACACAGGGTCGCTGTGAATCCACACAGCATGCGCATATATCATCTCAATGTCAATAGTTCTCCTGGTATGACAGGGTTAATCCATAGGACAGGCGGAGCTCGTTCTTTTTCACACGAGACGCCCATCATATAGACCTCCTTCGACTCTCAACAACTGAGTAACTTCCTCTACGTGATTCCATTACCTCAGCAGAGTCAGGATATCCCCTTAGGAATCACCGATCAATGCACCTACTACAAGATCTTACACGGTATTTTCTTTCCTGAAAATACTATGCCTCGATCCCACATTCACAGCATTCAAAAACATCATACCACTCGAGTAATTGATTCAAGTCACAGCAACGAATCATTTCAAGGTTCAGATCTTCGAATATTTCATTTAAATCTCAAGTAGTTTCAAAACAACACCCAAAAACAGAGAGTTCACAAACAACGCCAAAACCGGCGATCTAGTTCAAAAACAGGGTGTTTCGAAGACTGTATATAAAACCGGCGACCACGTCGCCCAAGCACACAAACAGAGCATTTTACGCAGATGAAAACAAAAATGGCGACCACGTCGCCCTCAGTTCAGAGATAGCTACACTATGGCTTGTATGGAAAAAGAGGTCTAGCTTCCCTTACCTGGACTTGCGCAACCACCAGGAGCTTCGAAATCCAACAGAGCTTGAAGAATGCCTTGGCTCTATTCTTGAGTCTGGTTTTGAAGGAGTTGCAGAGAACTTTCCCAGGTGCTCCAATGGTGTTGCTTCTCGTCGTACTCTTGTGTGGAGATGCTGAAATCGCAACGCGGAGGAGGTAACTGGAGGAGAAGGGAGGGAACTCACTCTTTCTCTCGTCGAATACAACAATGCTTTCTTTTCTCTCAGCAGTGGATTTTTTGTAACTTAAACCAACTTATCCCTCCAAAAGCAGCTGCCACCACCTACTCTGCAGGGAAGTTTGCGTGCACGCTTCCCTGAACAGTACTACTAAGCGTGCCTCTGTGCAGGCTACGCTCTGAGGTCACTATTCTGAACCACTCTTTTCTCTACGTGGCGCGCGTGCAGAACATCTCTTGCTGGGAGTCTGGGGCCCACGTTCTCTGGGTGTAACTCAACGTCGCGCGATGACCTTTCGCCGATGACTACCAGCTCGAAGAGAAACCACTGATGACCTCTCGCGCGAAGACGATCCACCGATGACCTCGCGCGAAGACAACCACCGATGACCTCGCGCGAAGACAACCACCGATGACCTCGCGCGAAGACTACCACCAATGACTTCTTCCAGGCGAACGACCAATGTCTCCCCCCCCTGATGATGCCCGCATGCATCGCGCCCTGGCGACGCCTGCATGCCTCGCGCCCAGGCGATGACGTGTAGTCTAGGTGATCGGCGATTATGTTTAAACCAGGAACCCTTATAGTTTTTTCTAGACTACACTTTCCTTCCTTTTTAACTTAAATAAAAACATACTTAGAATTTATTTAAAACATACTCTTTCATTCCAATAAATTTTTCAGGCCCTTACAAACGCCAATCGCCTGTAGTGTACATGATCGCCAATCGCCTATGGTGTACCTGATCGCCGAAAGTGCACTTAGTATGTGGTCAAGATACTGGATCAACCATAGTGGGTTCCAAAAAAAAACCACGCGTATCAAGGTGTGGGTTAAGCCTTAGATACGCTGTGCATGCGAAGCTCTATGCTTGAGCATAAGAAATCATCCTTAGTAATGCATGCATGGGCGCACGAGGAGTAGTGCTGATCTATTCTTGGAAATGTGAAGCTACCGACGTCACCAAGTCATGTGGAGGTGATACCTTGGACGTAACATAGTGGGATGAAGAACCTTCAGCAAGGCGTGGCGACGTGTCATCAGTCATCGCCAGGGCGAGAGACATGCGGGCATCGCCAGGGCGAGAGACATGCGGTCATCACCAAGGATAGACATTGGTCGTCTTCCAGAGAGAGACATCGGTTGTCTGCAAGGATGAGTCACCGGTGGAAGGTTATCACGCGATGTCATGTTTCACACAGATAAGGTGGGACCCAGGCTCCCAGCATGAGACGTCCTGCACGCGCGACACGTAGACAGAAAAGGGTGTTTCAAAATAGTTGGCATCAGAGAGTTGGTATGCGCAGAGACTCACGTGGCCATACTGTTCAAGGAAGTGTGCACGCAAGCTTTCTTGCAGAGTGGGTAGTGGCAGCGGCAATTGTGGACAAGTTGGTTTAGATTCAAAAACTCACTTCTGAGAGGCAAAGAACGTTGTTGTGGTTCAAGAGTGACAGAGTGAGTTTACCTTCATCCTTCTCTTTTCTCTCCTTCGCGCTGCGATTCAGGCATCCTCAAGCACCAGTACGACGAGCGACGACTGCCCTTGGACTCCTGGGAAGTTCTCTGCAAGTTCTCCAATCCGGACGCTAAAATAGAGTAAGTTGTTTCGCTCTGTTCTTCGAGTCAATCCTGCACTTGAGAGGGTTGCCTCTGCATAGGCGTTGCATGCAGCTCTCTTGGCTTCAGGAATCGTCTCTATTAACGTAGAAATGAGTGGTATAGCTAGTTTTGTGACTAAGGCTCCATGGTGCAGGTTAAGGCATCTTTAAGCTTCGGTGGGTTTTGGAGCTCTTGGTGTTTTTGCGCAAGTTCAGGTAAGGGAAGCTAGCATTTTCTTTTATAAAAACTTTAGGCGAGTAGGTTCTGAAGGGAGGGCGACGTGGTCGCCGGTTTCATATTCTTTTTCACGATGCTCTATTTTTATGTGTGGGGCGACGTGATCGCCGGTTTTAATGTTGATTTCGAACTTCCCTGTTTTAGTGTCGTTTGAAACTGTTTGAGATTGAAATGTGATATTCGAAAATCTGAACCTTGGAATGATTGTTGCTGTGATTGGAATCGTTCATTTAAGTGTTATATGATGTGTTGAATGTTGTGAATGTGGGATCAAGGCATAGTATTTTCAGGAAAGAAAATACCGTGTAAGATCGTGTAGGATGTGCATTGATCGATGATTTCTATAATGAGATATCCTGACTCTCCTGATATAATGGAATCATATAGATGAAGTTATTCAGGCGTTGAGAGTCGATGGAGGTTCATACGTATGGGTAAGTTGTTTGAAAGATAACTACTTGACCTGTTGTATGGATTCACCCTGTCATACTAGGAGAGTGATGAGATTGAGATTGAGATTATGTTGATGCACATAGCTGTGGGAACTTTACAGCAATGTAGTATGACAGGTGCAGATCTCTGAGTCTAGTCAATGCACGTGTCTTCTGGAAGTAGTGTCAAGTGTCTATGTGTGATGAGTCAGTGGAAGTCTGACATGAGAAATGAGAAACTTTGAAATTGATAGACACTTGATGGAATTATGTGAATTGAACGACTCTTGAAGAAATTGTGAAATATGTGATTACTTGATGGTCATGTGAAGGGAATGAGAAAGTTGATGGTTTTTACGTGGATGTCTTAAATTTGTTTTATCTTGATTTTAAAGTTTCATATCTAAATTCTCTTTAAAATATCTAGCTTACCCTGCGTTTTTGTTTTGTGGATGTTCTTCTTAAACCTGTGATGATCGTGTATAATTTACACGAGAGCAGATGATGTTGCAGGAAGTAGAGCTCCTCAGTGAGTGGTCACCGGAAGGAGATTGCCTATTTTCTGTTTCTGTTAGGAGATCGCCTATTTTCTGTTTCTGTTAGGAGATCGCCTGTTTTCTATTTTGCTGTATTTTGTTTAAGTTTTGGAAACTGACTGGATATGTATTAAACTCCCTGTGAGGAGAAATTTCATTATATATATATATATATATGTTCACTTCGATATTATTGTTTTACCTTATTTTCATTATATAAATATGAAAAGGATTTGGCGGGATGTTACAGGAGCCATCCTGTAAGGTGCCATTGACACTGGTCCAGCTCCAGGTACCAAATCAATAGAGAATTCCACTTCTCTCTTAGGAGGTAATCCAGGTATTTCTTCTGGAAATACATCCATGTAATCTTTCACCACATGTATCCTGCTTACGTCCTTTTCATTCTTCACTTCCAACCGAGCTAGGATCACGAAGCACCTCGCTCCTTTTTCCAACTCCGACCACCCATGCTGAGCAGATATCACATCTGACTCTTGGAGGTCTGGAAACGCTATTTTCTGACTACCGCAGTCTATGAGAACGTGATTGGCAGATAGCCAATCCATTCCCAGGATAACATCCAGGTCCTGAAGAGGTAGGCAGATCAAGTTTACTTTGAACCTGCGTCCCTCTACTATCACTGGACATTCAGAGCAAACTGTAGAGGTCAACACCTGTCCTGACGCAGGTGTAGAGACCAACAGTTCAAACGGTAACTCCTTCACTAGAAGGCCCAACTCGGCTACGCACAGGCTTGACACAAAGGAGTGTGTCGCTCCAGAATCAAACAAAGCTTTTACACCTCTACCAGCTATAAAACAAACACCTTGCACTAGGTTACCTGACTGAGACGCCTCTGCTCCTGTCATGGCAAACACTCTCCCTGCTGCTTGAGGTCTACTGCCTCCATTCCTCAACTGCTGAGGACCAACGGGTTGAGTCATCCTATTTCTGCTAGGACAATCTCTAGAGATGTGCCCCATCTTTTGGCATGTGAAACATCTGGGTTTCCATGTTTGTTGCTGCTGAAACTGGGGCGGAACTGCTCCTGCCCGATGTGGTGGAGGTTTCGCATAAGGCTTGCTTTGTGGGTCCTGCACCTTGGCCTTCCCACTGGAAGAACCCCCTGGGTGTGACCTAATCACCCGAGAATCACCCTTTTCCAGAGTCTCCACCATCTTCGCCTTCTCTACTAAGGCGTGAAATTCCCTGATGCACATAGGGGCTATGTGTAAGGACCTGTAAATTTAAATTGGAATAAAAGGAATATATTTTAAATGAATTCTAAGTATGTTTTTATTTAAAATAAAAAGGAAGGAAAGTGTAGCTTAGAAGACTATGAGATCGCCTGGTTAGTACATAATCGCCTGTCGCCTAGATTACACATGATCGCCAATCGCCTATGGTGCACATGATTGCCGAAAGTACACTCAGTATGTGGTCGGGATACTGGATCAACCATAGTGGGTTCCAAAAACCCCGCGTATCAAGGTGTGGGTTAAGCCTTAGATACGCTGTGCATGCGAAGCTCTATGCTTGAGCATAAGAAATCGTCCTTAGTGTGGCATGCATGGGCGCACGAGGAGTAGTGCTGATCTACTCTTGGAAATGTGAAGCTACCGACGTCACCAAGTCATGTGGAGATGATACCTTGGACGTAACATAGTGGGATGAAGAACCTTCAGCAAGGCGTAGCGATGTGTCGTTAGGCATCGCCAGGGCGCGAGGCATGCGGGCATCGCCAGGGCGCGAGGCATGCGGGCATCGCCGGCGCGAGGCATGCGGGCATCGCCGGGCGCGAGGCATGCGGGCATCGCCGGGCGCGAGGCATGCGGGCATCGCCGGGCGCGAGGCATGCGGGCATCGCCGGGCACGAGGCATGCGGGCATCGCCAGGGCGCGAGGCATGCGGGCATCGCCAGGGCGCGAGGCTTGCGAGCATTGCCAGGGCGCGAGACATCGGTCGTCCGCCAGGATGAGACATCGGTGGATAGTCATCGCGCGAGCGGTCATCGGTGGAAGGTTATCGCGCGATGTCGAGTTTCACACAGATAAGGTGGGACCCAGGCTCCAAGCATGAAACGTCCTGCACGCGCGACACGTAGACAAAAAGGGTGGTTCAGAATAGTGACATCAGAGTTTTGGCATGCGCAGAGGCACGCGTGGTCATACTGTTCATGGAAGCGTGCACGCAAGCTTCCCTGCAGAGTGGGTGGTGGCAGCGGCTTTTGTGGACAAGTTGGTTTAGATTCAAAAACTCACTGCTGAGAGGGAGAACGTTGCTGTGGTTCAAGAGTGACAGAGTGAATTCACCTTCATCCTTCTCTTTTCTCTCCTTCGCGCTGCGATTCAGACATCCTCAAGCACCAGTGCGACGAGCGACGACTGCACTTGGATACCTGGGGAGTTCTCTGCGAGTTTTCCGTCAGGACGCTAGAACAGAGTTAAGGCATTCTTAAGCTTCGGCGGGTTTTGGAGATCTTGGTGTTTTGCGCAAGTCCAGGTAAGGGAAGCTAGCATTTTCGTTTATAAAAACGTTAGGCGAGTAGGTTCTGAAGTGAGGGCGACGTGGTCGCCGGTTTTCATATGCTTTTCACGATACTCTGTTTTTATGTGTGGGGCGACGTGATCGCCGGTTTTAATGCTGTTTTCGAAATCCCCTGTTTTAGTGTCGTTTGAAACTGTTTGAGATTGAAATGTGATATTCGAAAATCTGAACCTTGGAATGAGTTTTGCTGTGATTGGAATCGTTCATTTAAGTGTTATATGATGTGTTGAATGTTGTGAATGTGGGATCAAGACATAGTATTTTCAGGAAAGGAAATACCATGTTGAGATTGGTTATGAGGTGTATTGATCAGTGAGTATCCTGTGAATGAGACGATCCTGACTCTGCTGATATGATGGAGTCACATAGATGAAGTCATTCAGTTGGTGAGAGTCGAAGGAGGTCCATATGTATGGGTAAGTCGTTTGAAAGATAACTGACTTGACCTGTTATATGGATTAACCCTGTCATACTGTGAGAGTGATGAGATTGAGATCGAGATTATGTTGATGCGCATGGTTGTGGGAACATTACAGCAATGAAGTATGACAGGTGCAGGTCTCTGGATGCTAAGTTCAACGCACGAGTCTTCCGGAAGTAGTGTCAAGTGTCTTGTGTGATGAGTCAGTGGAAGTCTGACGTGAGAAAGGAGAAACATTGAATTGATAGACACTTGATGAATTATGTGAATTGAAAGACTCTTGAGGAAATTGTGAAATATGTGATTACTTGATGGTCATGTGATGGGAATGAGAAAGTTGATGGTTTTTACATGGGTGTCTTAAATTTGTTTTCTTTTGATTTTAAAGTTTCATATCTAAATTCTCTTTAAAATATCTAGCTTACCCTGCGTTCTTGTTTTGTGGATGTTTTCTTAAACCTGTGATGATCGTGTATGATTTTACACGGGAGCAGATGATCTTACAGGAAGTAGAGCTCCTCAGTGAGTGGTCGCCGGAAGGAGATCGCCTGTTTCTGTTTCTGAGAGGCGATCGCCTGTTTTCTGGTTCTGATAGGAGATCGCCCGTTTTCTGTTAGGAGATCGCCGATTTTGAATGCTGTGGTTTTATTTTATTTTGAAAACTCCTGTATGGAGATGTATTAAAACTTCCTCGAAAAGAGACATTATTTTGAGGCACATTTGTACTAATGGATGAATTATATTATGTATATATCTATGTTCAATTTTCATATTATTGTTTCACCTTTATTTTATTATATAAATATGAAAAGCATTTTGGCGGGATGTTACATTAATGGTATCAGAGCAGTTCGTCCTTAGGATGACCTGAGGGCTGTGGATCCATTGTGTTTCTTCTGCTCATAAAATTTATTTGAGTTTTAAATAAAAACTATAGTGAAAGGTTTTCAAACGTTTTTGTATTGAAATTTTGTGTGTGCTTTAGTGAATATATGCCCTAACTGAAAACCTTAGTATTAAGAATGGGAGGATCTTGATAGAGTAGTGAGGGTGCACACTCATAACTAGATCGAGATGATTCTCAATCTTAATTCCAAAGGTTTGATGTTTAGCATACATTGAATTCTGGTGTGATTTATTTCATTTTATTGAGTGTTTTTGTAATTGATTGAAAGTGGTTGTTTGGATTGATGGTTGTATACCAGTAGCTGTTCTGGTGTTTTGCTTGAGGTTATAAGTATTATGATTCTGTTGATGAACTCAAATTCTTAATGACTTTGAGATGCTGACCTTTGTAAGGTCTAGAGGTTACCTCCTGAATGAATTGATTTCTTATCGATCTCATTCTTGTAGTTGTAGGGAATATAGAAACCAATAGTTTCAAAATCTGAAACGAAGAAGATGGCACGTAGACCTCCTACCCCTCCCCAGCCTTCTTCAGAAATGAGCCAGATTGCCAAGGCTATTGAGATGATGGCAACTGCCATCCAACAACAGAATGCAGCAATGGCTCAGAATCATCAAGCTGCAATGCACCATTGGGAAACCGCTCGGTCGGCTGAGACAAATTCACACGTCGGTCAGCCTCAGGAACAGATGGGACTGACCGAGTTCATGAGGCACAACCTGTAACATCCCGCCAAATTTCTTTTCATATTTATATAATGAAATAAAGGTAAAACCATCATATCGAAGTGAACATAAATATATATATGTAATGAAATTTCTCCTCACAGGGAGTTTAATACATAACCAGTCAATTTTCCAAAACTTAAACAAAATACAGCAAAATAGAAAAACAGGCGATCTCCTAACAGAAAAAAGGCGATCTCCTATCAGAAAACAGAAAAAGGGTGATCGCCTAATAGAAACAGAAACAGACGATCTCCTTCCGACGACCACTCACTGAGGAGCTCTACTTCCTGCAACATCATCTGCTCCCGTGTAAATTATACACGATCATCACAGGTTTAAGAAAACATCCACAAAACAAAAACGCAGGGTAAGCTAGATATTTTAAAGAGAATTTGGATATGAAACTTTAAAATCAAGATAAAACAATTTTAAAACACTCATGTAAAATCCATTAATTTTCCCACTCATTTCACACACTTCACAATTTCATCAAGTGTTATTTGTTTCACATAAACCATCAAGTGTCTATTAATTTCAAAGTTTCTCATTTCTTACGTCATACTTCCACTGATTCAACACACATAGACACATACCACACCATTGTAAAGTCCACATAGGATAGCTAGTAAAGTCCACACAGGACAGCTAATGAAGTCCACACAGGACAGCAAGTGAAGTCCACACAGGACAGCTAGTAAAGTCCACACAGGACAGCTAATGAAGTCCACACAGGACAGCAAGTAAAGTCCACACAGGACAGCTAATAAAGTCCACCCAAGACAGCAAGTGAAGTCCACACAGGACAGCTAGTAAAGTCCACACAGGACAGCTAATGAAGTCCACACAGGACAGCAAGTAAAGTCCACACAGGACAGCTAATGAAGTCCACACAGGACAGCAAGTAAAGTCCACACAGGACAGCTAATGAAGTCCACACAGGACAGCAAGTGAAGTTCACACAGGACAGCTAAAGATCATCAATTCACCCAATGCACCATACAACACTTAAATGAACGATTCCAACCACAGCAACAATCGTATCAAGGTTCAGATTTTTCCAATATCGCATGCATTTCACATATCAATCTCAAACAAATTCAAAGCAACACTAAAACAGGGGATTTCGAAGACAACATTAAAACCGGCGATTACGTCGCCCCATACATAAAAACAGAGCATCGTGAAAAAGAATATGAAACCGGCGACCACGTCGCCCTCATTTCAGAACCTACTCGCCTAAAGTTTTATAAACGAAAATGCTAGCTTCCCTTACCTGGACTTGCGCAAAACACCAAGAGCTCCAAAACCCACCGAAGCTTAAGATGCCTTAACTCTGTTCTAGCGTACTGACGGAAAACTCGCAGAGAACTCCCCAGGTGACCAAGGGCAGTCGTCGCTCGTCGTACTGGTGCTTGAGGATGCCTGAATCGCAGCGCGAAGGAGAGAAAAGAGGAGGATGAAGGTAAACTCACTCTGTCACTCTTGAACCACAGTCCCGTTCTCTCCTCTCAGAAGTGAGTTTTTAAAACTAAGCCAACTTTCCCAGAAATGCCGCTGCCCCCTGCCCACTTTGCAGAAAAGCTTGCGTGCATACTTCCTTGAACAGTATGACCACGTGGGTTTCTGCGCATACCAACTCTCTGATGCTAACTATTCTAAAACACCCTTTTTGTCTACATGTCGCGCATGCAGGACGTCTCATGCTGGGAGCCTGGGTCCCACCTTATCTGTGTGAAACATGACATCGCGCGATAACCTTCCATCGATGACTCATCCTGGAGGATGACCGATGTCTCTCTCTGGAAGACGACCGATGTCTCTCTCTGGAAGACGACCGATGTCTCTCCCTGGAAGACGACCGATGTCTATCCCTGGCGATGACCGCATGTCTCTCGCCCTGGCGATGCCCGCATATCTCTCGCCTTGGCGATGCCCGCATGTCTCTCGCCCTGGCGATGCCCGCGTGTCTCTCGCCTCGGCGATGACTGATGACACATCGCCACGCCTTGCTGAAGGTTCTTCATCCCACTATGTTACGTCCAAGGTATCACCTCCACATGGCTTGGTGATGTCGGTAGCTTCACATTTCCAAGAATAGATCAGTAATACTCCTCCTGCGCCCATGCATGCAACACTAAGGACGATTTCTTATGCTCAAGCATAGAGCTTCGCATGCACAGCGTATCTGGGCTTAACCCACACCTTGATACGCGTGGTTTTTGGAACCCACTATGGTTACTCCAGCACCTTGACCACATACTAAGTGCACATTCGGCGATCATGTACACCATAGGCGATTATGTGCCAGAGAAGTCGGAGATCGCCTCCGTCTTGAATAACGGCGATCTCGTAGAAGACTTCTAAGCTACACTTTTCTTCCTTTACTCTTCTTGATCCACATGTCTTCCTCGAGTACACCCACGTGATTACCTCACGATAAAGTCATCGCACCTGACTACTTGGTTAATACAATGGTCAGCCGACCGACCTCTACCGGCTGACCCCAGACCTTGGGCGACGTCCGATGTCCGACTACTACGAAACTTCTATTACCAACTCTTTGTATTTTAAATAATAACATCTTCTGAAATTATTTAAATATAACACTTTTATTCCAATTAAAGTTTCTAGGTCCTTACAACGAGCGACGACTGCACTTGGATACCTGGGGAGTTCTCAGCGAGTTTTCCGTTAGGACGCTAGAACAGAGTTAAGGCATCCTTAAGCTTCGGCGGGTTTTGGAGATCTTGGTGTTTTGCGCTAGTCCAGGTAAGGGAAGCTAGCATTTTCGTTTATAAAAACGTTAGGCGAGTAGGTTCTGAAGTGAGGGCGACGTGGTTGCCGGTTTTCATATGCTTTTCACGATACTCTGTTTTTATGTGTGGGGCGACGTGATCGCCGGTTTTAATGTTGTTTTCGAAATCCCCTATTTTAGTGTCGTTTGAAACTGTTTGAGATTGAAATGTGATATTCGAAAATCTGAACCTTGGAATGAGTTTTGCTGTGATTGGAATCGTTCATTTAAGTGTTATATGATGTGTTGAATGTTGTGAATGTGGGATCAAGACATAGTATTTTCAGGAAAGGAAATACCGTGTTGAGATTGGTTATGAGGTGTATTGATCAGTGAGTATCCTGTGAATGAGACGATCCTGACTCTGCTGATATGATGGAGTCACATAGATGAAGTCATTCAGTTGGTGAGAGTCGAAGGAGGTCCATATGTATGGGTAAGTCGTTTGAAAGATAACTGACTTGACCTGTTATATGGATTAACCCTGTCATACTGTGAGAGTGATGAGATTGAGATCGAGATTATGTTGATGCGCATGGCTGTGGGAACATTACAGCAATGAAGTATGACAGGTGCAGGTCTCTGGATGCTAAGTTCAACGCACGAGTCTTCCGGAAGTAGTGTCAAGTGTCTTGTGTGATGAGTCAGTGGAAGTCTGACGTGAGAAAGGAGAAACATTGAATTGATAGACACTTGATGAATTATGTGAATTGAAAGACTCTTGAGGAAATTGTGAAATATGTGATTACTTGATGGTCATGTGATGGGAATGAGAAAGTTGATGGTTTTTACGTGGGTGTCTTAAATTTGTTTTCTTTTGATTTTAAAGTTTCATATCTAAATTCTCTTTAAAATATCTAGCTTACCCTGCGTTCTTGTTTTGTGGATGTTTTCTTAAACCTGTGATGATCGTGTGTGATTTTACACGGGAGCAGATGATCTTACAGGAAGTAGAGCTCCTCAGTGAGTGGTCGCCGGAAGGAGATCGCCTGTTTCTGTTTCTGATAGGCGATCGCCTGTTTTCTGGTTCTGATAGGAGATCACCCGTTTTCTATTAGGAGATCACCGATTTTGAATGTTGTGGTTTTATTTTATTTTGAAAACTCCTGTATGGAGATGTATTAAAACTTCCTCGAAAAGAGACATTATTTTGAGGTACATTTGTACTAATGGATGAATTATATTATGTATATATCTATGTTCAATTTTCATATTATTGTTTCACCTTACAAAGGTCAGCATCTCAAAGTCATTTAGAATTTGAGTTCATCAACAGAATCAAAATGCTCAAAATAGAAAGCATAACACCGAATAGTCATGGGTACAAAACTACCAATCAAATATCTCCACACTTAATAATTGGGACAAAACACATGCTCAACATCAAACTTTTAGAATTAAGATTGAGAACATCTCGATTCAGTTATGAGTGTGCACCTTCACTACTTTATCAAGATCCTTTCACTCTTAATACTAAAATTTTTCATTTAGAGCCTATATCTACTAAAGCACAAACAAGATTTCAATTAGAAAACATTTGAAAACCTTTCACTATAGCTTTGATTAAGACTCCAATAGCAGAAGAAACACAATGAACCCACTCTCCTCAGGTCATCCTAAGGACGAACTGCTCTGATACCATTAATGTAACGCCCCTCAAAATATCATTCATTTTTATATAATAAAATAAAGGTGACACAATAATATCAAAAAACTTAACATAGATATATACATAATATAATCCATCCATTAATACAAATGTGCCTCAAAATAATATCCCTTTTCGAGGAAGTTTTAATACATCTCCATACAGGAGTTTTCAAAATAAAACAAAACAACAGCATTCAAAACCGGCGATCTCCTCCTCCAGAAAGTGCTCACTGAGGAGCTCTACTACCTGCAACCTCATCTGCTCCCGTGCAGATATACACGATCATCACAGGTTTAAGAAAAACAACCACGATACAAAACAAAGGGTAAGCTAGATATTTTTAAAAACTTTAAATATGAAACTTTATATCAATAGAAAGCATAAATCTTCACACCATTCATAATCTATATCAATTTCAACCATCAACATCCCCATATTCCACAAACTCGTCAAGTGTCTATTCAATACATTCAATACTCATGGTTCACATGTCAGACTTTCCACTGACTCATAACACATAGACACATGACTCTACTTCCGGAAGACTCGTGCGTTGAACTTAGCATCCAGAGGCCTGCACCTGTCATACGAAATTGCTGTAAAGTTCCCACAGCTATGCGCATCAACATAATCTCGATCTCAATCTCAATATCCTCACTCTCTCTCAGTATGACAGGGTTAATCCATATAACAGGTCAAGTCAGTTATCTTTCAAACGACTTACCCATACATATGGACCTCCTTCGACTCTCACCAACTGAATGACTTCATCTATGTGATTCCATCATATCAGCAGAGTCAGGATCGCCTCATTCACAGGATACTCACAGATCAATACACCCTCATAAAATCTCCACACGGTATTTTCTTTCCTGAAAATACTATGCTTTGATCACTCTTTCACATTCATCCAGTACATCATACCACACGTAAAAGCACAATTCCATCATATAATACTTTGAATCTTTTCTTAAACAATCACAATCACAGAAACAATCACGCCAAAGTTCAGATTTTCGAATATCACACGCATTTCACAATTCAATCTCAAACAGTTTCAAACGACACTAAAACAGGGGAGTTCGAAATCATCATTAAACCCGACAATCACGTCACCCCACACATAAAACAGAGCATCGTGAAAAGAAATATGAAAACCGGCGACCACGTCGCCCTCACTTCAGAACCTACTCGCCTAACGTTTTTATAAACGAAAATGCTAGCTTCCCTTACCTGGACTAGCGTAAACTTCACTAAGAGCTCCAACCCAACGCGATTCAAGGATGCCTTAACTCTGTTTTAGCGTCTGACTTGGAGAACTTGCAGAGAACCTCCCAGGTGCTCTATGGTAGTCGCCGATAGCCAACTGATGCGCTAGGACGTCTGAACGTATGGAGAAGGAGAAGAAGAAACAGGGAGCTAAAACCAACTCGCTCAATTTCTCTCTACTCAATCAGCGTTCGAACCCTGCCTATCCAAACTGAAGTTTGAACTTAAGCCACCCTTCCCAGGCATGCCGGTGCCACCACCCACTTTGCAGGGAAGCTTGCGTATACATTTCCTCTAACAGTATGACCACGTGAGTCTCTGCGCACCAACTCTGGGTCACTTTCCATACCAACTCTCTGATGCTAACTATTCTGAAACACCCTTTTTGTCTACGTGTCGCGCATGCAAGACGTCTCATGCTGGGAGCCTGGGTCCCACCTTATCTGATGGAAGAGGCCCAAGCCCAAGCCTAAGCCCAAGCTCAGGCCCAACAACTAGGTCCATGGAAAAGAGTATTTAAGAAGATTGAGACTCTGCTACTGATGGCAGAGAAACTTTTCTTTACATATTCAAAGACCCCTCAGAGGACCATAAGGAGTAGAGCGCAAGCCATGGGAGCTGAGCATCAATTAATTTCAGTTTATTTGTAATTTCAGTAGAGTAGGGTTCATTTAGCATAATAGGGGGTGTATTTAACAATTTAGCTTGTACCTAGGCCTTTTAGGGTAGGAATGTAGCCCTACCTTCTAGAAGCATGCTAAGGGGCTGCATTGACCTTTAGTCAACACCCTAGCAGCCCCCTCTTTTATGTATTCCCCATCCTACCCTTTCTCCTTACTCTCCAAGGCACCATCTCCTATAAATAGGGTGCTTTGGCTCATGTTTTTTAAGATCAATTTATATGAGTAAATGCTGCCAAAATTATGCTAGCTTCTACTCTTTGTCTAGTCTCTCTAGGTTAGACACTTTGATCTTCATCTTCACCTTCCTCCAAGTGATTTGGCCTAACCTATCACTCTCCATACCTTTCATGCACCTACAAGGAACCCATAGCTCTATATGAGTCATCCTTGACCCATATCATCCATAGCTTCCACCACCTTTTTACCTCATATTTTAAGAAGAACAAATGGTCATGAAGAACAACCTATCATTTGGTATCTAGAGCTTTGGTTCTTCAAGAGATAAGTGTTCTCTTCATTTTATTTTTTGAGTCTTCTTCTTTATTCCATGTTGTTCATCATATCCTTAAATGACTTGCTGTTTTTAATTTCTTTTTAAGTTGGTGTTGCTGTTTTTAAATTTCTATTTGGTATTTTTGGTTCAACTTGATCTTGAACTTCCATTTTCAAACTGTTTTAGGTTCCTTTTGTGTTGGCTGTTCTGTTTTTATTTTATTTGAGTCTTATTGATGTTTTTAATCGGTGCAAAGTGTTTGTGGTTGAGTCATTTTGATTTTTGAATCCATACAAGTTTTGTCAAAGTCACGTTCATCCTACAATGTCATAAATTCCAAGTGGTGCCTTTTATTGTTGATTTGGTTGCTTGATTTTGTTTTGAGTGCAGTTTATATTTCTGGTTTTGAAGCTTTGGTGCCTTTTATATTTTCATATTTGAGTTCATACTTGTGTGTTAGTTCCATACAAGTTCGTTTCCAATCATTTCTATTGTGTTTTTGAAGTTTCTTTACAGTTTTCTAATTCCAAGTTAGGATTTCTCTGTTTTCACTGCTACTGTGCTGGCTGGAATCGTTCCCAGAAATTACATTTGTTGGTAAAAAATTCTGAAATTTTGGATTTGAGTAGTTTGATGTGTTAAGAAAAAGTGAAAAAAAGAAGCACATCAAAATTCAAAATACAAAAAAAATGATAAATGAAATACGAACAGAGTGCAAAAATCCTGACTCTGAAAAAACGCTGACGCGGCAGTGATTTCGGAAAAATTATTGCAATTATTTGACTCACTGTTTTGGTGAAATTCCAACGCCTATATTGAGCTAAAACATTGAAGTTTCTGTGGTTAAAATTTCAAGCTCAAATTTGAAGTATTCTGTCCAGCATAAAATTGGAAAGTTGTGAAAAATTTTACACAAAAAATTCTGTAGTGCTGTTTTGGTTTTATTCATCTATTCTAGTTCCATTCACTAGGATTCCACTTTGTGTGCTACCTTTTTCTTGTGTGCCTTAATTTTTTGCTTGTCAAATTTTATTGAATACTCTTCCAAGTCTTGTCAAATATCAACTCCATTTGCAGTAGTCCTTGATTTTAAATTTGAGTTTTGTTGCTTTAAAACTTGCTTGACCTCTCTTTGGTGGATTTGACCTAAAAAGTGCTTTGGTGAGTGTGGAGCTAAAATTTTGTTTTGGTGAAAGCCATATCACTAAAGAGGAGCTGGATTAAAGATTTAAGGTTGAATAACCTAAGGAGACAAAGCAAGGGACAGCAGCAACCTCATTGAAAAATACACAAATATACACAAAGGAGCTACAAGTGAAGGAGTGCATAGAATAGGACTTTAAATTTTTGTGCATCAAAATTTGTTAACCTAATTTCTTTGTATTTCTTTGAGTTGTAATTTGCAAGGACATTGATTAATTAGTGGATTAATACGTCTTAGACGGTGAGTGTGTCTTCAAGGTTCCAAAGTGCCAAGAAGCCTCACCTTAGGATTCGACTAGTTTTAAAAGCTTTATAGATAGCAATTTTCATTTGTGTTTTATTGCTTTATATATTTTTTTCTTGCATAAAAATTTTGTTTTTATCTTTGATTGTGCTCTAAGTAAATTGCTTAGAGAAAGGTTCGTGAAAGTGTTGTGGGATAGTATCTGGCTAAGGAAAGGCTTGGTACTTAAGAGATCCTAGTGATCCACCTCCCTTTCCTGGGAAATTACCTACTTCACTCCACTTATCTTTCTTTTTGAAAATTACTTTTATCACAAACCCTAAACATGTCTACTCATTCTTCAAGTCATAGTTGTTCCTGCCGCTTGACTCGAACGTGGAGGACTGCCTCGTCACTCCTTCGTCTAGCCCTCTGTTCTGCAGGAACGCTCCAAGAACCACCGCCGGAACTCCAAACGCTGCCTGCAAAACACACAGACGGCGCCTCTAGCGGCCGTTGTAGCTCCGACGCTCCAGTCAGGCAACAGGAACACCAAAACTATATCTGAATCTCTCTGTGAGACCCGTGTGTGACTGAAACTCTCAGATGTGTGAGCTATGAGAATCTGTAAAAACCCTCCTAATTTCGTTAAGAGTTTGTATATATATACCTGAGTCTTTCTCTCTCCTGACGGTTATTCCTCCTGACACGTGGATAACATCTGGTCGTACACGTGTCATCATCTGGAGTGTCTGCAGCTGAAACGTTACTTCCACTGTGCCCCTGCGACTAAGTTATCCACACAGGGAGTAGCTTAGTACGCAGGCTACTCTGGCCATTGCAACTCGCACTACTCATGGTGGCAGATATGCCACTTATCCTCTGTACTTAGACCATACAACAAGTGCTTGCCAAGTCTTCTCAAACACCCGGCGATGTGCTCTTTCGGCGACTTGCTGACCACCTGATCTCCTAACCTTAACACATGGCGATTATGTTCAATCTGGGCGATTACTCATCCATACCGGCGATGACCGATTACTCATCCTCAAGGCGATAGGCGATTACTCACCTCAAGGCGATAGGCGATCACTTCTCATCACAGGCGAGAGGCGATTACCATTCTGAGTGATCGCCTCCCTGACTCGCCTGCTATCCTCTACCACGTGTTACCCTGTGAATGGTCCACGTGGTCAACTGCTGCTGATGTCATCGACTACCGATGACCGACCGGATCACAAGCCCCCCAGTCTCGAGCTGTGAACTTGTTCTCAGCGAAGAGACTAAGAAATCGTCTTCTAATGGTCTACAAGAGCGCACACTCTGATACTTAACACTGTTTCATTCCTTCTTCTTCGCCTTCAAACATTCAAAGCATCTCTCTGGATCATCTAGAGATTCACCTTCTCTGTTTTCTTCTTCTCTAACGCGCTGGAGTTCGCTACGTTTCACCTCTTTAACTCTCTGCATGTGACTCACTGTTAACTAGCTTTAGGCTTTAGCGCGATCTACCTGCAACCCCTCAAACTTGACCTCTGACTTGATCGCGGCTAACTGTTGCCTTCGTATTGCCTTCAACATAACTTTGTGCTGGATGACTGACTTAACGGGCCTAAACGCTTCGGCTTCACGCAGCAGAACTTGCATCTACCACCGACTAGCGTGTTAGCGCACCACCGATCAGTCATCGCACTTCTGGCTTCGCTACACTTCTCTGCCACACCAGCGCTGAGTGCATAGAGGATCTGAACACCAACTATGACGGCTGTGTTTTGGGGAAGAAAAGTGCTTCTCGATGACCCCTCTTGTCCCAACCTTGCTGTAAGAAGTCATGGGTGAGGTCTTGCTTCTCTCACCTCAGCGTCGCTGTAAAAAGCAGAGGGAAGGGACTTGGTTCTCTCGCCTCAACCTTGCTGTAAGAAGCAAAGGGAGAGGACTTTCTCTCTTGCCTCAGCCTCGCTGTACAAAGTCGAGGTGAGGACTTGGTTCTCTCGCCTCAACCTTGCTGTAAGAAGCAAAGGGAGAGGACTTTCTCTCTTGCCTCAGCCTCGCTGTACAAAGTCGAGGTGAGGACTTGGTTCTCTCGCCTCAACCTTGGTGTAAGAAGCAAAGGGAGAGGACTTTCTCTCTTGCCTCAGCCTCGCTGTACAAAGTCGAGGTGAGGACTTGGTTCTCTCGCCTCAACCTTGGTGTAAGAAGCAAAGGGAGAGGACTTTCTCTCTTGCCTCAGCCTCGCTGTACAAAGTCGAGGTGAGGACTTTCACTCACCTGCACCTCGCTGTACAAAGTCGAGGGAGGACCTTCTTCTTTCTCGCCTGCACTCGCTCAAAGGCAAGGAGGTCTTCCTCTGTTGCCTACACTTGCTCAAAGGCAAGGAGGACTTCCTCTGTTCTCGCCTGCACTTGCTCAAGGGCAAGGAGGACTTCCTCTGTTCTCGCCTGCACTTGCTCAAGGGCAAGGAGGACTTCCTCTGGTGCCTGCACTTGCTCAAAGGCAAGGAGGACTTCCTCTGGTGCCTGCACTTGCTCAAAGGCAAGGAGGACTTCCTCTGGTGCCTGCACTTGCTCAAGGGCAAGGAGGACTTCCTCTGGTGCCTGCACTTGCTCAAAGGCAAGGAGGACTTCCTCTTGCCTCAACCTCGCTGTATAAAGCAGAGGAAGAGGACTTTCTCTTGCCTCAACCTTGCTGTATAAAGCAGAGGAAAAGGACTTTCTCTGTTGCCTCAACCTTGCTGTAAAAAGCAAAGGAAGAGGTCTTTCTCTTGCCTCAACCTTGCTGTATAAAGCAGAGGAAGAGGACTTTCTCTCGCCTCAACCTTGCTGTATAAAGCAAAGGAAGAGGACTTTCTCTGTTGCCTCAACCTTGCTGTAAAAAGTAGAGGAAAAGAACTTTCTCTGTTGCCTCAACCTTGCTGTAAAAAGCAAAGGAAGAGGTCTTTCTCTTGCCTCAACCTTGCTGTATAAAGCAGAGGTGAGGACTTTCTCTGTTGCCTCAACCTTGCTGTAAAAAGCAGAGGTGAGGACTTTCTCGTGGGTGCAGGCTCCCAGGGGAGCGCCAGGCGTGGCTGTCTAAGCGCCCTACCTGCATTGCCTCATCCCGCGTTCACCGACGTCCCAACCGGCGAGGACCTCTTCTTCTGGAATCATACGAGGTGCATGCTTAACGCTCTCGCTGGGAACTTGGGTCCCAACTTAACACGTGTTAGCAAGACACCGATGACCCTGCACCAACCGAGTACTCACTCTCTACATGCACCGACGGCTGATCGTGGTCTGCATGCACTGATGGTTGATCGCGCTCTACATCCCAGCGCTTATCTAGGGGCTGATCTGCGGGTGGTGGCCACTTGGTAACTCACCACCGATCACCTGGTCTTGCACCTGGGGCAAGGGGAACTTTAAACTGGGAACACTCGCACACTTTATGCACTGAAAATCTTTTATTGGGTGGCATCGTTAAAAAGAGTGCCCCTGATCTGCTCAACTGTTTAATACACTAAGTATGTGTACAGCGCGATAGCGCATCTACTTTACAACTTAACGAAAGCAAGAAAGAAGCGTGTGGCGTCCTGGGTTCTGGGAATAGTCGTTACGTCCAGAGTCGCCAGCCGACAAGCTCCATTCTTCAACATCTCAACCACTCTGGATGGGGTCTCCTTTAACCGGCGATGACCGCCCTGACGATGCACACACGTGGGGCGATCATGCCTTCCGCTTCAGCTCTGGGAGCCCCCCCAGTGTAGCCTCTTCCATCACCTCACCTCCCCAAACACAGGGAGTTCATGCTGCTGGTCGCCTTCCTAGGACCCCGAAGTGCGATCACCTTGTGCCTTCTGCAGGTAATCGGTCAGGAATCCTGTCTCCACCAACTCAGCAAGCTGACGCCCCAACGCCAGGCAGTTACAGAGTGTATGTCCATAAGCTTGATGGAATTCACACCACTCATCCTTCCTCCCTCCAAGTACCCTGTCGATTTTCTCTGGCACATGGAGTCTTGCTGCCACAGCAGGGATGGCGATCAGCTCCGCCAAACTTATCATGAAATCATACCTGGGGGGTGCGCTGCTTGCACGCCCCCTGGTCTGGTCCTTCCTTGGTGCATAAGGGCGAGACCTTCTCTGCTCCTTCCTCCCTTCCTTGACCTCATGCACCCGCGCCTGTTGCTGTTGACTCCCCTGACCTCCACGTGGCTTCGACGGTGCAGCACTTCCTCTCTTCTCAGAGACCTCGGTCTCTGCTACTATGTGTGCCACCGCACGTCGCCGTATCTCGATGAAGGTGGCAGGGTGGCTCCTGATGAGCGATTCACTGAAAGGACCAGGGAGGACACCTCTCTTGAACGCATGCACCAGCATGTCCTCGTCCTTGCTGGGCAATCTCACCACCTGCGCCCCAAAGCGATTGAGGTAGTCCCTCAACGGCTCCCCCTGATACTGGCGCACGTCAAACAGGTCGTAGGACACTACTGGCGCAGGTCGGTTAATGATGTACTGCTCCGTGAACAGCTTCGCGAACTGATGGAAGGAAGTGACGTGGCCCTCTGGCAGGCTCACGAACCACTCCATAGCCACTCCGCTCAGCGTGCTCATGAACATCTTGCAGTACACAGCATCTGAACCTCCAGTCAGCATCATCTGAGTGTGGAAGGCTGTCAGGTGTGCTTCTGGATCTTCCGCCCCCGTGAACGACGCTTTCAGTCCCACCAGATTGGGCGGCACCACCGTGTTCATGATTTCGGGGGAGAAAGGCATAGGGAATGCTCGCGGAGGCGACGGTGGCGTCGACGTCCTCTCTACAGCTGCGCGCTCCCTCTGCGCCTGCAATTCCCTACGCAGCTCTTCATTCATACTGTTTAACTCTTCGTTTCTTCTCTGCGATGCAGCCAGCTCTGCACGCATCCTCTCTTGCTCAACTCTCGATTCCGCGACGCTGTCTTGCAGCGCGCGCATCATCTCCACTACCTGCGCCATGGTAACGGCTCCTTCTTCAGCAGATGACGCAAGTGAGGTTTGCCTGGTTCTTCTACTCATCTCCTCTGCACTTCGATGTAACTTCAAGAAACCTCGACGAAATGATCAAGAAGCTCCAAGAAACTTCAAGAAACCTCAAGAAACTTCAAGAACTGTGAAGTGGATGGGAACCAGATTTACACGTGCCCCACGGTGGGCGCCAAATGTTCCTGCCGCTTGACTCGAACGTGGAGGACTGCCTCGTCACTCCTTCGTCTAGCCCTCTGTTCTGCAGGAACGCTCCAAGAACCACCGCCGGAACTCCAAACGCTGCCTGCAAAACACACAGACGGCGCCTCTAGCGGCCGTTGTAGCTCCGACGCTCCAGTCAGGCAACAGGAACACCAAAACTATATCTGAATCTCTCTGTGAGACCCGTGTGTGACTGAAACTCTCAGATGTGTGAGCTATGAGAATCAGTAAAAACCCTCCTAATTTCGTTAAGAGTTTGTATATATATACCTGAGTCTTTCTCTCTCCTGACGGTTATTCCTCCTGACACGTGGATAACATCTGGTCGTACACGTGTCATCATCTGGAGTGTCTGCAGCTGAAACGTTACTTCCACTGTGCCCCTGCGACTAAGTTATCCACACAGGGAGTAGCTTAGTACGCAGGCTACTCTGGGCATTGCAACTCGCACTACTCATGGTGGCAGATATGCCACTTAGCCTCTGTACTTAGACCATACAACAAGTGCTTGCCAAGTCTTCTCAAACACCCGGTGATGTGCTCTTTCGGCGACTTGCTGACCACCTGATCTCCTAACCTTAACACATGGCGATCATGTTCAATCTGGGCGATTACTCATCCATACCGGCGATGACCGATTACTCATCCTCAAGGCGATAGGCGATTACTCACCTCAAGGCGATAGGCGATTACTTCTCATCACAGGCGAGAGGCGATTACCATTCTGAGTGATCGCCTCCCTGACTCGCCTGCTATCCTCTACCACGTGTTACCCTGTGAATGGTCCACGTGGTCAACTGCTGCTGATGTCATCGACTACCGATGACCGACCGGATCAATAGTGAAAATGATAGAAAATCCACAAAATCTCTTTTGAAGCAATTGGCTAGAGATTTTCAATCACTATCACTAAGACAATTGCAACATGAGGCTCAAATTTTGGAAGATAAAAAAGAATGAGATGCCCATCATGCAATTTTGAAAGAAGTGTTGAAGATTGGCAAGGAAAAAGATGAATACATTAGAAAATTAAAAAAAAACCCAGGCATCACATGCATCTAGTTCTAGGTCAAATGACTCACATGCTAAGGGGAGTTTGAGAGTTAATGATTATTATCAACCTCCACCTAGAAGAACTAGAAGAGAAAAAGAGTTTAAAGAAAAATTACAAGCTCTTATCAGAAAGAAAGAAGAGAAAGACAAAAGAGAAAGAGAGGATAATGAAAGGAAAGATAGAGAAGAGAAAGAAAAGAGAGAAAAAGTGATGATAGAAAAGGAAAGTACAAAAAATCCTTTGTTTGGAGTTGAACCAGACATTGACTTAAATTCTTCTTCCATAGAAAATCCTTGTGAGAATATGCTTGAAGAAAAATCTGTGTCTGAAGCTGAACCAGATATAGATATAAATCTTTCCTGCACAAAAAAGCCAAGTGAGTGGTTGTTTGAAAAAGAAGAGGAATCTAGAAAGAATGAAGAGTATCTTACAACATCTCCTACAAGCATAGTGGCAAAAGAACCCTTAAAGGGGGATTGCAATACTTTGAACTCTTCTTTTCCTTTGAATCATGATGCTTACTCTTATTCTCAAAAATCACAAAAACAACACTTTGTGATGTTGTTGCTTATCTTGGGCAATGAACAACACAAAGGAAACAAAAATATTTTTGAAAAGGGCCCTATTTCTTTCAAACAAAACTTTTATAAAAATAGCAAAGGGCCTTATTTCCTTACTATTTTATTTGAATACACTAGTCTTAATTTTCTTATCTCACTTTTCTATAATGTTTACTGTAGGTTAATATTTGATCCTGGAGGACGAGCATAGTTTTCAAAGCAGGAATAAGGCTGCTGTTTGAGATCAACCCTGTAGATCTGAGGACAGATCCTCTCAAGAAGGAGGGGATGATGGAAGAGGCCCAAGCCCAAGCCTAAGCCCAAGCTCAGGCCCAACAACTAGGTCCATGGAAAAGAGTATTTAAGAAGATTGAGACTCTGCTACTGATGGCAGAGAAACCTTTCTTTACATATTCAAAGACCCCTCAGAGGACCACAAGGAGTAGAGCCCAAGCCATGGGAGCTGAGCATCAATTAATTTCAGTTTATTTGTAATTTCAGTAGAGTAGGGTTCATTTAGCATAATAGGGGGTGTATTTAACAATTTAGCTTGTACCTAGGCCTTTTAGGGTAGGAATGTAGCTCTACCTTCTAGAAGCATGCTAAGGGGCTGCATTGACCTTTAGTCAACACCCTAGCAGCCCCCTCTTTTATGTATTCCCCATCCTACCCTTTCTCCTTACTCTCAAAGGCACCATCTCCTATAAATAGGGTGCTTTGGCTCATGTTTTTTAAGATCAATTTATATGAGTAAATGCTGCCAAAATTATGCTAGCTTCTACTCTTTGTCTAGTCTCTCTAGGTTAGACACTTTGATCTTCATCTTCACCTTCCTCCAAGTGATTTGGCCTAACCTATCACTCTCCATACCTTTCATGCACCTACAAGGAACCCATAGCTCTATATGAGTCATCCTTGACCCATATCATCCATAGCTTCCACCACCTTTTTACCTCATATTTTAAGAAGAACAAATGGTCATGAAGAACAACCTATCATTATCTGTGTGAAACACGACATCACGCGATAACCTTCCACCGATGACTGCTCGCGCGATGACTATCCACCGATGTCTCATCCTGGCGGACGACCGATGTCTCTCCCTGGAAGACGACCGATGTCTCTCCCTGGGAGACGACCGATGTGTCCCTCATCCTGGCGATGCCCGCGTGTCTCTCGCCCTGGCGATGCCCGCGTCTCTCTCGCCCTGGCGATGCCCGCGTCTCTCTCGCCCTGGCGATGCCCGCGTCTCTCTTGCCCTGACGATGCCCTCCTCTCTCTCGCCCTGGCGATGCCCGCGTGTCTCTCGCCCTGGCGATGCCCACATGTCTCTCCCCCTGGCGATGACTGATGACACATCGCCACGCCTTGCTAAAGGTTCTTCATCCCACTATGTTACGTCCAAGGTATCACCTCCACATGACTTGGTGACGTCAGTAGCTTCACATTTCCAAGAATAGATCAGCACTACTCCTCGTGCGCCCATGCATGCAACCCTAAGGACGATTTCTTATGCTCAAGCATAGAGCTTCGCATGCACAACGTATCTAAGGCTTAACCCACACCTTGATACGCGTGGTTTTTGAAACCCACTATGGTTGATCCAGTATCTTGACCACATACTAAGTGCACTTTCGGCGATCATGTACACCATAGGCGATTGGCGATCATGTGCACCATAGGCGATTGGCGATCATGTGTACTCTAGGCGACAAGCGATTATGTACCAGAGAAGTCGGAGATCGCCTCCGTCTTCAACAACGGCGATCTCGTAGACTTCTAAGCTACACTTTCCTTCCTTTATATTTTAAATAAAAAACATACTTAGAATTCACTTAAAATATATCACTTTCATTCCAATAAAATTTTCTAGGTCCTTACACCGATCGCCATTCCCAATATAGCTGCCAAGCTGAAAGTGTCTGAAAAGATGTCGGATAAGGTGTTGGGGCCAAAGCCAGACGCGTGGTGTGAATTCCACGAAAGTTTTGGCCACACCCTTGACTCCTGCCTGTCACTAGGATACCAACTCAACGAGTTGGTTAGAAGTGGATTTATGAAGGACTATTTGCTGGAGAAGAAGGCAGCAAATGCGTTGAGCTCCCAGCCGGCGAGCAGCGAGGGCCAACAACATGAAGTGCCCATCCACAGGGAAATCCACGCTATAGCTGGGGGTTTCTCAGGAGGTGGGTGCACCGCATCACAGCGCAAGAAATATGCACGATCTGTGATGGCAGTGGAAGCATTCGAGGACCACTCGCCCGATGTGGACATCACGAAACCCTTTCTAGTTTAGTGTATGGCTGTGACGCGATGATTCCAGTTGAAATCCAGGAGAGCTCGCCGAGTTTTCAACACTTTGTAGTAGAAGAATCAAATGAAGAGAGAAGAATGAACCTGGATTTACTGGATGAGGTCAGAGAGGAAGCAAGAGTGAAAGCTGAAGCGGTGAAAAGAAGAATAGAATGAAGATACAATTCTAGAGTAATACCGAGGCAGTTCAGAAGCGGCGATCTGGTGATGAGGAAGGCCCACCAGTACGAGATGGAGAATAAGTTGTCACCCAAGTGGACAGGACCGTTTAGAATAACCGAAGCACTCGGGAACGACGCCTACCGCTTGGAGACACTAGAAGGAGGGGCGATTCCTCGTACTTGGAACGCCACACACCTCATATTTCGTTTCAGTTAAAGCTTCGTAAGTAGTACAAACTCAGGGGAATCATGAACAGTTTTGTAAAAACAGTTACAAGGGGGCACTCTTTTTTCCCTAAGGAAGGTTTTTAACGAGGCCACCCAAGAAATAAGATATTCAAAATTGAAGTTTTGAAGTATACTAAAGTTTGTGTGCATATCGTTTTAAAGAAGTTTTTGGAAAAACATTATCACCTAAAGTGATTCGAGGTAGAAGTAAACTGATTGCGCACGTTTTTAAGTAAAAGTTTTTAAGACCTCATCGCCCTTAGGCGATTAGAGGCACAAGTGAAAAGTTTTTAAAGTCCTTATCATCCTTTGGCGATCGGAGGCATCCAGCGAAGTTCAAAGTCCTCGATGTTCTCGCGCATCTTGAGGCAACAGAGGAAGACCTCCTTGCCTTTGAGCAAGTGCAGGCGAGAAAGAGGAAGTCCTCCTTGCCTTTGAGCAAGTGCAGGCGAGAAAAGAGGAAGTCCTCCTTGCCTTTAAGCAAGTGTAGGCAATAGAGGAAGACCTCCTTGCCTTTGAGCAAGTGCAGGCGAGAAAGAGGAAGTCCTCCTTGCCTTTGAGCAAGTGCAGGCAACAGAGGAAGACCTCCTTGCCTTTGAGCAAGTGTAGGCAACAGAGGAAGACCTCCTTGCCTTTGAGCAAGTGTAGGCAACAGAGGAAGACCTCCTTGCCTTTGAGCAAGTGCAGGCGAGAAAAGAGGAAGTCCTCCTTGCCTTTGAGCAAGTGTAGGCAATAGAGGAAGACCTCCTTGCCTTTGAGCAAGTGCAGGCGAGAAAGAGGAAGTCCTCCTTGCCTTTGAGCAAGTGCAGGCGAGAAAGAGGAAGACCTCCTTGCCTTTGAGCAAGTGCAGGCGAGAAAGAGGAAGTCCTCCTTGCCTCTGAGCAAGTGTAGGCAATAGAGGAAGACCTCCTTGCCTTTGAGCAAGTGCAGGCGAGAAAAGAGGAAGTCCTCCTTGCCTTTGAGCAAGTGTAGGCAACAGAGGAAGACCTCCTTGCGTTTGAGCAAGTGCAGGCGAGAAAGAGGAAGTCCTCCTTGCCTTTGAGCAAGTGCAGGCGAGAAAGAGGAAGACCTCCTTGCCTTTGAGCAAGTGCAGGCGAGAAAGAGGAAATCCTCCTTGCCTTTAAGCAAGTGTAGGCAACAGAGGAAGACCTCCTTGCCTTTGAGCAAGTGCAGGCGAGAAAGAAGAAGACCTCCTTGCCTTCGAGCAGGTGTAGGCAAGAAGGGTTCATATAAAGGAACGACAGGTGAAAAAGCGAATAGAAGGTTGCAAAAGGTGATCCCACAGAGGACGCCTTATTTGGGTAAAGAAGGCAACATCGTCCAAAATTAATTCGGCGAGTACCAGATCAGAGGAATTTCTGGCGATGATGCAGAACACTTGGCATGTCAGATAAACGCACAAAGAAACAAGGCTAAGTGAAGAGAATGAAAGATAACCTATATGCTTGTCTAGCTGGTCTTCGAGAAACTCAAAGCTAATGATAGACGCTATGGGAAGAGTGATGTTGGAGGCGATCTCCAGGATTTTTGGCTTCGAACAAGAATAAGAAGACATCCACTGAAGAGGTCCTCCTCAGCTTATCAGCCAAGGTCGACTCAGGAGGAATCTCCCATCACCAAAGTATAAACAAGAGGTATTCTGGAGCTTATCAGTCGAGAAGGGGGACTTCAAAGATTAATCAGTCAAGGAAACCAGCATGAGTCAAGAAGTGATCCGGCCGCTTGACTTGAACGTGGAGGACTGCCTCGTCACTCCTTCGTCTAGCCCTCTGTTCTGCAGGAACGCTCCAAGAACCACCGCCAGAACTCCAAACGCTGCCTGCAAAACACACAGACGGCGCCTCTAGCGGCCGTTGTAGCTCCGACGCTCAAGTCAGGCAACAGGAACACCAAAACTATATCTGAATCTCTCTGTGAGACCCGTGTGTGACTGAAACTCTCAAATGTGTAAGCTGTAAGAATCTGTAAAAACCTCCCTCTAATTTCGTTAAGAGTTTGTATATATACCTGAGTATTTCTCTTTCCTGACGGTTATTCCTCTTGACACGTGGATAACATCTGGTCGTACACGTGTCATCATCTGGAGTGTCTGCAGCTGAAACGTTACTTCCACTGTGCCCCTGCGACTAAGTTATCCATACAGGGAGTAGCTTAGTACGTAGGCTACTCTGGGCATTGCAGCTCGCACTACACATGGTGGCAGATATGCCACTTATCCTCTGTACTTAGACCATACAACAAGTGCTTGCCAAGTCTTCTCAAACACCCGGCGATGTGCTCTTTCGGCGACTTGCTGACCACCTGATCTCCTAACCTTAACACATGGCGATCATGTGCAATCTCGGCGATTAGTGATCCATACCGGCGATGACCGACTAGTCATCCTCAAGGCGATAGGCGATTACTCATCCTCAACGCGATAGGCGATTACTCACCTCAAGGCGATAGGCGATTACTCATCATCACAGGCGATTACCATTCTGAGTGATCGCCTCCCTGACTCGCCTGCTATCCTCTACCACGTGTTACCCTGTGAATGGTCCACGTGGTCAACTGCTGCTGATGTCATCGACTACCGATGACCGACCTGAGCACAAGCCCCCAAGTCTCGAGCTGTGAACTTGTTCTCAGCGAAGAGACTAAGAAATCGTCTTCTGGCGGTCTATAGGAGCGCACACTCTGGTACTAACACTGTTTCATCCCTTCTTCTTCGCCTTCAAACATTCAAAGCATCTCTCTGGATCATGTAGAGATTCACCTTCTCTGTTTTCTTCTTCTCAAACGCGCTGGAGTTCGCTGCGTTTCTTCTCTTTAACTCTCTGCATGTGACTAACTGTTAACTAGCTTAGGCTTTAGCGCGATCTACCTGCAACCCCTCAAACTTGGCCTCTGACTTGATCGCGGCTAACTGTTGCCTTAGCATTGCCTTCAACATAACTTTGTGCTGGATGACTGACTTAATGGGCCTAAACGCTTCGGCTTCACGCAGCAGAACTTGCTTCTACCACCGACCACCGACTAGCATGTTAGCGCACCACCGATCAGTCATCGCGCTTCTGGCTTCACTGCACTTCTCTGCCACACCAGCGCTGAGTGCGTAGAGGGTCTGAACACCAACTATGACGCCTGTGTTTTGGGGAAGAAAAATGCTTCTCGATGACCCCTCTTGTCCCAACCTTGCTGTAAGAAGTCGTGGGTGAGGTCTTGCTTCTCTCACCTCAGCGTCGTTGTAAAAAGCAGAGGGAAGGGACTTGGCTCTCTCGCCTCAACCTTGCTGTAAAAAGCAAAGGGAAGAGGACTTTTCCTCATGCCTCAGCCTCGCTGTACAAAGTCAAGGTGAGGACTTGGTTCTCTCGCCTCAACCTTGCTGTAAGAAGCAAGGGAGAGGACTTTCTCTCTTACCTCAGCCTCGCTGTACAAAGTCGAGGTGATGACCTTCACTCGCCTGCACCTCGCTGTACAAAGTCGAGGGAGGACTTTCTTCTTTCTCGCCTGCACTCGCTCAAAGGCAAGGAGGTCTTCCTCTGTTGCCTACACTTGCTCAAAGGCAAGGAGGACTTCCTCTGTTCTCGCCTGCACTTGCTCAAGGGCAAGGAGGACTTCCTCTGGTGCCTGCACTTGCTCAAAGGCAAGGAGGACTTCCTCTGGTGCCTGCACTTGCTCAAAGGCAAGGAGGACTTCCTCTGTTCTCGCCTGCACTTGCTCAAGGGCAAGGAGGACTTCCTCTGGTGCCTGCACTTGCTCAAAGGCAAGGAGGACTTCCTCTGGTGCCTGCACTTGCTCAAAGGCAAGGAGGACTTCCTCTGTTCTCGCCTGCACTTGCTCAAAGGCAAGGAGGACTTCCTCTTGCCTCAACCTCGCTGTATAAAGCAGAGGAAGAGGACTTTCTCTTGCCTTAACCTTGCTGTATAAAGCAGAGGAAGAGGACTTTCTCTGTTGCCTCAACCTTGCTGTAAAAAGCACAGGAAGAGGACTTTCTCTGTTGCCTCAACCTTGCTGTAAAAAGAAAAGGAAGAGGACTTTCTCTCGCCTCAACCTTGCTGTATAAAGCAGAGGTGAGGACTTTCTCTTGCCTCAACCTTGCTGTATAAAGCAGAGGAAGAGGACTTTCTCTGTTGCCTCAACCTTGCTGTAAAAAGCAAAGGAAGAGGACTTTCTCGAGGGTGCACGCTCCCAGGGGGGCGCCAGGCGTGGCTGTCTAAGCGCACACACTGGGCGCGCCCTACCTGCATTGCCTCATCGCGCGTTCACCGACGTCCCGACCGGCGAGGACCTCTTCTTCTGAAATCATACGAGGTGCATGCTTAACGCTCTCGCTGGGAACTGGGGTCCCAGCTTAACACGTGTTAGCAAGACACCGATGACCGTGCACCGACCGAGTACTCACTCTCTACATGCACCGACAGCTGATCGCGGTCTGCATGCACTGATGGCTGATCGCGCTCTACATCCCAGCGCTTATCTAGGGGCTGATCTGCGGGTGGTGGCCACTTGGTAACTCACCACCGATCACCTGGTCTTGCACCTGGGGCAAGGAGAACTTTAAACTGGGAACACTCGCACACTTTATGTACTGAAAATCTTTTATTGGGTGGCATCGTTAAAAAGAGTGCCCCTGATCTGCTGAACTGTTTAATACACTAAGTGTGTGTACAGCGCCATAGCGCATCTACTTTACAACTTAACGAAAGCAGGAAAGAAGCGTGTAGCGTCCTGGGTTCTGGGAATAGTCGTTACGTCCAGAGTCGCCAGCCGAAAAGCTCCATTCTTCAACATCTCAACCACTCTGGATGGGGTCTCCTTTAACCGGCGATGACTGCCCTGGCGATGCACACACGTGGGGCGATCATGCCTTCCGCTTCAGCTCTGGGAGCCCCCCCAGTGTAGCCTCTTCCATCACCTCACCTCCCCAAACACAGGGAGTTCATGCTGCTGGTCGCCTTCCTGGGACCCCGAAGCGCGATCACCTTGTGTCTTCTGCAGGTAATCGGTCAGGAACCCTGTCTCCACCAACTCAGCAAGCTGACGCCCCAACGCCAGGCAGTTACAGAGTGTATGTCCATAAGCTTGATGGAGTTCACACCACTCATCCTTCCTCCCTCCAAGTACCCTGTCGGTTTTCTCTGGCACATGGAGTCTTGCTGCCATAGCAGGGATGGCGATCACCTCTACCAAATTTATCATGAAATCATACCTGGGGGGTGCGTTGCTTGCACGCCCCCTGGTCTGGTCCTTCCTTGGTGCATAAGGGCGAGACCTTCTCTGCTCCTTCCTCCCTTCCTTGACCTCATGCACCCGCGCCTGTTGCTGTTGATTCCCCTGACCTCCACGTGGCTTCGACGGTGTAGCACTTCCTCTCTTCTCAGAGACCTCGGTCTCTGCTACTATGTGTGCCACCGCACGTCGCCGTATCTCGATGAAGGTGGCAGGGTGGCTCCTGATGAGCGATTCACTGAAAGGACCAGGGAGGACACCTCTCTTGAACGCATGGACCAGCATGTCCTCGTCCTTGCTGGGCAATCTCACCACCTGCGCCCCAAAGCGATTGAGGTAGTCCCTCAACGGCTCCCCCTGATACTGGCGCACGTCAAACAGGTCGTAGGACACTACTGGCGCAGGTCGGTTAATGATGTACTGCTCCGTGAACAGCTTCGCGAACTGATGGAAGGAAGTGACGTGGCCCTCTGGCAGGCTCACGAACCACTCCATAGCCACTCCGCTCAGCGTGCTCATGAACATCTTGCAGTACACAGCATCTGAACCTCCAGTCAGCATCATCTGAGTGTGGAAGGCTGTCAGGTGTGCTTCTGGATCTTCCACCCCCGTGAACGACGCTTTCAGTCCCACCAGATTGGGAGGCACCACCGTGTTCATGATTTCGGGGGAGAAAGGCATAGGGAATGCTCTCGGAGGCGACGGTGGCGTCGACGTCCTCTCTTCAGCTGCGCGCTCCCTCTGCGCCTGCAATTCCCTACGCAGCTCTTCATTCATACGGTTCAACTCTTCGTTTCTTCTCTGCGATGCAGTCAGCTCTGCACGCATCCTCTCTTGCTCAACTCTCGATTCCGCGACGCTATCTTGCAGCGCGCGCATCATCTCCACTACCTGTGCCATGGTAACGGCTCCTTCTTCAGCAGATGACGCAAGTGAGGTTTGCCTGGTTCTTCTACTCATCTCCTCTGCACTTCGACGTAACTTCACTTCGACGAAATGATCAAGGAGCTCCAAGAAACCTCAAGAAACTGCAACGTGGTTGGGAACCAGATTTACACGGGCCCCACGGTGGGCGCCTAATGATCCGGCCACTTGACTCGAACGTGGAGGACTGCCTCGTCACTCCTTCGTCTAGCCCTCTGTTCTGCAGGAACGCTCCAAGAACCACCGTCGGAACTCCAAACGCTGCCTGCAAAACACACAGACGGTGCCTCTAGCGGCCGTTGTAGCTCCGACGCTCAAGTCAGGCAACAGGAACACCAAAACTATATCTGAATCTCTCTGTGAGACCCGTGTGTGACTGAAACTCTCCAATGTGTAAGCTGTAAGAATCTGTAAAAACCTCCCTCTAATTTCGTTAAGAGTTTGTATATATACCTGAGTATTTCTCTCTCCTGACGGTTATTCCTCTTGACACGTGGATAACATCTGGTCGTACACGTGTCATCATCTGGAGTGTCTGCAGCTGAAACGTTACTTCCACTGTGCCCCTGCGACTAAGTTATCCACACAGGGAGTAGCTTAGTACGTAGGCTACTCTGGGCATTGCAGCTCGCACTACACATGGTGGCAGATATTCCACTTATCCTCTGTACTTAGACCATACAATAAGTGCTTGCCAAGTCTTCTCAAACACCCGGCGATGTGCTCTTGCGGCGACTTGCTGACCACCTGATCTCCTAACCTTAACACATGGCGATCATGTGCAATCTCGGCGATTACTGATCCATACCGGTGATGACCGACTAGTCATCCTCAAGGCGATAGGCGATTACTCATCCTTAACGCGATAGGCGATTACTCACCTCAAGGCGATAGGCGATTACTCATCATCACAGACGATTACCATTCTGAGTGATCGCCTCCCTGACTCGCCTGCTATCCTCTACCACGTGTTACCCTGTGAATGGTCCACGTGGTCAACTGCTGCTGATGTCATCGACTACCGATGACCGACCTGATCAAGAAGTAAAGTTAGCACCACATCAAGTTAGCTCAGGGAACGTTTCTACTGTGGATTGAAGGGTGAGATGCACACATCAGTTAGCGCGGTCACCAAGCACGACCCACACAAGGTGAAAGTTGAGTTGTAAAGGAGAAAGAGTGATTCGAGTTGTAAGGACAAGGTTTATAATTCATTCGTTACAAGTAGATAATGGTCGTCGAAGGAAAGGGGCAGAAGCAAGAACATTTATGTAGTGGCAAGACCTCGGTCGTCAGCCAAGAGGTGAGAGCCCGTCAGCCTAGTAGGGCCAATAGCGATCAGGCGAGTTGTAAGGCTCTTCGTTGAGACAAGTCCCAACTCGAGCCTGGGGGGCTTGTGTAGTGGCCAGACCTCGGTCGTCGAGAATAGATAGTAAAGGGAGAACCACGTCAGCTGGGTCCCATAGCATGGGCCAAAGCCACGTGGAGTGGACCTCGCAGGCAGCTTGGATTGGTGGGTGATCGGTCATCAGTGTGTCTCCTAAGAGAGAGGTGATCAGTCACCAGTGTGTTGCCTTAGAGAAGGGTGATTGGTGTGTACTGACCAAGTAGTCAGGTGTGATGACGTAATCGTGAGGTAATCCTGTGGGCGTGCTTGAGGAGGACATGTGGATCAAGAAGAGTAAGAGAAAGGAAAGTGTAGCTTAGAAGTCGATGAGATTGTCGTTTGTTGAAGAAGGCGGCGGTCTCTGATTTCTCTCGTATGCACTAGACAGATAAAGGATGATGTAAATCGGTTAAAATGCAGCAATCATCAGTAGAAGAGATAAAAAGGTTACCTTTGGATGATCAGAAAAGCGTCACAAAGGTTGGAGATTGAAGAAGTCGAAGGGTCTCACAGAGAAATGCTTTGAATGTCTGAAGGCGAAGAAGAAGGAATGAAACAGTGTTAGTGCCAGAATGTGCGCTCCTGTAGACCGCCAGAAGACGATTTCTTAGTCTTTTCGCTGGACCAGTCACAGCTCGAGACTGGGGGGCTTGTGATACGGTCGGTCATCGGTAGTCGATGACGTCAGTAGCAGTTGACCACGTGGACTGTTCAGGGGGTGACACATGGTCAAGGGTAGCAGGTTAATCAGGGAGGCGATCACTCAGAATGGTGATCGGTGGTCGGTGGCTAAGGGACCACCTCCCGCAGATCAGTGTCAGGTGAGCACCCGGAAGCAGAGCGCGAGAAGTAAAGAAGCACTGATCAGTTATCGGGGGTTTCCTGTTAAACACACAGTTTAGCTGGGACCCAGGCTCCCAGCGAGAGCGTTACGCAAGAAGCACAGATCAGTGATCGCCTATCGCCGTGTGTGAGGATGAGTAATCACCTATCGCCGGGTGTAAAGATCAGTAATCGCTTATCGCCTGTGAGGATGAGTAATCGCCTATCGCCGTGTGTGAAGATCAGTAATCGCCTAGATTGCACATGATCGCCATGTGTGAAGGTTAGGAGATCAGGTGGTCAGCAAGTCGCTGAAAGGAGCACATCGCCGGGTATTTGAGAAGACTTGGCAAGCACTTGTTATATGGTCTAAATACAGAGGATAAGTGGCATATCTGCCACCATGTGTGGTGTGAGTCATGATACCCAGTGTTAATCAGTTCATCATCTTAAGGTTGCGCCCAGGGTAGCCTGTGCACTAAGCTACTCCATGTGTGGATAACTTAGTCGCAGGAGCAAAGTGGAAGTAACGTTTCAGCTGCAGGTACTCCAGATGGTGACACGTGTATGACCAGATGTTATCCACGTGTCAAGAGGAATAACCGTCAGAAGAGAGAAAGACTCAGGTATATATACGAAATTCTTAACGGAATTTAAGGAGGATGCATTTTGGTTGTGATTCACTGGTACACGGTTTTGAGTTTTCTTTGAGATTCTTTGTTGATTCAATCACTGACTTGAGCGTCGGAGCGCAACCGGCCGCAGAGGCGCCATACTGTTCTTTCAGGTTTCTTGGAGGATTTTCAGGTGAAGGTCATCGGTGTCCTTGGCGTGAAGCTGGTGAGGACGAGGTTCAGGAAGGAGAAGCTCTAACGCTTTGGTCAAGAGGCTAGATCAGCTTTGATCAAGATGCTGGATCACACAATGTTCCATCACTAGTTACTATTTTTTTATTGGCAATTCTTTGGTGTCAAGGAAAGTCAAGAAACAATCTACTATTTCTTGATTTTCCACAAAAGCCGAGTATAGGACCCTTGCCTCTACCACTTGCAAGCTTCAATGGCTCTCTTTCCTTATTGATGATTTGAGAATTCCTATCACTAAGAGTCTTGTCATCTATTGTGATAGCCAAAGTGCTTTATACATTGCTGGCAATCCCGTCTTTCATGAAAGAACAAAGCATTTAGAGATTGATTGCCACATTGTTCGGGAAAAATTACTTATTGGACTAATGCATCTTCTACCAGTCTCTTCATCACATCTGTTAGCAAATATCCCTACTAAAGCCCTTCCACCATGACTGTTTCACTCCAATTTATCCAAGCTGGAGCTTCTTGACATCTTTCAACCTCTAGTTTGTGAGGGGCTAAAATAAAGTTCTACAATTACCCAATCAAAAGAAATACATAGCCCATATTATGCAGTGTTTTTTGAGTTTTTACTAGATCTTTCTAAAAAGGGAATGAGGTGTACCTATGAGTTGTATTTTTGTTATTCTCTTTTGTCCTTTTATTTACACAAACAATGTGTATATATTTTGAGCATTGTTTGCAAAATAATATAACAAACTTTTCCATCATCTTTGCTCTGTGCTTTTCTATTTTTGCCTTGTTTTCTCACAAGAATGTCATTTATCTTGTTTGTTTTAAGAATGAGGTAATTAAAAAAAATACCTCCTACAAGACACTAGGTAATTGAATTCATAATAAATCTTAGAAAATTCATGCTATGTAAAACGAGGAAATTATAAGAAGAAATGATTAAATTGTGATGAAAATCATCCAACTTCAAAATTGTTGGCTAAGAGAATATCATGGAGCCACACTCTACAATTGAAGAGTAAAATATTAAGATTCTTTTTCCTATTATTATTTCTAGGAATGTTTCAACTCTTCTTCTTTTCTATTGTTACCTTCATTTTATTTCATCATCTCTCACTTGTTGAGGTGTGAGAGGAATTAAAATTATTCTTCTTCCATGGTGAAAGTTAGTTTATTGTTGTAGCCATCATGTAAATATTTATGATCATATGGTTATGGTCTACCACGTATAATGTGCCCAATTTTTATACGAACAGTCTCACCTAAAACATTTTCATTATAATTACCTATGGAAAGAGGTATGTTTACTTGCTCATTGACCATCATCTTTAATCCATTTAAGTTTATAAGGTTTCAGATGGGTTTTAGTAGTCAAGACTAACTTTTCTACCAATCTTGAACTACAACAATTGCAACTGGAGCCACTATCCATAATAACAAAACATGTAATTTTCTTGTCTTTCTTGAATCTATTTTGAGTTTTGTCATGAAATCTTTCATTTGATCTTTTCCAATTCAAATTGAGTTTTTCTTGATTTTTTAATTATTACTCTTAAGTGGAATTGAAAGTGCTCAACTCTGTCATCCAGTAAAGGAGGGTGAAGGGCAAGAATAAGCCACACTTAGAAGTCGGAGTTTGAGCTAGTAGCTAGCCTGTCATTGATTAGCAAGTTTGGAGGTCTCGGCTTCAGGAAGTTCTCTTGTTTCATTTTTTTTACTTCTTGAGAACTAACCTCACCTTAAGGCACTACAACAAAAACAATATTTTACGTTGGCTAAACAAGGATGCAAATCAAAGAAAACCACGAATAAACATGGGCTATGTTTTGGCCAAGAAGCCAACGAGAAAAGCGTGGAAGCAAATAAAAGCTAGCGTGGGCCTGACCCACACAAAAATGGAAGATCATTATCATATTCCCACTCCTAGCACTTTACTATTTGCACCACCCTAGATACACTCCAAAAGTTTTACTCAGAAGCTACACTCCCACATAACTCACATAAATACCCAAAAAATTCCCCACAAGATTTCCCAAACCAAACCAAACCATAAACAAAAACAATCATAAACAAAAACATTCATAAACAAAAACAATTATAAACTGCAATACCCAACAATCATAATCATTTTTTGACAACTAAAACCACCAACTCAATTTGAAAATTCAATTTAAAAATTTACCATTCAGAAATTTGAACAGAAGAGGGAGTTGGAGTTGCACCTTCGAAATACTAGAGGTGGACGTGGTGGAGTTGAAGCTAAAATGAACAAAAAATAAATAAATAAATAAATTACCATAAAATATACAGAAACAACAAAGAGAATAGAGAGAAAGGAGAGAGAAGAAACAATTGCATAAAGGGAGTGTCAACAGAGGCAAACAAAGAGGGAGACATCGACGGAGGGACTGTGGCGGCAGGGACAAAGGCACAATTGTCGAGTGATTGAAGAAAGAGAATAGAGAAATTAGGTTTTTGAATTTGGCGATTGGGGGAAGCTAAACGGGGGGAAGCTCAGCCGACGCACAAAGAACGCAAACATTGAAACACATTTTGCGTCTGCTGTGACCGATGCCAAACGGACATACTTTGCGTCAACCTAAACTAACGCCACACGACACCACAATTGACACACAATTTGCGTCAGTCAGACCGACGCAAAAGCATCAATTCCTTTAGCGTCGATTATTTTAATACATTAATAATAAATAATATAAATTATAATTTAATATTTCTACTACATAAATTAATATTTTTTATAAATTCTTTTAAATTAAATAAACCAGTCAAATTTAATGGATATTTAATTCATCACTTTCATAATTGTTCTTGCCGGCTGACTTGGATCGGACCTTGGTGGTGGACTTCGGGCTCACTTTTCTTTAATTAGTTGTTGCTGCTCTAGGATGCTAATAATTCACAGTGAAGGGAACTCCACCTGTTGATAAGACTCTGACGATCAAGTCAGTGAGAGCATACAACTATGAATATTATAATATAGAGTATTTGTATGGGTAAGTATAACCAGATTCAAACTTACCTTTGCCTAGGATCTTAAACCCCTTTTATAGACATTCCTTCAACAATTTTTATCAATGAGAATATAATCTCAACAACTAGAATATAATCTTGAACAACAATATAATTCAACAATAACAACATTCTATTAGCGTGTACCAATTTCTTTTGGGTACAATCATTCTTAATCGTTTTTACTCGCATTTAATAATTTACTTCAACTAATTAATTTTTCTTTCTATTATTTTAATTATCTTTTCCATGTAGACTTACGAAAAACTTGGGCCGACCCTACAATGAGTTATTTGGCCCATACCTAGCTCAAGTCAAGTTAGGCATGACTTATACAACTCAGCTGACCATATCTAAGTGTTTGAGCCGAGGTCCCGAACACTCCTTGCCAGTACAGAAGCCCTCTATGCTCAAGCTGAGCTTGACTAGGCGAGAAGGCTATCCAGCGCTGGCAGCTGACATGACGTTTTCCCCAGAGGGTAGGTGGGGTGCGGTTGCCGAAGCATTTCCTGATTGGATGTCTTACCACACTGAATCTAGGGCGTACATGTGGTGCTTGCATCAATGGTAGAGAAATCCTATCGTTTCAACTTCTCCATTTCTCAAAATAACCCTTCTCTCCATCATTCCCCTCACTTCCACTCTTCCACCCTGCCTCCAAACTTTCTTATTTCTTTTAGCATTGAACCTTTGAAACCTTCAACTCTTTCAGTACTTTCGATACTTTTAAACATTATTCTACAACTTAGGGAAATTTACTTTCATCCCTGCGAATGCCTTTACTTATGTAACATCCCGCCAAATTCTTTTCATATTTATAAAATGAAGTGAACATATGTATATATATATGTATAATGAAATTTCTCCTCACAGGGAGTTTAATACATATCCAGTCAGTTTTCCAAACTTAAACAAAATACAGCAAAATAGAAAAACAGGCGATCTCCTAACAGAAAACAGGCGATCTCCTATCAGAAACAGAAAACAGGCGATCGCCTAACAGAAATAGAAACAGGCGATCTCCTTCCGGCGACCACTCACTGAGGAGCTCTACTTCCTGCAACATCATCTGCTCCCGTGTAAATTATACACGATCATCACAGGTTTAAGAAAACATCCACAAAACAAAAACGCAGGGTAAGCTAGATATTTGAAAGAGAATTTAGATATGAAACTTTAAAATCAAGATAAAACAAATTCAAGACACCCACGTAAAAACCATCAGCTTTCTCATTCCCTTCACATGACCATCAAGTAATCACATATTTCACAATTTCCTTAAGAGTCGTTCAATTCACATAATTCCATCAAGTGTCTATCAATTTCAAAGTTTCTCATTTCTCACGTCAGACTTCCACTGACTCATCACACATAGACACTTGACACTACTTCCGGAAGACACGTGCATTGACTAGACTCAGAGATCTGCACCTGTCATACTACACTGCTGTAAAGTTCCCACAGCTATGCGCATCAACATAATCTCAATCTCAATCTCATCACTCTCCTAGTATGACAGGGTGAATCCACACAACAGGTCAAGTAGTTATCTTTCAAACAACTTACCCATAGGTATGAACCTCCATCGACTCTCAACGCCTGAATAACTTCATCTATATGATTCCATTATATCAGGAGAGTCAGGATATCTCATTATAGAAATCACCGATCAATGCACATCCTACACGATCTTACACGGTATTTTCTTTCCAGAAAATACTATGCCTTGATCCCACATTCACAACATTCAACACATCATATAACACTTAAATGAACGATTCCAATCACAGCAACAATCATTCCAAGGTTCAGATTTTCGAATATCACATTTCAATCTCAAACAGTTTCAAACGACACTAAAACAGGGGAGTTCGAAATCAACATTTAAAACCGGCGATCACGTCGCCCCACACATAAAAACAGAGCATCGTGAAAAGGAATATGAAAACCGGCGACCACGTCGCCCTCACTTCAGAACCTACTCGCCTAACGTTTTTATAAATGAAAATGCTAGCTTCCCTTACCTGGACTTGCGCAAAACACCAAGAGCTCCAAAACCCACCGAAGCTTAAAGGTGCCTTAACTCTGTTCTAGCGTCCTGACAGAAAACTCGCAGAGAACTCCCCAGGTGTCCAAGGGCAGTCGTCGCTCGTCGTACTGGTGCTTGAGGATACCTGAATCGCAGCGCGAAGGAGAGAAAGAGAAGGATGAAGGTAAACTCACTCTGTCACTCTTGGACCACTGCAACCTTCTTTTCCTCTCAGAAGTGAGTTTTTGAATCTAAACCAACTTGTCCACAATTGCCGCTGCCACCACCCACTCTGCAGGAAAGCTTGCGTGCACGCTTCCCTGAACAGTACGGCCACGTGTGTCTCTGCGCATGCCAACTCTCTGATGTCACTATTCTGAACCACCCTTTTTGTCTACGTGTCGCGTGTGCAGGACGTCTCACGCTGGGAGCCTGGGTCCCACCTTATCTGTGTGAAACTCGACATCACGCGATAATCTTCCACCGATGACTCATCCTGGCGGACGACCGATGTCTTTCTCTGGAAGATGACCGATGTCTTTCTCTGGAAGACGACCGATGTCTTTCTCTGGAAGACGACCGATGTCTTTCTCTGGAAGACGATCGATGTCACGCCCTGGCGATGCCCGCATGCCTCGCGCCCTGGCGATGCCCGACGACACATCGCCATGCCTTGCTGAAGGTTCTTCATCCCACTATGTTACGTCCAAGGTATCATCTCCACATGACTTGGTGACGTCGGTAGCTTCACATTTCCAAGAGTAGATCAGCACTACTCCTCGTGCGCCCATGCATGCAACACTAAGGACGATTTCTTATGCTCAAGCATAGAGCTTCGCATGCACAGCGTATCTAAGGCTTAACCCACACCTTGATACGCGTGGTTTTTGGAACCCACTATGGTTAATCCAGCATCTTGACCACATACTGAGTGCACTTTCGGCGATCATGTGCACCCTAGGCGATTGGCGATCATGTACACTACAGGCGATTGGCGTTCATGTGTAGTCTAGGCGACAGGCGATTATGTACTAACCAGGCAATCTCATAGTCTTCTAAGCTACACTTTCCTTCCTTTTTATTTTAAATAAAAACATACTTAGAATTCATTTAAAATATATTCCTTTTATTCCAATTTAATTTTACAGGTCCTTACAACTTTCATTACAACAAATGCAATTACTTATGTTGTTACCAATGCATGCATAAGTACTTTATCACTTAAACTAATTCATCTCTAGACATGGAGTAATTAGCATAACAAAAGTCTGACTAACTTAGGTGAAGCTAAGCATGAAGAACTATGAAACTTCCTCTTAATGAGAAACTAACCTTTTGATGAACAACATCCTCGTGGTTAGAACAAGCCTACATTTCAACTTTGACTTCTATACTGTTTTTGGCAATATAGCTTTGTTTCACGAACCTGGAAAAAGGCATACCATCATGAATTTTCTGGATCTTACTTTGTAGAGCGCCCACTCGGGTAGTCGCTCTTACTCCGAGCTCAATTGTCTTATCATGCGTCATGAACGATTCACTTGTTTAATCAACAATTAGTGCCCGACGCCTATACTCGAGTAGTTGCGCTTACATGAATAAGGTTACCACATCAAATAATTCATCAAATTAGCCCAACTCATAGGGCGCCCATACTTGGATGACCCTATTCATTTTGAGTTAGGTTGTCTTACCCTATGCATAGTCGGATGATTCACCTAATTAGCATTTATTCATCTCATAGAGCACCTAGACTCAGATAGTCATGCGTACACCGAGTTAGCCCGACTTACCATGTGCATAATCGAATACTTCATCTATTCGAATTTATTCATCTCATAGAGTGCCTAGACTCGAGTAATCATCTTACACCAAGTTAGCCCCACTTACCATGTGCATAGTTGGATTATTCATCTATTCATCTGACAGAGCGCCTAGACTCGAGTAATCATTCGTATACCGAGTTAGCTCGACTTACCATGTGCATAGTTAGATTATTCATCTATTAATATTTAACTTATTTCACGTGTTTCCCCAAAGAACAAATTTATTACTGACAACCTCATTAAAAAACCCTTGACAAGGGAAAAAGAGTATCGCCTCAAACAAAAACACAATATTCAAAGGGAAAGAAACAACATATGCACCTAGATTGAAATAGAATTTGAGACTTGCTACATTCCACATTCGTGGGATGGCTCCACCCTCCAAGGTTTCTAGCTTATATGCGTCGTCGCCCAACACTTCTATGATCCTGTATAGTATAAAAGTTTGGTTTTGTACTGCCTTTTATTGTTGAGTTACGTTAGGACATAATCATTTGTCATTCTCGACACATGAGTTACGATAAATTTGTCAAAGTGTTTGATCTTTGTGGCATAGATCTCCTTTTTTTACTTTTTCCATAGAGTTAAAATCAAAATATACGCTATAAATAATAATGTTTACTAGAACAATGATTGTAGACCATGAACTAATACACCAAGTAAGTTAGGAAAGAGAGGTGGGTCACCAATGGATGCGCTTAAGTACCAAGTCTTTCCTTACCAAAACTTTCCTAGACATGTACTTTTACATTACTACACTCTATATCCAATACAAGAATAATTTCTCTCATGTGAGAGTTCATGATAATTATGATGATGAAGCGGCATCTTAGTTTCAACTGGAACAACAATTGTAGACCGTGAACTAGTACACCAGGTAAGTTCCTAGGAAAGAGAGGTGGGTCATGTAAGGACCTATAAAATTAAATTGGAATAAAAAGGAATATATATTTTAAATGAATTCTAAGTATGTTTTTATTTAAAATAAAAAGGAAGGAAAGTGTAGTTTAGAAGACTATGAGATCGCCGGTCGCCTACTACGCATGATCGCCAGGGCGCGAGGCATGCAGGCATCGCCAGGGCGCGAGAGGCATGTGGGCATCGCCAGGGCGCGAGGCATGTGGACGTTGCCAGGGTGCGAGAGGCATGCGGGCAACGCCGGGGCACGAGGCATGCAGGCAACGCTGGGGCGCGAGAGGCATGCGGGAGTCGTCGGGGCGCGAGGCATGCAGGCATCGCCAGGGCACGAGAGGCATGCGGGCGTCGCCAGGGATAGACATCGGTCGTCTCCCAGAGAGAGACATCGGTCGTCTTCCAGGGAGAGACATCGGTCGTTTGCCAGTATGAGACCTCAGTGGATAGTCATCGCGCGAGCGGTCATCGGTGGAAGGTTATCGCGCGATGTCGAGTTTCACACAGTTAAGGTGGGACCCAGACTCCCAGCATGGCACGTCCTGCACGCGCGCCACGTGGACAAAAAGGGTGGCTCAGAATAGTGACATCAGAAGGTTGGCATGCGCAAGAGACACTCGCGGTCGTACTGTTCAGGGAAGTGGTTGGCATGCACAAGAAGACAACCATGGTCGTACTGTTCAGTGAAACGTACACTCTGGCTTTCTTGCAGAGGGGGTGGTGGCAGCAGCATGCGTGGACTAGTAGGCTTGGATTCAAAAACCCACTGCGAGGAGGCAAAGAACGTTACAGAGACTCGAGAGTGAAAGAGTGAGTGCATCTTCATCCCTCTCTTTTCTCTCCTTCGCGCTGCGATTCAGGCAACCTCAAGCACTAGTGCAACCAGCGACGACTGCCCTTCGAGCACTTGGGAGGTTCTCTGCAAGTTCTACAAACCAGACGCTGAAAACAGAGCTAAGGCATCTTAAAGCTTTGTTGGGTTTCGGAGCTCTTAGAGTTTTGCGCTAGTCCAGGTAAGGGAAGCTAGCCTTATTTCCAACGAAAATCCTTATATTCGATGATTGAGATGATGGGGGCGACGTGGTTGCCGATTTTTCAACTGTTATTGTATAATCCTCTGTTTTTGAACGAGATCACCGGTTTTGGCGTTGTTTTTCGAACTCTACTATTTTTGGTGTTGTTTGAAACTGTTAGAGATTAAAATGTGAAACGCATGTGATATTCGAAAATCTGAACCTTTGAAATGACTGTTGCTGTGATTTGAATCATTCATTTGAGTGGTATGATGTTTTGAATGTTGTGGATATGGGATCAAGGCATAGTATTTTCAGGAAAGAAAATACCGTGTAAGATCGTGTGTGATGTGTATTGACTAGGGACCTGTCTAGAAGGAGATATCCTGACTCTGCTGAGATAATGGAACCACATAGAGGAAGTTATTCAGTTGGTGAGAGTCGAAGGAGGTTCATATGAATGGGTGAGTCGTGTGAAAAAGAACGAGCTCGGCCTGTTATATGAATTAACCCTGTCATACTAGGAGAGTGAAGATATTGAGATTCATTTATGCGCATGGCTGTGTGAGTTTCACAACGACCCTGTGTGGGTGATGTAGTATGACAGGTGCAGATCTCTGGGTCTGAGTCAACGCACGAGTTTTCCGGAAGTAGTGTCAAGTGTCTTGTGTGATGAGTCAGTGGAAGTCTGACGTGAGAAATGAGGAACATTGAAATTGTTAGACACTTGATGCATTATGTGAAATAGAATGACTCTTGAGAATATTGTGAAATGTGTGATTACTTGGTGGTCATGTGAAGGGAACGAGAAAATTTATAGTTTTACGTGGGTGTCTTTAATTTGTTTCATCTTGATTTTAAAGTATCATATCTAAACTCTTTTTCAAATATCTAGCTTACCCTGTGGTGTTTCTGTTGGTGTTGTGTTTGGCTCTTTCTTGAACCTGTGATGATCGTGTATAATTTACACGGGAGCAGATGATGTTGCAGGAAGTAGAGCTCCTCAGTGAGTGGTCGCCGGAAGGAGATCGCCTGTTTCTACTTCTGTTAGGCGATCACCCTTTTGCTGTCTTCTGATAGGAGATCGCCCTTCTCTGATAGGAGATCGCCTTTTGCTGTTAGGAGATCGCCTGTATTCATATTTTACTGTATTTTGTTTACGTTTTTGGAAAATTGACCGAATATGTATTAAACTCCCTGTGAGGAGAAACTTATTTATATATATATATAATTTTGTTCTTTTCAATATATTTGTTTACCTTTATTTCATTTTATAATAATTCCAAAGTATTTGGCGGGATGTTACATTAATGGTATCAGAGCAGTTCGTCCTTAGGATGACCTGAGGGCTGTGGATCCATTGTGTTTCTTCTGCTCATGAAATTTATTTGAGTTTAAAATAACAACTATAGTGAAAAGTTTTCAAACGTTTTTGTATTGAAATTTTGTGTGTTCTTTAGTGAATATATGCCCTAACTGAAAATCTTAGTATTAAGAATGAAAGGATCTTGATAAAGTGGTGAGGGTGCACACTCATAACTGGATCGAGATGATTCTCAATCTTAATTCCAAAGGTTTGATGTTTAGCATACATTGAATTCTGGTGTGATTATTTCATTTTATTGAGTGTTTTCGTATTGGTTGAAAGTGGTTGTTTGGATTGATGGTTGTATACCAGTAGCTGTTCTGGTGTTTTGCTTAAGTTTATAAGCATTATGATTCTGTTGATGAGCTCAAATTCTTGATGACTTTGAGATGCTGACCTTTGTAAGGTCAATATGTTACCTCCTGAATGAATTGATTTCTTATCGATCTAATTCTTGTAGCTGTAGGGAATATAGAAACCTGTAGTTTCAAATCTGAAACGAAGAAGATGGCACGTAGGCCTTCTACCCGTCCCCAACCTTCTTCGGAAATGAGCCAGATTGCCAAGGCTATCGAGATGATGGCAACTTCCATCCAACAACAGAATGCAGCGATGGCTCAGAACCATCAAGCTACAATGCACCACTGGGAAACTGCTCGGTCGGCTGAAACAAATTCCCACGTCGGTCAGCCTCAAGAACAGATGGGACTGACTGAGTTCATGAGGCACAACCCACCCAAGTTCAGTGGGAATGCTACCCCTGATCAGGCAGATCAGTGGGTCAGGGAGTTGGAGAAAATCTTTAGGGCGACCTCCTGCCCTGAAGAGAAGAAGTTGGTGTTTGCCACCTTTTTTCTATCTGGAGAGGCCGAGTTCTGGTGGATGGGAGCTCAGCAGATGATGGAAGCCAGAGCTGAAGTGTTAGACTGGGAGAGCTTCAGGGTGAGGTTCTTGGAGAAATACTTCCCAGATAGTGCAAAGTTTGCGAAGGAAGCAGAATTCCTCAGATTGGAGCAAGGGGAGATGTCTGTGAATGCCTATGCTGCTCGGTTTGAGTACCTCGCCCGATTCTATACCCAGGCGACCTCTGAGGCCTGGAGGTGTAGGAAGTTCGAAGAGGGGCTGAAGCATGGGCTGAAGAGGACCATAGCCCCGATGTGCATCAGGGAATTTCACGCCTTGGTAGAGAAGGCGAAGATGGTGGAGACCCTGGAAAAAGGGTGATTCTCGGGTGATCAGGTCACACCCAGGGAGTTCTTCCAGTGGGAAGGCTAAGGTGCAGCACCCATAAAACAAGCCTTATGCGAGACCTCCACCACATCGGGCGGGAACAACGCCATCCCAGTTTCAGCAGCAACAACCTTGGAAACCCAAGTGTTTCCATTGTGGTGGACCACACACGTCCAATGTGTGCCCCAAGAAGGCTTCGGAGAGAAGGTGTTTTGTCTGCCAAAGGACGGGACACGTTGCTAGAGAGTGCCCTAACAGGAATGGGGCGAGTCAACCCAGTGGTTCTCAGCAGTTGAGGAACGAAGGCAGCAGACCTCAGGCAACAGGGAGAGTGTTTGCCATGTCAGGAGCAGAAGCGTCTCAGTCAGGTAACCTCGTGCAAGGTGTTTGTTTTATAGCTGGTAGAGGTGTAAAAGCTTTGTTTGATTCTGGAGCAACACACTCCTTTGTGTCAAGCCTGTGTGTAGCCGAGTTGGGCCTTCTAGTGAAGGAGTTACCTTTCGAACTGTGGGTCTCTACACCTGCGTCAGGAGAGGTGTTGACCTCTACAGTTTGCCCCGAATGTCCAGTGATAGTAGAGGGACGCAGATTCAAAGTGAACTTGATCTGCCTACCTCTTCAGGACCTGGATGTTATCCTGGGAATGGATTGGCTAGCTGCCAATCACGTTCTCATAGACTGCGGTAGTCAGAAGATAGCGTTTCCAGACCTCCAAGAGTCAGACGTGATATCTGCTCAGCGAGGGCGGTCGGTGTTGGAAGAAGGGGCGAGATGCTTCATGATCTTAGCTCGGTTGGAGGTGAAGAATGAAGGGGACGTAAGCAGGATACATGTGGTGAAAGATTTCACGGATGTATTTCCAGAAGAAGTACCTGGGTTACCCCCTAATAGAGAAGTGGAATTCTCCATTGATTTCGTACCTGGAGCTGGACCAGTGTCAATGGCACCTTACAGGATGGCACCAGCCGAGTTGGATGAATTGAAGAAGCAAGTGGAAGAGTTGTTGGAGAAACAATTCATCAGACCCAGTGTATCTCCATGGGGGGCTCTAGTGCTCCTAGTTAAGAAGAAGGATGGAGGGTCTCGGCTGTGTATAGATTACAGGCAGTTGAACAAGTTGACCATCAAGAACAAGTACCCCCTACCTAGGATTGATGATTTGATGGATCAAATACATGGGGCCTCGGTGTTCTCAAAGATTGATCTGAGATCGGGGTACCACCAAATTTTGGTTAAAGCTGAAGATGTGCAAAAGACAGCTTTTAGGTCTCAGTATGGGCACTATGAGTATGTGGTGATGCCGTTTGGAGTCACAAGTGCTCCAGCTCTGTTCATGGACTACATGAATAGGATTTTTTGCCCTTTCTTGGATAAGTTTGTGGTAGTCTTCATAGACGACATACTCATTTATTCAAGGACCGAGGAAGAACATGAAGAACATCTGAGGACAGTATTGGAAATTCTGAGGGAGAAGCAACTCTATGCCAAGTTCTCTAAGTGTGAGTTCTGGCTGAAGGAAGTCAACTTCTTAGGACACGTGATATCTGCCCAGGGGATCTCGGTGGATCTAGCCAAAGTGGAGGCAGTGCTTCAATGGGAACGTCCTAAGACAGTCACTGAGATAAGGAGCTTTGTGGGTTTAGCTGGCTACTATCGGAGGTTTATTGAGGACTTTTCAAAGGTAGTGGCTCCTTTAACACAGCTGACCCGCAAGGATCAACCTTTTGCTTGGATCGACCGATGTAAGCAGAGCTTCATGGAACTAAAAGAAAGGTTTACTAGTGCTCCAGTGCTGGTGATCCCAGAGGTAGGAAGACCTTTTGATGTCTACTGTGATGCTTCACATCAGGGTTTGGGATGTGTTTTGATGCAAGAGAAAAGAGTGGTTGCATATGCTTCAAGGAAACTCAAGGTTCATGAGAGGAACTACCCTACGCATGATTTGGAGTTGGCGGCGGTGGTGTTTGCCTTGAAGATTTGGAGGCACTATTCATATGGAGCTCGGTTCCAGGTGTTCAGTGACCATAAGAGCCTGAAATACCTGTTCGATCAGAAGGAACTAAACATGAGGCAAAGAAGGTGGATGGAGTTTTTAAAGGACTACGATTTTCAACTCATGTATCATCCAGGGAAGGCCAATGTAGTGGCAGATGCTTTGAGTAGAAAATCAGTACAAGTAGCCACCATGATGATGGAAGAGCAAAAACTGATCGAGCAATTCAAAGACTTAAACCTTGGGGTAGAATTTCATGTAAATCACATTAGTTGTAGTAAGCTGGCTATAACTAATGACTTCCTTGGAATGATAAGGGACAAGCAGTTGGAGGACCCTAGTCTGAAGCGTACTGTGGAGGCACTAGGGACCGACCAGGCTAGAGACCTTGCGATGGGCGATGATGGGATCTTGAGATTTAATGGCAGAATTTGTATCCCTGCAAATGAAGAGCTGAAGAAGACGATCCTAGAGGAAGATCACAAGAGTCTCCTTAGCTTACATCCAGGCATGAACAAGATGTACCATGACTTGAAGGAGTCATTTTGGTGGTCAGGCATGAAGGGAGACATCGCCCAGTATGTTACAACCTGCTTAACATGTCAGAAGGCGAAGATAGAGCATCAAAGACCTGGCGGGTTGTTACAGCCATTGGATATCCCTGAGTGGAAATGGGACAGCATTGCCATGGATTTTGTCACCCATTTACCCAGATCGGTAAAGGGTCATGATGCAATATGGGTCATCACTGATCGGCTGACAAAGAGTGCCCACTTTCTCCCAGTGAATATGAGGATGCCCATGGCCAAGTTGGCACAGTTGTACATCCAGGAAATAGTGAGGCTGCATGGAGTGCCTTCCAGCATTGTTTCAGATAGGGATCCCAGGTTCACCTCACGGTTTTGGCAGACCTTACAAAATTGCTTGGGAACTAAGTTGAGAATGAGCTCGGCATATCATCCTCAAACAGATGGACAGTCAGAGAGAACGATCCAGTCCTTGGAAGATCTACTGAGTACGTGTGTCTTGGATCAATTGGGAAGTTGGGATGAGGTGTTGCTGCTGGTGGAGTTTACCTATAATAACAGTTATCACGCCAGCATAGGGATAGCGCCATATGAAGCCCTGTATGGGAGGAAATGCAGAACTCCATTGTGCTGGTACCAGGAGGGCGAAACAGTATTGGTTGGGCCAGAGTTGATTCAGCAGACGACTGAGAAGGTGAAACAGATACAAGGCAGAATGAGAGCTTCTCAAAGTAGGCAGAAATCCTATGCAGATCAGAGGAGGAAACCTTTGGAGTTTGCTGCTGGAGACCATGTGTTCATGAGAGTGACACCAACCAAGGGTGTAGGACGAGCGATCAGATCAAAGAAGTTGTCCCCTAAGTTCGTGGGACCATATCAGATCCTAAGGAGGATTGGTCCAGTGGCTTACGAGATCGCCCTACCTCCCCATTTAGCGAATCTGCACAATGTCTTTCACGTATCACAGCTGAGGAAGTACATGGCAGACCCTAGTCATGTGCTGGAAGTGGACGATGTGCAGATCAGGGATGACTTGTCCTTTGAAGCGAAACCAGTCAGGATTGACGATCGTCAAAGTAAACAGCTTAGAGGCAAGACCATCAACATGGTGAAAGTGGTGTGGGATGAGAAATCGGGTGATTCAACTTGGGAGTTAGAAGAACCCATGAGAGAAGCCTATCCATACCTCTTTTCCTTGTAATTCAATTTTCGAGGACGAAAATTTTTCTTGTTGGGGAGAATGTAAGGACCTGTACAATTAAATTAGACTAAAAAGGAATATATATTTTAAATGAATTCTAAGTATGTTTTTATTTAAAATAAAAAGGAAGGAAAGTGTAGTTTAGAAGACTATGAGATCGCCGATCGCCTACTACGCATGATCGCCAGGGCGCGAGGCATGCAGGCATCGCCAGGGCGCGAGAGGCATACGGGCATCGCCAGGGCGCGAGGCATGTCGACGTTGCTAGGGCGCGAGAGGCATACGGGCAACGCCGGGGGGCGTGGCATGCAGGCAACGCTGGGGCGCGAGAGGCATGCGGGCGTCGTCGGGGCGTGAGGCATGCAGGCATCGCCAGGGCGCGAGAGGCATGCGGGCGTCGCCAGGGATAGACATCGGTCGTCTCCCAGAGAGAGACATCGGTCGTCTTCCAGGGAGAGACATCGGTCGTTTGCCAGTATGAGACCTCAGTGGATAGTCATCGCGCGAGCGGTCATCGGTGGAAGGTTATCGCGCGATGTCGAGTTTCACACAGTTAAGGTGGGACCCAGACTCCCAGCATGGCACGTCCTGCACGCGCGCCACGTGGACAAAAAGGGTGGCTCAGAATAGTGACATCAGAAGGTTGGCATGCGCAAGAGACACTCGCGGTCGTACTGTTCAGGGAAGTGGTTGGCATGCACAAGAAGACAACCATGGTCGTACTGTTCAGTGAAACGTACACTCTGGCTTTCTTGCAGAGGGGGTGGTGGCAGCAGCATGCGTGGACTAGTAGGCTTGGATTCAAAAACCCACTGCGAGGAGGCAAAGAACGTTACAGAGACTCGAGAGTGAAAGAGTGAGTGCATCTTCATCCCTCTCTTTTCTCTCCTTCGCGCTGCGATTCAGGCAACCTCAAGCACTAGTGCAACCAGCGACGACTGCCCTTCGAGCACTTGGGAGGTTCTCTACAAGTTCTACAAACCAGACGCTGAAAACAGAGCAAAGGCATCTTAAAGCTTTGTTGGGTTTCGGAGCTCTTAGAGTTTTGCGCTAGTCCAAATAAGGGAAGCTAGCCTTATTTCCAACGAAAATCCTTATATTCGATGATTGAGATGATGGGGGCGACGTGGTCGCCGGTTTTTCAACTGTTATTGTATAATCCTCTGTTTTTGAACGAGATCGCCGGTTTTGGCGTTGTTTTTCGAACTCTACTGTTTTTGGTGTTGTTTGAAACTGTTAGAGATTAAAATGTGAAACGCATGTGATATTCGAAAATCTAAACCTTTGAAATGACTGTTGCTGTGATTTGAATCATTCATTTGAGTGGTATGATGTTTTGAATGTTGTGGATATGGGATCAAGGCATAGTATTTTCAGGAAAGAAAATACCGTGTAAGATCGTGTGTGATGTGTATTGACTAGGGACCTGTCTAGAAGGAGATATCTTGACTCTGCTGAGATAATGGAACCACATAGAGGAAGTTATTCAGTTGGTGAGAGTCGAAGGAGGTTCATATGAATGATGTAACATCCCGCCAAAATACTATACAAATGTATATAATGAACTTAAAGGTAACAAATAGATTCTATGAACAAAATATTATATATATGAAATGAAGTTGCTCCTCTTAGGGAGTTTAATACAAATTCGGTAAAATTTTCCAGAAACATAAACAAAATACAAAAAAAAAACAAAGCAGGCGATCTCCTGTCGGAAGAAACCGATCTCCTATCGGACGAGACCGATCTCCTATCAAGACAGAAAAAAAACAGACGATCACCCGATGGAGGCAGACACAGGCGATCACCCGATAGAGACAGAAAACCGGCGATCCCCTCCTCGGCGATCACTCACTAGAGGGCTCTTCTTCCTGGAAGATCATCTGCTCCCGTGTAACAATTACACGATCATCACAGTTTTGAGAAAACAACCACAATAACAGATAAAAGGGTAAGCTAGATAATTTAAAAGAAGTTTAAATCAAGAACATGAAGATCCAAGTAAACCAAGTTCCAAAATATCCATGTAAAACGTAGAGCTGCTCATAGCATTCAGCTGATCGCCCAAAATCACATTTCACAACATTCACCCATAGTCATTCCATTTCACAATACAGCATCAAGTGTCTATCAATATTCAAGTTTCTCATTTCACATGTCAGACTTTCCACTGACTCACCACACAAGACACTTGACACTACTTCCGGATTGACTCGTGCGTTGATTAGACTCAGAGATCTGCACCTGTCATACCACACCACTGTGAAATCCACACAGGGTCGCTGTGAATCCACACAGCATGCGCATATATCATCTCAATGTTACCATAGTTCTCCTGGTATGACAGGGTTAATCCATAGGACAGACGGAGCTCGTTCTTTTTCACACGAGACGCCCATCATATAGACCTCCTTCGACTCTCAACAACTGAGTAACTTCCTCTACGTGATTCCGTTACCTCAGCAGAGTCAGGATATCCCCTTAGGAATCACCGATCAATGCACCTACCACAAGATCTTACACGGTATTTTCTTTCCTGAAAATACTATGCCTCGATCCCACATTCACAGCATTCAAAGACATCATGCCACACTTAAAAGAATGATTTCAATCACAGCAATAGCCATTTCAAAGGATTCATATTTTCGAATATCTCATGTAAATCTCAAGCAGTTCTCAAAACAACATCAAACACAAGGAGTTCGCAAAACAGCGCCAAAACCGGCGATCTAGTTCAAAATATGGTATTTCGAAGGCTGTATATTAAAACAGGCGACCACGTCGCCCAAGCACACAACACAGAGCATTTCACGAAGACGAAAGCGAAAACGGCGACCACGTCGCCCACACTTCAGAAATGGTTCAACTATGGCTCGTAGTAAAGATGAAGGCTAGCTTCCCTTACCTGGACTTGCGCAAACACCTAGAGTTCCGAAACCCAACAAAGCTTGAAGAACGCCTTGGCTCTGTTTTTGCGTCTGGTTGAAGGACTTGCAGAGAACTGCCCAGGTGCTCTAATGGTGGCTGTCGCTCGTCGTACTCTCGTGTGAAGGTGCTAGAATCGCAGCGCGAAGGAGGCAACTGGAGGAGAAGGGAGGTAACTCACTCTTTCTCTCTTTGAAGGCTGCGACGTTTCTTGTTTCTCTCAGCAGTGGGTCTTCTGCATCTTAAACCAACTTATCCACCAAAAGCAGCTGCCACCACCCACTCTGCAGAGAAGTCTGAGAACCACTGCTCTGAACAGTACTGCCACTGTTTGTCGTTTGTGCATGCCAGCCACTGCTCTGAACAGTACTGCCACTGTTTGTCGCTTGTGCATGCCAGCCACTGCTCTGAACAGTACGACCGTGAGTGTCTCCCGCGCATGCCAACATTCTGATGTCACTATTCTGAACCACCCTTTTTGTCTACGTGGCGTGCGTGCACTACGCTTCATGCTGGGAGTCTGGGTCTTACCTTCAAGGTGTGAAACTCGACGTCGCGCGATAACTTTCCACTGCTGACTCATCCTGGCGAACGACCGATGTCTCCTTCGCCCTGGAAGACGACCGATGTCTTCCTCTGGGAGACGACCGATGTCTTCCCTGGCGACGCCCTCATAACTCTCGCGCCTTGGCCACGTCCACATGCCTCGCGCCCGCGCGATGCCTGCATGCCTCTCGGGCCCGCGCGTTGCCTGCATGCCTCTCGCGCCCGCGCGATGTCTGCATGCCTCTCGCGCCCACGCGATGCCTGCATGCCTCTCGCGCCCGCGCGATGCCTGCATGCCTCTCGCGCCCGCGCGATGCCTGCATGCCTCTCGCCCCCGCGCGACGTCCACCTGGCGCTCATGTGTAGCAGGCGACCGGCGATGATGTATAAACAAGGAACTCTTATAGTTTTTTCCAGACTACACTTTCCTTCCTTTTTAACTTAGATAAAACATACTTAGAATTTACTTAAAACATACTCTTTCATTCCAATAAATTTCAGGTCCTTACAGGTGAGTCGTGTGAAAAAGCACGAGCTCGGCCTGTTATATGAATTAACCCTGTCATACTAGGAGAGTGAAGATATTGAGATTCATTTATGCGCATGGCTGTGTGAGTTTCACAGCGACCCTGTGTGGGTGATGTAGTATGACAGGTGCAGATCTCTGGGTCTGAGTCAACGCACAAGTTTTCCGGAAGTAGTGTCAAGTGTCTTGTGTGATGAGTCAGTGGAAGTCTGACGTGAGAAATGAGGAACATTGAAATTGTTAGACACTTGATGCATTATGTGAAATAGAATGACTCTTGAGAATATTGTGAAATGTGTGATTACTTGGTGGTCATGTGAAGGGAACGAGAAAATTTATAGTTTTACGTGGGTGTCTTTAATTTGTTTCATCTTGATTTTAAAGTATCATATCTAAACTCTTTTTCAAATATCTAGCTTACCCTGTGGTGTTTCTGTTGGTGTTGTGTTTGGCTCTTTCTTGAACCTGTGATGATCGTGTATAATTTACACGGGAGCAGATGATATTGCAGGAAGTAGAGCTCCTCAGTGAGTGGTCGCCGGAAGGAGATCGCCTGTTTCTACTTCTGTTAGGCGATCACCCTTTTGCTGTCTTCTGATAGGAGATCGCCCTTCTCTGATAGGAGATCGCCTTTTGCTGTTAGGAGATCGCCTGTATTCATATTTTACTGTATTTTGTTTACGTTTTTGGAAAATTGACCGAATATGTATTAAACTCCCTGTGAGGAGAAACTTATTTATATATATATATAATTTTGTTCTTTTCAATATATTTGTTTACCTTTATTTCATTTTATAATAATTCCAAAGTATTTGGCGGGATGTTACAGGTCACCAATGGAAACAAAATGTTGAATTGAATCATACCAATCTCTACTGGGGGTTATTTATTATTTTTGTACTTGCTTTAGAATTAATAGAAGAAATTGGAATAATGAATAATATATATCTATTAGTGATTCTTTTATACCATTTGGAAGGATATCATTTCAGAATTATCTATTACTGTTTATGTCTTTAGCATGACTGACTACATGATTAAATGTGGAGGAAAGTGGGATAAATGGCCGATACTACTAGAAGAATTCCTCTTTGGATAATAGATACTGTAACTGGTATTACTGTGATTAGTTTAATTGGTATTTTCTTTTATGGTTCGTATTCCGGATTGGGCTCATCTCTGTAGTCATCGTATTCAATGATGACTACCTTAAATACTGAGTCTTTCCTTGCCAGAACTTTCCTAGACATGTACTCTTACACTACTACGCTCTATATCCAGTAATAAGAATAATTTCTCTCACGTGAGAGATCATGATAATAACATCACAACAGATTTAAATGATAATAAACATTTGTGGTGTCTTCAGAATAACATGATAACAGATTAAATATATTTGTGATTTTAAGAATAATATGATAACAAATTTAAAATTTCACAGCAGATTTAAATGATAATAATAATTTATATTATCTTCAGAATAATGTCACAACAGATTTAAATGACAATTAATCATTTACGTCATCTTCAGAATAACATGATAACAGATTTACACATATCTGTTATTTTCATAATAATATGATAACAGATTTAAATAATAAAAATTATATCTTTTATCTTTAGAATAATATCACAACAGACTTAAAAGATAATAATCATTTATGTTATCTTCAGAATAACATGATAACAAATTTACATATATCTGTGATTTTCATAACAATATGATAACAAATTTAGATAATAACAATTATATCCTTTATCTTCACAATAATATCACAACAGACTTAAAGATCATGATAATTAATCATTTATGTTATCTTTAGAATAACATGATAACAAATTTACATATATGTTATTTTCATAATAATATGATAACAGATTTAAACAATAACAATTATATCTTTCGTCTTCAGAATAATATCACAACAGACTTAAAGATTATGATAGTTAATCATTTATGTTATCTTCAAAATAAAATGTTAATAGATTTAGATATATCTGTTATTTTCATAATAATATGATAACAAATTTAGATATATTTGTTATTTTCATAATAATATGATAACAAATTTAAACAATAACAATTATATCTTTAATCTTTAGAATAATATCACAACAGACTTAAAGATAATAATTAATCATTTATGTTATCTTCAGAATAACATGATAACAATTTTACATATATCTGCGATTTTCATAATAATATGAAAACATATTTAAGTAACAACAATTATATCTTTTATCTTTAGAATAATATCACAACAGACTTGAAGATAATAATTAATCATTTATGTGATTTTCATAATAATACGATAATAGATTTAAATAATAACAGTTATGTTTGTTATTTTTAGGAATCTCAACAAATTTAAATGATAATGATCATTTATGTCATGGTAATTAGCGGGATCAGTCTTACCTACCTCCATGATTTGTTGCAAAGCTGGGGCCTTGCTTGCCTCCTTCAGATCCTTGCGTTCCTTACCTAGTATTTCTAATCACGTCGAATTGCTCAACTGTAAACACAAGCGGGATTAGTTTTTACCGAGCCCCATGGTGGGCGCCAAATGTTCTTGTCGGCTAACCTAGATCGGACCTTGGTGGTGGACTCCAGGCTGACTTTTCTTTAATTGGCTATTACTGCTCTGGGATGCTAATAATTAACAGTGAGGGGAGCTCCACCTGTTGATAAGACTTTGACGATAAAGTCAGTGAGAGCATATGATGTGAGTTGATTTTAGGTTCATTATATTTGTAACACTTTCTTAGAATTAGGATGAAGATTCTTAGCAATTTAGAGTGAGTCACCTAAGGAAAATCCCCACTGGACATTAACTTAACAAGTGTTAAGTAGATGTGAAGGTTCATTTCCGAAGGTTCAAGATTAAAACACAATTAATGGTGATGAATGAATGAAGAACAAGGTGCTGAACTCAAAATAGAATAGGTGCAGAATTTAAACACAAAAACAGAATGGAAACACAAATTGAAACAAAAGAACCAATTGAAATTCAAGAACAAGACAAAGAATCAAAACTACCGATTCAAATGACTATGGAAGATGAAAGAAGATGAAACTTATGTAGTTGTAGCCATGGATTGGGAATGGACACGCCACTTGAAGGTGATGATCCAAGATAAGTGCAGATTTGCCGCCACTTGAGAGCTCCCAAAGCTTCACAAGATGAGACAAGGAAGAGGAGAACAAGTCTCACAAAATTCACTCACAATTTTCTTATAATTTCAATGTTGAATTTACAATGACCAAGCACCTCTATTTATAGGTTTAGAGGGCTGAAATGAAAGTGAAACAAATTCAAAATTCCCTCCTAATTCTAATTTAAATTTGGAGCCAAACTTGAGTCACATGGGAGGTGTGACCTTTTTTCTACTTTGGCACCTCCTAAAAACTACACGTACACCTACTCTTTATGTCACATGGAAGGTGTGACCTATATTTATACATTGGCACCCCTTATTTTAATATCTACACCTTCCTTTAAAGTTCTACTAAAAGCTATGGACAAGTAATTACAAAAAGAGACATCCATTGATGCTCTTCTCCCAAAGCTTTAGCCTAGCTCCTAGTCATCCTTTGAGGCATGAAGGATGTTGAGCTATTTGGTTGGGCTTGGGCCCCAACTTGGGCTTGGGCTTCATGGGCTTGGGCCTTAGGCACCTCCTCTACTTGGTCTTCATCAGCATACAACTATGAATATCATAATATAGAGTATCTATATGGGTGTAGTATCACCAGATTCAAACTTACCTTTACCTAGGATCTTAAACCCCTTTTATAGACACTACTTCAACAATTTTCATTAATGAGAATATAATCTCAACAACCAGAATATAATTTTGAACAACAATATAATTCAACAATAACAACATTCTGTTAGTGTGTACCTATTTCTTTTGGGTACAATCATTCTTAACCGTTTTTATTCGCATTTAATAATTTACTTCAACTACTTAATTATTCTTTATGTTATTTTAATTTTCTTTTCCACGTAGACTTACTAAAAACCTAGGCCGACCTCGCAACGAGTTATTGGACCCATACCTGGCCCAGGTCGAGCTAGGCATGACTTATACAACCGAGCTGACCATACCTAAGTGTTTGGGCCTATGTCCCGAACACTCCTGGCCAGTACAATAATATTTTGAACATTTATTTAAAACTTGATAAATTCAACTATAAGTTTAAGCAAAATAATTTAATTCATACAATAAAAATAAATAAAAAATTAAATACATAATATCTCTAAAATATGTATAATATTTTATACTTTATATAACATTTGAAAAAGTTAAATACATATTTTTTTTTATTTACTCAATTATTATTTTTCTATTTTTTTCATTCTTTCCTAACCTTTTCAAATAATTTTAATATTAAACATTTTAATCAACTAAATAAATTATATTTAATTAATTTATATCAAAATTTAAATTTCTATCTCCAAAATAAATTATTCAAACTAAATTTAATATTTATTAAAATTTTATAAATTCAATAAATTTAAAATAAATAAAGACACATGTATATATACATATAACAAAAAAAAATATAAAAATGGCTATGTGTCAGCCCATGCGTCGGTCAAGCTGATGCAATATTATTTTATTTTATTTTCTTCCACTTTCTCTTTGCGTCTGTCATGCGTCAGACTGACCCTTATAACATTTGATTTGTGTCGGTTTTTTTGTGGGTTTGATCGACGATACATGGTCGCAAAAGTCATTGATCTTTTTATGCGTCGCTAATACTCCATTTTCATGTAGTGAGGTAGTATTTTAGGTGTTGAAGGATAATTTTCTTTGGTGACCTTAAATAGGCAAGGGAAAGCTGCAAAAGAGATGCAAACACTTGAGAGAAGAGTACATTTGAGTGTTGGACCGAAAGTCACACAAAAAATAATTCAAATACATGAAAAGTGAATTAGCAACAGAATTTCCATCACAAAGCAACAAAAATTCGTAGCAAAATCCATTGATAACATGAGCTTGTGTTCTTGAGTTTTTTTGTCACGAAATTTTGAGTTACAAATTGTATTTTTCTGATTTTTATAGTTTTCTTTCGTTTGTTCGATGTCTTGGGAAAATTCCTTTGGTGTAATCCCATCTCCTTAGCTAAAATTTGTAATAGTGAAAAATTTTAGTTGTGAAAGTATATCAAGGGGTTCTAAGTGTCACTTGAACTTTCAGTTGGAATTTTCATCTAGATTTTACTGCTTTCTTTCTGATATCATTACTTGCACTTTATGTTGTTCCTTATATTAATTTTTAGGTCTCCTATGAGAAAATAAGGTTTAATCTCTCAATCAAAGTCATAATTGACCTTCTTTTGGTCTCTAGGAGTCTGTACACATACACACATTTAAGAAAAACCTTTTTGAAGTTTTTTACTAAGAAATTTTGTGAATGTGGTCTAGGGAAAACTCTAGTTAGAAAAGACTTAATGTTTAAATGTGTCCATTAGTGACCTGCCTCTCTTTCCTAGAAATGTACTTTGTAAAATTTAAAAATATTTTTGTTTAAGAAAATTTCACCAAAAACAAAAACCATTTGTGAAAATCTTTATCATTACTTTTGAGAAAATTTTGAAAACTTTGTGAAAATCTATGGTGATAAAAAATGAGTGGTCATACTTATCATTTTAGTGTACATGGTAGTTTTAGGGATCATCAAGAGGGGGAAGATTTGGGAGATGAACTCAAATGATGGAGGATCATCCTAGCTAAAACCACCATTCTTCTCAACTAAGAGTAGAGGTTCAACTTGGAAGAATTCAAAAATAATATATGCCTTAGTGTTTGTATAAGATGTAAATAGTAGAATAATATTTTCTGGAGAGTATTTTGAGAACTCATTAGTCATTTTTTGGAGTCTCTTTAGATTATAAATAAAATACTCCCCTCTTGTAATTTCTAGACTTGATTGATATATGAAATTGTGTTTATGAAATTCTCAACACATTTTATCCAAGTCTTTCTCTATGATGCTTCTTGCATTCTTAGAAACTCAAGGAAGTTGGCCTAACCTCGTCCTTAGCCCTTGCACCTTGTAAAACTCATACCCAAACCAAGAACTTCCATGACCATTCGGTGCTTTCTCCATAAATCTACAAGTCTTTCGCTACCTTCCATCAATCCCAACTACACACTCAAGAAGAATTGCATCATAAAAAAATACAAAAAAAAAGGTATCAGTGGAAGAACTAAAAACCATGTTTTCTCCATACATGCATCAATAAGGTAAATCTAAGAGTAAACATGAAGAGATCGAGGTTAAAAAGAAGAAAAGAACATCATAGGGACTCTATTCCCAAAGAGAATAGGGGATGTATAGTAGTAATGACAACGATGATTGCTATCAACACCGCCACCTAAGCATCATCATAGACCTAGGGAAAATTACTATCCCAAAGAATCTAAGGTAACTCTTCCTTCCTTATATGGAAATAAAAATATTGAAGATGTACCGACCAGTCCTCAGACACCGAGAACAACTAGTAAGGGTGAGCCACGTCAGTTGGGTCCTACGGCCTGGGCCAGGGCCACGTGGGCTGGGTCCCACAGGTAGTGTGGACTAGCAGGATGATTAGTCATCAGCATGTCGATCACTAGAGTGGACTGATGTGTCCTCGTCACTCAGCAGGATGATGAGTCCTCAACATCAGAGTGTTTTGAACTGAGATGTCCTCGGTCTTAGGTGTTTCGAACAACAGAGCTAGAATATCTGATGTGGGTCCCGAGGGAAGATCAGTTATCAGTAGAATGCTCAGAAGTAAGGAGAAGCCTAAGTCACGAAGTGCCTATGCGTGTGGCAGAGAAAGCACAGATAGGTGCAGAGTCCTGAGGGGTCGAGTACTCATTAGAACTAGGGTTTCCCAATGAAGCTACATGCATGGCACGTGAACAGTGAAGGCACTCCCAGAATAAGGTGGCCCCAAAGACTAGGTGCACGAGGAGGCACCCAGGTGGTCACCCTGTTAGAGTTTGCACTCCAGTTAAGGAAACCTTACGTTCTAGATTACCCTGAGTCTGGGTGATAGCGGCGCAAGGGTATTCCTGTAAACCCTAAATATGGGTAGCGGCGAGAGAAAACCCTAGACTATATAAAGGGTAGTAAAACACTTCACAAAGGTACGCAGTTTGAAACCCTAAACAAAAATACTCAATACACTTGGTGTACTTGCCCTAATTTTGACTTGAGCGTCGGAGTGCAAACGGCCTCTAGGGCGCCCCCTTTCTATCTTGCAGGTGTAGATTGTTTTGAGAGAACCAAGCACATACCAAGGTGAGGAAGGAGGCATGTGAGTGTCGTAGAGTCAACCGGTAGGAGGGTCAACCGGCAAGAACATTTGGCGCCCACCGTGGGGCTGAAGTAAAACAAGGTCCCATACATGAGAGTAAGAGAAGAAACCACAGAGATGAGGAATACCAAACAAGGATCTGTCCCACCAAATGGGGGTGAAAGCGTTACCATGCAACAACTCATGGAAATGATGCGCGCCCTCCAGGAGACGATGGCGGAGTCAAGGGCAGATCAGGTGCAAATGCAAATGGATCTGGCCGCATCGTAGGCCAGAAATGAGGAATTACACAGGACAAACAAAGAGTTGCACGTGAACCTGAGTAATTTGTAGCAAGCAGGGGATCGCGTGGTGGATGATCGGGATCCACCAATGCTGCCAAGGGCTTTCCCCATGCCCTTCTCCTAAGCAATCATGGACACGGTGGTCCCAGCCACCTTCGTGGGGCCTAAGACCGTGTTCACCGGGGTCGAGGATCCTGAAGCGCATCTCACAGCGTTTCACACGCAGATGATGCTGTCAGGAGGGTCTGATGCGGTGCATTGCGAGCTCTTCATGACCACGTTGACAGGGACAGCGCTGGAATGGTTCGTTATCCTGCCTGAGGGACATATCACGTCTTTCGTGCAGTTCTTCACGCTGTTCAGAGAACAGTACATTGTCAACCGGTCCCCGCCGTCGGTGTCCTACGACCTTTTTGACGTAAGGCAGTATCAGAGGGAGTCCCTTAAGGATTACCTCAACAGATTTGGGGCAATGGTAGTGAGGTTGCACACCAAAGATGAAGATATGGTGGTGCATGCCTTCAAAAAGGGGATAATGTTAGGGCCTTTCAGCGAGTCCCTTATCCAAAATCGCCCTAAGACCTTTGGTGACATCAAGCGACGTGCTCTCGCTCACATCGTCGTAGAAGGAGAGCTCAATGAGAAGCGGGAGAGCCCAGCCTCCTTACGGCCGCGAGCACCTAGTCGACCTCAACCCCTGCGGGTGCATGAGGCGACGACGGAAAAGAGAGCTCAGGGAAAGCAGAAACCCTACGAGGCCAAGAAGCCTCAAACTAGGGCACGCACTAAGGAGGATGTGCCCCCCAGACATAATTTCTTAGTGGAGCTCAAAGAGCTGATCGCCATTCCCAACGTGGCAGAGAGGCTGAAGGAGCCCCCATAGACAGACAAGAGATTGGGGCCCAACAAGAGCGCCTGGTGTGAATTCCATCAAGCGTTTGGCCATCCAATTCGAAACTGCTTGGCCCTTGGTCATCAGCTAGATGAGTTGGTCAAAAGCGGCTTCCTGAATGATTACATGAGGGAGTCACAAGGGGGCGAGGAGGTGGTAGTCCCAAGGGCTGATCAGGGGCATGAAGTGCCCATACATGGTGAGATCCACACCATTGCGGGTGGATTTTCAGGGGGAGGGTGCACCTGGTCGCAACGCAAGAAGTATGCGCGTTCGGTGATGGCAGTGGAAACATGTGAGGAAGACCACTTCCCAGACATTGACCTCACCTTCACAAAGGCCGATCGCTGGGATGTTGTCCCTCACGACAACGATCCAGTGGTGATATTAGTGGTTACGGTAGGGAGAAGGGTGCACCGGGTCCTCGTCGATCAAGGAAGTTCAGCCGATGTCATGTTCTGGACAACCTTTAACAAGTTGCAGCTGTCCCCAGATCAGCTAAGACCTTATATCGGCTGCCTGTATGGGTTTGTAGGTGACCAGGTGGAGGTGCAAGGATATATAGAGCTAAGGACCACTTTTACTGATGGAGTGGCCTCTCGCACCGAGAACATCAAGTATCTGGTCGTCAATGCCCCATCAGCCTACAACATGCTGTTGGCCAGGCCAGCCTTGAATAGACTGGGAGCCGTAGCGTCAACGAGGCACATGAAGATGAAGTTGCCCTCAATGGAAGGAGTGGTGATCACCATAAGGTCGAATCAGAAGGAGGCTAAGAAGTGTTACGAGAATAGCCTCAAGATGAGAAGGGGAGTGTGCGCGGTGACCACCCAACCACCGGGTGGAGAGTACGATGATACTAACCCGCCCCGAGTAGACATCGGGGTCACACAAGCAGAGGTCACCCGACAGAGACGACCAGAGCCAGCAGAGGAGGTGGTAGAAAGGGAGATTGGAGGCAAGATGTTCAAACTTGGAAAATCCCTACGCCAGGAGACACAAGACCAAATAGCAGGGGTCATAGAACGGCATATGGATGCTTTTGCTTGGTCTGCCTCGGATATGCCAGGTATTGATCCAGACTTCTTATGTCATCGCCTTGCATTGAATTCCCAAGCCAGACCTGTCTGATAGAGGAGGCGAAAGTTCAATGAAGAAAGGAGGCAGGTGATCAGGGAAGAGACACAAAAGTTGCTTAAGGCTGGTCACATACGGGAGATCCAATACCCTGAGTGGCTAGCGAATGTGGTGTTGGTGAAGAAGGCCAATGGGAAGTGGCGGATGTGTGTGGACTTCACTGACCTCAATAAGGCGTGCCTAAAGGATTCTTATCCTCTACCGAGTATTGATGCACTGGTAGATAACGCCTCGAGGTGCAAGCTACTAAGCTTTTTGGACGCTTTTTTTGGGTATAACCAGATCAAGATGCACCCAATGGACGAAAGCAAGACAGCGTTTATGACCGAGCTGTCCTGCTACTGCTACACAGTCATGGCATTTGAGCTGAAGAATGCGGGAGCCACCTACCAAAGGTTGATGGACAAGGTACTTGCACCCATGATAGGGCGCAACGTTCAGGCCTGCATGGATGATATGGTGGTGACATCTCAGGTGAAAGATCTGCACATCGTTGATTTGGAGGAGCTATTCACTACAATAGCTAAGCATGGTTTGAAGTTGAATCCAGAAAAGTGTGTCTTTGGGGCAGAGGCAGGCAAGTTCCTCAGTTTCATGCTCACCGAACGAGGGATTGAGGCCAACCTAGACAAATGCGCGGCGATCTTAGCCATGAGGAGCCTGAAGTCGGTCAAGGAGGTGCAAAAATTGACAGGTCGAATGGCTGCCCTTCCAGGTTTGTGTCATCCGGGGGTGATAAGGGTTACCCTTATTTCCAATGCTTGAGGAGGAACAGTAGGTTCTTGTGGACCCAGGAGTGTGAAGAAGCATTCCTCAAGCTGAAGCAATATCTGTCTAGCCCACCAGTGCTGTGTATACCACAGATTGGCACCCCATTGCACTTATACTTCGCGGTCACCGAAAGGGCGGTGAGTTCAGTCTTGGTGCAGGAACAGGACCAAACACAAAAGCCTATCTACTTTGTTAGCAAGGTGCTGCAAGGGCCAGAGGTGAGGTATTAGGCCATTGAAAAGGCAGCCTTGGCCGTTGTGTTCTCAGCGCGTAGGCTACGTCATTACTTCCAGAGCTTTACAGCGGTGGTGATGACAGACCTGCTGTAACGCCCCTCAATATCTTATTCATTTTTATATAATAAAATAAAGGTAAAACAATAATATCAAAAATTAACATAGGTATATATATAATATAATTCATCCATTCCATACATTGTGTCTCAAAATAACATCCCTTTTCTAGGGAATTTTAATACATCTCCAACAGGAGTTTTCAAAATAAAACAAAATACAACATTCAAGACAGACGATCCCTTCCTCCAAAATGCTCACTGAGGAGCTCTACTACCTGCAACATCATCTGCTCCCGTGTAAATTATACACGATCATCACAGTTTTAAAGAAAACAAACACAAAACAAAACACAGGGGTAAGCTAACTATTTTAAAAACTTTAAATATGAAACTTGATATCATCATAAACCATCATTTTACATTTCACACACTTCACAATTTCACATCCACGTTGATCCGGTCGGTCATCGGTAGTCTATGACGTCACAAGTTGATGACGACGTGGGTCAGTCACAGAGTGACGCGTGGCACGAGATGTAAGGACCTGTAAAATTAAATTGGAATAAAAAGGGATACATTTTAAATGAATTCTAAGTATGTTTTTATTTAAAATAAAAAGGAAGGAAAGTGTAGTTTAGAAGACTATGAGATCGCCTAGTTAGTACATGATCGCCTGTCGCCTAGGTTACACGTGATCGCCAGTCGCCTATGGTGCACATGATCGCCGAAAGTGCACTCAGTATGTGGTCAGGATACTGGATCAACCAGAGTGGGTTCCACAAAACCACACGTATCAAGGTGTGGGTTAAGCCTTAGATACGCTGTGCATGCAAAACTCTATGCTTGAGCATAAGACATCGTCCTTGGTGTTGCATGCATGGGCGCACGAGGAGTAGTGCTGACCTACTCTTGGAAATGTGAAGCTACCGACGTCACCAAGTCATGTGGAGATGATACCTTGGACGTAACATAGTGGGATGAAGAACCTACAGCAAGGCGTGGCGATGTGTCGTCGGGCATCGCCGGGCGCGAGGCATGCGGGCATCGCCAGGGCGCGAGGCATGCGGGCATCGCCGGGCGCGAGGCATGCGGGCATCGCCAGGGCGCGAGACTTGCGGCCATCGCCAGGGCGCGAGACTTGCGGGCATCGCTAGGGCGAGACATCGGTCATCGCCAGGGCGAGACATCGGTCATCTCCCAGGGAGAGACATCGGTCGTCCTCCAGGATGAGGCATCGGTGGATAGTCATCGCGCGAGCGGTCATCGGTGGAAGGTTATCGCGCGATGTCGAGTTCACACAGATAAGGTGGGACCCACGCTCTCAGCATCAGACATACTGCACGCGCGACACGTAGACAAAAAGGGTGGTTCAGAATAGTGACCTCAGAGTGTTGGCCTGCACAGAGGCACGCGTAGTCGTACTGTTCAGGGAAGCGTACACGCAAACTTCCCTGCAGAGTGGGTGGTGGCAGCGGCTTTTGTGGACAAGTTGGTTTAAGATTCAAAAACCCACTTCTAAGAGGCAAAGGACGTTGCAGGGGTTCAAGAGTGAAAGAGTGAGTTTACCTTCATTCTTCTCCTTTTCTCTCCTTCGCGCTGCGATTCAGGCATCCTCAAGCACCAGTGCGACGAGCGACGACTGCCCTTGAAGCACCTGGGAGGTTCTCTGCAAGTTCTACAAACGTGACGCTAAAACAGAGCCAAGGCATCCTTTCAGCTCGGTGGGTTTTGGAGCTCTTGGTGTTTTGCGCAAGTCCAGGTAAGGGAAGCTAGCCTTATTTCCAACGAAAAACCTTATATTCGATGATTGAGATGATAGGGCGACGTGGTCGCCGGTTTTCAACTGTTATTGCATAATCCCCTGTTTTTGGACGAGATCGCCGGTTTTGGCGTTGTTTTTCGAACTCCCCTGTTTTTGGTATTGTTTGAAACTGTTGAGATTTAAATGTGGTATTCGAAAATCTGAACCTTGGAATGAGTTTTGCTGTGATTGGAATCGTTCATTAAGTGTTGTATGATGTGTTGAATGTTGTGAATGTGGGATCAAGGCATAGTATTTTCAGGAAAGAAAATACCGTGTAAGATCGTGTAGGATGTGCATTGATCGGTGATGTCTATAATGAGATATCCTGACTCTCCTGAGATAATGAATTCATATAGATGAAGTTATTCAGGCGTTGAGAGTCGATGGAGGGTCACACGTATGGGTAAGTGTTTGAAAGATAACTACTTGACCTGTTGTGTGGATTCACCCTGTCATACTGTGAGAGTGATGAAATTGAGATCGAGATTGTGTTGATGCGCATAGCTGTGGAAACTTTACAGCAGTTTAGTATGACAGGTGCAGATCTCTGAGTCTAGTCAATGCACGAGTCTTCCGGAAGTAGTGTCAAGTGTCTTGTGTGATGAGTCAGTGGAAGTCTGACGTGAGAAATGAGGAACATTGAAATTGATAGAGACTTGATGCATTATGTGAAATAGAACGACTCTTGAGAATATTGTGAAATGTGTGATTACTTGGTGGTCATGTGAAGGGAACGAGAAAATTGATAGTTTTTACGTGGGTGTCTTTAATTTGTTTCATCTTGATTTTAAAGTTTCATATCTAAACTCTTTTTCAAATGTCTAGCTTACCCTATGATTTTTGGTGTTGTGTTTGGCTTTTTCTTAAACCTGTGATGATCGTGTATAATTTACATGGGAGCAGATGATGTTGCAGGAAGTAGAGCTCCTCAGTGAGTGGTCACCGGAAGGAGATCGCCTGTTCATATTTCTGTTAGGCGATCACCCTTTTTCTGTTTTCTGATAGGAGATCGTCGTTCTCTGATAGGAGATCGCCTTTTTGCTGTTAGGAGATCGCCTGTATTTATATTTTACTGTATTTTGTTTACGTTTTCTGGAAAAGTGACCGATTATGTATTAAACTCCCTGTGAGGAGAAAGTTCATTACATATATATAATTATGTTCACTTCAATATAATTGTTTACCTTTATTTTTATTATATAAATATGAAAAGTATTTGGCGGGATGTTACACGAGATAGCAGATGAACCAGGATGTAGATCGTTCAAGAACGGCGATCAGTGGTCAGCTACCGAGTGACCACCAGAAGATCGGTTCCTACTTGAGCGCCTGGAAGCAGAGCACGAGAAGTGATGAAGCACTGATCAGTCATCAGTGCGTGCAGAGTGATCAGTCATCGGTGCATGCAGAATGATCAGTCGTCGGGGGTTCCTTGCCAACACGTGTTAAACTGGACCCAGGCTCCCAGCGAGAACGTTACTCAAGGACCTCGCCTGATTCCATAAGCAGAGCACGACAACGTAAAGAAGCGCCATCGGACATCGGCCAGGATGAGAGACACCTCGTTCATCGGTGTGCGCGCGATGTGAACAACGCAACCAAAGATCAGTAAAAGCACCCAGAGGTAGGGAGCGGCCTTAGTCGCGAGACGACCACGCATGAAGATGAGAAGACGCAGTTAGGTGCAGAATCCTACTGCGATGAGAACCCATCAAGGTTAGAGTCTCCCAGTAGGGTTGCATGCCTGCCACATGGACCGTGAAGATGTTCCTAGAGAATAGGTAAGGTAGATAGGCACAGAAATCGAGGGTTACAGAGGTACCCACGCAACCTCCCCTGTCAGACTTTGTAAGGTCTAGATGTTACCTCCTGAATGAATTGATTTCTTATCGATCTCATTCTTGTAGTTGTAGGGAAGATAGAAAACTCATAGTTTCAAGATCTGAAACGAAGAGAGATGGCACGTAGACCCCCTACCCCTCCCCAACCTTCTTCGAAAATGAGCCAGATTGCCAAGGCTATCGAGATGATGGCAACTGCCATCCAACAACAGAATGCAGTGATGGCTCAGAACCATCAAGCTACAATGCACCACTGGGAAACTGCTCGGTTGGCTGAAACAAATTCCCACGTCGGTCAGCCTCAAGAACAGATGGGACTGACCGAGTTCATGAGGCACAACCCACCCAAGTTTAGTGGGAATGCTACCCCTGATCAAGCAGATCAGTGGGTCAGGGAGTTGGAGAAAATCTTTAGGGCGACCTCCTGCCCTGAAGAGAAGAAATTATTGTTCGCCACCTATCTGCTATCTGGAGAAGCCGAGTTCTCGTGGATGGGAGCTCAGCAGATGATGGAGGCCCGAGAGGATGTGTTGGATTGGGAGAGCTTCAGGGTGAGGTTCCTGGAGAAATACTTCCCAGATAGCGCAAGGTTTGCGAGGGAAGCTGAGTTCCTAAAGTTGGAGCAGGGGGATATGTCTGTGAACGCCTATGCTGCTCGATTTGAGTACCTCGCCCGATTCTATACCCAGGCGACCTCCAAGGCCTGGAGGTGTAGGAAGTTCGAAGAGGGGCTGAAGCATGGGCTGAAGAGGACCATAGCCCCGATGTGCATCAAGGAATTTCACGCCTTAGTAGAGAAGGCGAAGATGGTGGAGACCCTGGAAAAGGGTGATTCTCGGGTGATCAGGTCACACCCAGGGGGTTCTTCCAGTGGGAAGGCTAAGGTGCATCACCCACAAAACAAGCCCTATGCGAAACCTCCACCACATCGGGCGGGAACAACGTCATCCCAGTTTCAGCAGCAACAACCTTGGAAACCCAAGTGTTTCCATTGTGGTGGACCACAGACGCCCAATGTGTGCCCCAAGAAGGCTTCGGAGAGAAGGTGTTTTGCCTGCCAAAGGACGGGACACGTTGCAAGAGATTGTCCTACCCAGAATAGGATGACTCAACCCAGTGGTTCTCAGCAGTTGAGGAACGAAGGCAGCAGACCTCAGGCAACAGGGAGAGTGTTTGCCATGTCAGGAGCAGAAGCGTCTCAGTCAGGTAACCTCGTGCAAGGTGTTTGTTTTATAGCTGGTAGAGGTGTAAAAGCTTTGTTTGATTCTGGAGCGACACACTCCTTTGTGTCAAGCCTGTGTGTAGCCGAGTTGGGCCTTCTAGTGAAGGAGTTACCTTTCGAACTGTTGGTCTCTACACCTGCGTCAGGACAGGTGTTGACCTCTACAGTTTGCCCCGAATGTCCAGTGATAGTAGAGGGACGCAGATTCAAAGTGAACTTGATCTGCCTACCTCTTCAGGACCTGGATGTTATCCTGGGAATGGATTGGCTAGCTGCCAATCACATTCTCATAGACTGCGGTAGTCAGAAGATAGCGTTTCCAGACCTCCAAGAGTCAGATGTGATATCAGCTCAGCACGGGTGGTCGGAGTTGGAAAAAGGGGCGAGGTGCTTCGTGATGCTAGCTCGGTTGGAAGTGAAGAATGAAGGGGACGTAAGCAGAATACATGTGGTGAAAGATTTCACGGATGTATTTCCAGAAGAAGTACCTGGGTTACCCCCTAAGAGAGAAGTGGAATTCTCCATTGACTTGGTACCAGGAGCTGGACCAGTGTCAATGGCACCTTACAGGATGGCACCAGCCCGAGTTGGTAGAATTAAAGAAGCAAGTGGAAGAGTTGTTGGAGAAACAATTCATCAGACCCAGTGTATCTCCATGGGGGGCTCCAGTGCTCCTAGTTAAGAAGAAGGATGGAGGGTCTTGGCTGTGTATAGATTACAGGCAGTTGAACAAGTTGACCATCAAGAACAAGTACCCCCTACCTAGAATTGACGATTTGATGGATCAAATACATGGGGCCTCGGTGTTCTCCAAGATTGATCTGAGATCGGGGTACCACCAAATTTTGGTAAAAGCTAGATGTTCAAAAGACAGCTTTTAGGTCTCGTTATGGGCACTATGAGTATGTGGTGATGCCGTTTGGAGTAACCAATGCTCCAGCTCTGTTCATGGACTACATGAATAGGATTTTTCGCCCTTTCTTGGATAAGTTTGTGGTAGTCTTCATAGACGACATACTCATTTATTCAAGGACCGAGGAAGAACATGAAGAACATCTGAGGACAGTGTTGGAGATTCTGAGGGAGAAGCAACTCTATGCCAAGTTCTCTAAGTGTGAGTTCTGGCTGAAGGAAGTCAACTTCTTAGGACACATGATATCTGCTCGGGGGATCTCAGTGGATCCAGCCAAGGTAGAGGCAGTGCTGCAGTGGGAACGTCCTAAGACAGTCACTGAGATAAGGAGCTTTGTGGGTTTGGCGGGCTACTATTAGAGGTTTATTGAGGACTTTTCCAAGGTAGTGGCTCCTTTAACACAGCTGACCCGCAAGGATCAACCTTTTGCCTGGACCGACCGATGTGAGCAGAGCTTCATGGAACTAAAGGAAAGGTTGACTAGTGCTCCAGTGCTGGTGATCCCAGAGGTAGGAAGACCTTTTGATGTCTACTGTGACGCTTCACATCAGGGTTTGGGATGTGTTTTGATGCAAGAGAAAAGAGTGGTTGCATATGCTTCAAGGCAACTCAAGGTTCATGAGAGAAACTACCGTACGCATGATTTGGAGTTGGCGGCTGTGGTGTTTGCCTTGAAGATTTGGAGGCACTATTTATATGGAGCTCGGTTCCAGGTGTTCAGTGACCATAAGAGCCTGAAATACTTGTTTGATCAGAAGGAACTAAACATGAGACAAAGAAGGTGGATGGAGTTTTTAAAGGACTACGATTTTCAACTCATGTATCATCCAGGGAAGGCCAATGTAGTGGCAGATGCCTTGAGTAGAAAATTAATACAAGTAGCCACCGTGATGATGGAAGAGCAGAAACTGATCGAGCAGTTCAGAGACTTAAACCTTGGGGTAGAATTTCATGTAAATCACATTAGTTGTAGTAAGCTGGCTATAACTAATGACTTCCTTGGAATGATAAAGGATAAGCAGTTGGAGGACCCTAGTCTGAAGCGTACTGTGGAGTCACTAGGGACCGACCAGGCTAGAGACTTTGTGATGGGCGATGATGGGATCTTGAGATTTAATGGCAGAATTTGTATACCCGCAAATGAAGAGTTGAAGAAGATGATCCTAGAGGAAGGTCACAAGAGTCGCCTTAGCCTACATCCAGGCATGAACAAGATGTACCATGACTTGAAGGAGTCATTTTGGTGGTCGGGCATGAAGAAAGACATCGCCCAGTATGTTACTACCTGCTTGACGTGTCAGAAGGCAAAGGTAGAGCATCAAAGACCTGGCGGGTTGTTACAGCAACTGGATATCCCTGAGTGGAAATGGGACAGCATCGCCATGGATTTTGTTACCCATTTACCCAGATCGGTAAAGGGTCATGATGCAATCTGGGTCATAGTAGATCGGCTGACGAAGAGTGCCCACTTCCTTCCAGTGAATTTGAAAATGCCCTTGGCCAAGTTGGCACAGCTGTACATCAAAGAAATAGTGAGGTTGCATGGAGTGCCTTCCAGCATTGTTTCGGATAGAGATCCCAGGTTCACTTCACGGTTTTGGCAAACCTTACAAGATTGCTTGGGAACTAAGTTGAGGATGAGCTCTGCATATCATCCCCAAACAGATGGACAGTCAGAGAGAACGATCCAGTCCTTGGAAGATCTACTGAGGGCGTGCGTCTTGGATCAATTGGGAAGTTGGGATGAGGTGTTGCCGCTGGTGGAGTTTACCTATAATAACAGTTATCACGCCAACATAGGGATAGCGCCATACGAAGCCTTGTATGGAAGGAAATGCAGAACTCCATTGTGCTGGTACCAGGAGGGCGAAACAGTATTGGTTGGACCAAAGTTGATTCAGCAGACGACCGAGAAGGTGAAACAAATACAAGGCAGAATGAGAGCTTCTCAAAGTACGCAGAAATCCTATGCAGATCAGAGGAGAAAGCCTTTGGAGTTTGCTGCTGGAGACCATGTGTTCATGAGAGTGACACCAACCAAGGGTGTAGGACGGGCGATCAGATCAAAGAAGTTGTCCCCTAAGTTCGTGGGACCATATCAGATCTTAAGGAGGATTGGTCCAGTGGCTTATGAGATCGCCCTACCTCCCCATTTAGCGAATCTGCACAATGTCTTTCACGTATCACAGCTGAGGAAGTACATGGCAGACCCTAGTCATGTGCTGGAAGTGGATGATGTGCAGATCAGGGATGACTTGTCCTTTGAAGCGAAACCAGTCAGGATTGACGATCGGCAAAGTAAACAGCTCAGAGGCAAGACCATCAACATGGTGAAAGTGGTGTGGGATGAGAGATCGGGTGATTCAACTTGGGAGTTAGAAGAACCCATGAGAGAAGCCTATCCATACCTCTTTTCCATGTAATTCAATTTTCGAGGACGAAAATTTTTCTTGTTGGGGAGAATGTAAGGACCTGTAAAATTAAATTGGAATAAAAAGGGATATATTTTAAATGAATTCTAAGTATGTTTTTATTTAAAATAAAAAGGAAGGAAAGTGTAGTTTAGAAGACTATGAGATCGCCTAGTTAGTACATGATCGCCTATCGCCTAGGTTGCACGTGATCGCCAGCCGCCTATGGTGCACATGATCGCCGAAAGTGCACTCAGTATGTGGTCAGGATACTGGATCAACCAGAGTGGGTTCCACAAAACCACACGTATCAAGGTGTGGGTTAAGCCTTAGATACGCTGTGCATGCAAAACTCTATGCTTGAGCATAAGAAATCGTCCTTGGTGTTGCATGCATGGGTGCACGAGGAGTAGTGCTGACCTACTCTTGGAAATGTGAAGCTACCGACGTCACCAAGTCATGTGGAGATGATACCTTGGACGTAACATAGTGGGATGAAGAACCTACAGCAAGGCGTGGCGATGTGTCGTCGGGCATCGTCGGGCGCGAGGCATGCAGGCATCGCCAGGGCGCGAGGCATGCGGGCATCCCCAGGGCGCGAGGCATGCGGGCATCGCCGGGCGCGAGGCATGCGGGCATCGCCAGGGCGCGAGACTTGCGGGCATCGCCAGGGCGCGAGGCATGCAGTCATCGCCAGGGCGAGACATCGGTCATCTCCCAGGGAGAGACATCGGTCGTCCTCCAGGATGAGGCATCGGTGGATAGTCATCGCGCGAGCGGTCATCGGTGGAAGGTTATCGCACGATGTCGAGTTCACACAGATAAGGTGGGACCCAGGCTCTCAGCATCAGACATACTGCACGAGCGACACGTAGACAAAAAGGGTGGTTCAGAATAGTGACCTCAGAGTGTTGGCCTGCACAGAGGCACGCGTAGTCGTACTGTTCAGGGAAGCGTACACGCAAACTTCCCTGCAGAGTGGGTGGTGGCAGCGGCTTTTGTGGACAAGTTGGTTTAAGATTCAAAAACCCACTTCTGAGAGGCAAAGGACGTTGCAGGGGTTCAAGAGTGAAAGAGTGAGTTTACCTTCATTCTTCTCCTTTTCTCTCCTTCGCGCTGCGATTCAGGCATCCTCAAGCACCAGTGCGACGAGCGACGACTGCCCTTGGAGCACCTGGGAGGTTCTCTGCAAGTTCTACAAACGTGACGCTAAAACAGAGCCAAGGCATCCTTTCAGCTCGGTGGGTTTTGGAGCTCTTGGTGTTTTGCGCAAGTCCAGGTAAGGGAAGCTAGCCTTATTTCCAACGAAAAACCTTATATTCGATGATTGAGATGATAGGGCGACGTGGTCGCCGGTTTTCAACTGTTATTGCATAATCCCCTATTTTTGGACGAGATCGCCAGTTTTGGCGTTGTTTTTCGAACTCCCCTGTTTTTGGTATTGTTTGAAACTGTTGAGATTTAAATGTGGTATTCGAAAATCTGAACCTTGGAATGAGTTTTGCTGTGATTGGAATCGTTCATTAAGTGTTGTATGATGTGTTGAATGTTGTGAATATGGGATCAAGGCATAGTATTTTCAGGAAAGAAAATACCGTGTAAGATCGTGTAGGATGTGCATTGATCGGTGATGTCTATAATGAGATATCCTGACTCTCCTGAGATAATGAATTCATATAGATGAAGTTATTCAGGCTTTGAGAGTCGATGGAGGTTCACACGTATGGGTAAGTGTTTGAAAGATAACTACTTGACCTGTTGTGTGGATTCACCCTGTCATACTGTGAGAGTGATGAAATTGAGATCGAGATTGTGTTGATGCGCATAGCTGTGGAAACTTTACAGCAGTTTAGTATGACAGGTGCAGATCTCTGAGTCTAGTCAATGCACGAGTCTTCCGGAAGTAGTGTCAAGTGTCTTGTGTGATGAGTCAGTGGAAGTCTGACGTGAGAAATGAGGAACATTGAAATTGATAGAGACTTGATGCATTATGTGAAATAGAACGACTCTTGAGAATATTGTGAAATGTGTGATTACTTGGTGGTCATGTGAAGGGAACGAGAAAATTGATAGTTTTTACGTGGGTGTCTTTAATTTGTTTCATCTTGATTTTAAAGTTTCATATCTAAACTCTTTTTCAAATGTCTAGCTTACCCTGTGATTTTTGGTGTTGTGTTTGGCTTTTTCTTAAACCTGTGATGATCGTGTATAATTTACACGGGAGCAGATGATGTTGCAGGAAGTAGAGCTCCTCAGTGAGTGGTCGCCGGAAGGAGATCGCCTGTTCATATTTCTGTTAGGCGATCACCCTTTTTCTGTTTTCTGATAGGAGATCGACGTTCTCTGATAGGAGATCGCCTTTTTGCTGTTAGGAGATCGCCTGTATTTATATTTTACTGTATTTTGTTTACGTTTTCTGGAAAAGTGACCGATTATGTATTAAACTCCCTGTGAGGAGAAACTTCATTACATATATATAATTATGTTCACTTCCATATAATTGTTTACCTTTATTTTTATTATATAAATATGAAAAGTATTTGACGGGATGTTACACGAGATAGCAGATGAACCAGGATGTAGATCGTTCAAGAACGGCGATCAGTGGTCAGCTACCGAGTGACCACCAGAAGATCAGTTCCTACTTGAGCGCCTGGAAGCAGAGCACGAGAAGTGATGAAGCACCGATCAGTCATCAGTGCGTGCAGAGTGATCAGTCATCGGTGCATGCAGAATGATCAGTCGTCGGGGGTTCCTTGCCAACACGTGTTAAACTGGGACCCAGGCTCCCAGCGAGAACGTTACTCAAGGACCTCGCCTGATTCCATAAGCAGAGCACGACAACGTAAAGAAGCGCCATCGGACATCGGCCAGGATGAGAGACACCTCGGTCATCGGTGTGTGTTGAGGTGACATCGACCGCGCGATGTGAACAACGCAACCAAAGATCAGTAAAAGCGCCCAGAGGTAGGGAGCGGCCTTAGTCACGAGACGACCACGCATGAAGATGAGAAGACGCAGTTAGGTGCAGAATCCTGCTGCGACGAGAACCCATCAAGGTTAGAGTCTCCCAGTAGGGTTGCATGCCTGCCACATGGACCGTGAAGATGTTCCCAGAGAATAGGTAAGGCAGATAGGCACAGAAATCGAGGGTTACAGAGGTACCCACGCAACCTCCCCTGTCAGACTTTGCACTCGAGTGAAGAAGGCTGGCATGCAAGGTAGCCCTGGGGAGTGGAAACGGCAGTGCAAAGTAATCAAGTGGCCCTAGAGGTAGCCAGTAGGGGCTACGCGGGTTTATATGAGGAAGAAGAACACCAAACCAGGTATGCAGTCTTTGCCTCAGAATACACAACACAAAACCAAGAACACTCATTTTCGAATAAAAGAGGACTGAGGGCACACACACACGGGTCTGACACAGAGAGATCCGAGAGAGAGTTTTGGTGTTCCCGTTGCCTGACTTTAGCGTCGGAGCTACAACAGCCGCTAGAGGCGCCGTCTGTGTGTTTTGCAGGCATCGTTCGGAGTTCCGGCGAAGGTTCCTGGAGCCTCCTTGCAGAACGCGCAGCAGTTAGAAAGCTAGACGAAGGAGTGACGAGGCACTTTCCCCACGCTCGAGTCTGCGGCGGGATCGTTTGGCACCCACCGTGGGGCACGAAGTAAAACGAAGCCCCCATACACAAGAACGAGAGTGGAAATCGCACAGATGAGTAGAAGAACCAGACAAACGACACCTGCACCACCTGCTGGTGCAGGAACTGTTACCATGGCGCAGGTCATGGAGATGATGCGCGCGCTGCAAGAGAATGTCGCGGCATCGAGAGCTGAGCAAGAGAAGATGCATGCAGAGCTGACTGCATCGCATAGCAGAAATGAAGAGCTGAACCGCGTGAACGAGGAGTTGCGTAGGGAATTGCAGGCACAGAATGAGCGCGTATTCGAAGATAGAACGTCGATGCTGCCGTCGCCCCCTAGAACATTTCCTATGCCTTTCTCCCCCGAGATCATGAACACGGTGGTGCCTCCCAACCTGGTGGGAGTGAAGGCGTCGTTCACGGGGGTGGAAGACCCAGAAGCACATTTGACAGCCTTCCACACTCAGATGATGCTGTCTGGAGGTTCAGACGCTGTGTACTGCAAAATGTTTATGAGCACGCTGAGCGGAGTATATAACATCCCGCAAAATAAAACCATACATACATGTATAATGAAAATAAAAGTAAACAAATAATATTGAAGAGTACATGATAATATATATAAGTAATGAAGTTGCTCCTCTTAGGGAGTTAAATACATAACCAGGTCAAATGTTTTCAAAATTTAAACGAAAATCAACCAAATACAACAAGACCGGCGGTCTCCATACATGAACCGGCGATCTGGTAACAGAAGGCCCAAAACAGGCGATCTGCAGCAGGACATAAATCCAGCGATCACCACCAAGAGATAGAAAACCGGCGATCTCTTCCTCGGCGACCACTCACTAAGGAGCTCTACGTCCTGGAAGATCATCTGCTCCCGTGTAACAATTACACGATCATCACAGTTTTAAGAGAAAAACAGCCAACGAGCAGAACACGCAGGGTAAGCTAGATATTTTAAAGAGAGTTTAAATAAGAACATTAAAATCAAGGTAAAAACATTTTTCAAGATATCCATGTAAAACTTAGAGTTGCTCATACCCTTCACCTGATCGCCCATAAACCACACATTTCACAATATTTCCCAGAGTCGTTCTATTTCACAAACAGCATCAAGTGTCTATAAATTTCAAGTTCCTCATTTCACATGTCAGACCACCACTGACCCAGCACACAAGACACTTGACACTACTTCCTGAAGACTCATGCATTGATTAGACTCAGAGATCTGCACCTGTCATACCATACCACTGTGAAATCCACACAGGGTCGCTGTGAATCCACACAGCATGCGCATATATAATCTCAATGTCAATAGTTCTCCCGGTATGACAGGGTTAATCCATAGAACAGGCGGAGCTCGTTCTTTTTCACACGAGACGCCCATTCATATGAACCTCCTTCGACTCTCACCAACTGAGTAACTTCCTCTATGTGATTCCATTATCTCAGCAGAGTCAGGATATCCCCTTAGGAATCACCGATCAATGCACATCCTACACGATCTTACACGGTATTTTCTTTCCTGAAAATACTATGCCTCGATCCACATTCACGACATTCAACACATCACATAACACTTAAAGGAATGATTTCAATCACAGCAAAACTCACTCCAAGGTTCTTATTTTCGAATATCTCATTTAAATCTCAAACAGTTTCAAAGCAACACCAAAAACAGGGAGTTCACAAACAACGCCAAAACCGGCGATCTGGTTCAAAAACAAGGTATTTCGAAGTCTGTATATAAAACCGGCGACCACGTCGCCCAAACACATAGAACAGAGCATTCACGAAGATGAAAACGAAACCGGCGACCACGTCGCCCTCACTTCAGAAACAGCTAATCTATGGCTTGTATTGAAAATGAAGGCTAGCTTCCCTTACCTGGACTTGCGCAAAACACCAGGAGCTCCGAAACCCAACGAAGCTTAAAGAATGCCTTGGCTCTGTTTTTTCGTCTGGTTTTAAGGACTTGCAGAGGACCTCCCAGGTGCTCTAATGGTAGCCGTCGCTCGTCATACTCTTGTGTGAAGGTGCCAGAATCGCAGCGCGAAGGAGAGAATGGAGGAGAAGGGAGGTAAACTCACTCTTTCGCTCTTGAACAACTGCAACGTTCCCCTCTCTCAGAAGTGGGTTTTTGCATCTTAAACCAGCTTGTCCATAAAAGCAGCTGCCACCACCCACTCTGCAGAGAAGTCTGAGTGTACGTTTCTCTAAACAGTACGACCATGTTTGTCTCTTGCGCATGCCAACCACTGCCCTGAACAGTACGACCACTGTTGTCTCTTCTGCATGCCAACCACTGCCCTGAACAGTACGACCGCTGTTGTCTCTTGCGCATGCCAACATTCTGATGTCACTATTCTGAACCACCCTTTTTGTCTACGTGGCGCGCGTGCAGGACGTTTCATGCTGGGAGTCTGGGTCCCACTTTCTCTGTGTGAAGCTCGACATCGCGCGATAACCTTCCACCGATGACCTCTCGCACGAAGGCTATCCACCGATGACCTCTCGCGTGAAGGCTATCCACTGAGGCCTCTCGCGCGAAGACTATCCACCGATGACATCTCGCGCGAAGACTATCCACCGATGACATCTCGCGCGAAGACTATCCACCGATGACCTCTCGCGCGAAGACTATCCACCGATGACCTCTCGCGCGAAGACTCTCCACCGATGACCTCTCGCGCGAAGACAATCCACCGATGATCTCTCGCGCGAAGACTAACCCCGCATGCCTCGCGCCCTGGTGATGCCCACATGCCCCTCGCGCCCTGGCGATGCCCGCATGCCCCTCGCGCCCTGGCGATGCCTGCATGCCTCTCACCTGGCGATGCCCGACGACACATCGCCGCGCCTTCCTGAAGGTTCTTCATTCTACTATGTTACGTCCAAGGTATCATCTCCACATGACTCGGTGACGTCGGTAGCTTCACATTTCCAATAGTAGGTCAGCACCACTCCTCGTGCTCCCATGCATGCAACACTAAGGGTGATCTCTTTTGCTCAAGCGTAGAGCTTCGCATGCACAGCGTATCTAAGGCTTAAGCCACACCTTGATACGCGTGGTTGTTGGAACCCACTCTGGTTGATCCATTATCTTGACCACATACTACGTGCATTCCCGCCGATCACGTACACTCTAGGCGATTGGCGCTCATGTCTCCTCTAGGCGACAGGCGATTATGTGCCAGAGGAGTCGGAGATCGCCTCCGTCTTCACTAACGACGATCTTGCAGAAGACTTCTTAGTTACACTTTTCCTCCTTTACTCTCCTTGGTCCACATGTCATCCGACCGACCTCTACTAGCTTACCCCAGATCATGGGCGACGTCCGATGTCTGCTACTACGAAACTTCATTTACCAACTCTTTGTATTTTAAATAATTACATTTTTCTGAAATTATTTAAATATAACACTTTTATTCCCATTAAAGTTTCTAGGTCCTTACAGAGTAGCTATGGAGTGGTTCGTGAGCCTGCCGGAGGGCCACATCACCTCTTTCCACCAGTTCTCAAAGCTGTTCACGGAGCAGTATATAGTCAATAGAGCGCCACCGGTGGTAACTTACGACCTGTTCGACGTGCGCCAGAACCAGGGGGAGTCGCTGAAGGACTTCCTCAACCGCTTTGGTGCGCAGGTGGTGAGATTGCCCAGCAAGGATGAGAGCATGCTGGTGCATGCATTCAAGAAAGGCGTGCTACCTGGCCCTTTCAGTGAATCGCTCATCAGAAGCCACCCTGCCACCTTTGCTGAGATTCGGCGACGAGTCGTGGCAAACATAGTAGCGGAGACAGAGGTCTCTGAGAAGAGATGCAGCACTGCGCCGACGAAGCCGCGTGGAGCTCAGGGGAAGCAGCAGCAGCAGGTGCGGGTGTATGAGGCCAAGGAAGGGAGGAAGGCGCAGGGGAGGCCTCGTCCCTATGCACCCAAGAAGGTCCAGCCCAGGGGGCGTGCAAGGGAGAACAACACACCCCCTAGGTATGATTTCGTGATAGAGTTGGCAGAGCTGATCGCCATCCCTGCCGTGGCTGCAAGACTCCAAGTACCAGAGAGAACCGACAAGGTACTTGGAAGCAAGAAGGATGAGTGGTGTGAATTCCACCAAGCTTATGGACACACGCTCCACACCTGCCTGGCGTTGGGGCATCAACTTGCTGAGTTGGTGAAGACAGGATTCCTGACCGATTACCTGCGAGGGACACAAGGTGATCGCGCTTCGGGGTCCCAGGCAGGTCACCAGCAACATGAAATCCCTGTGCACGGGGAAGTGAGGTGATGGAAGATGCTACGCTGGGGGGGCTCCCAGGTAGTTCAGGTGGGAGCTGAAGCAGAGGGCATGATCGCCCCTCATGAGTAAAGCATCCCAGGTCGGTCATCGCCCATCCAGAGTAGATGAATCGTTGGAGAATGGAGCTTATCGTCTGGAGACCCTAGGTGGAGCAGCTATCGCCGAGACGTGGAACGGTACACATTTGAAAGTTCCACTTTAGTTAAGTTGTAAAGTAGATGCGTTCTTGCACTGTACACACACTCAATGTATATACTGTAAATAGTTGGGCAAATCAGGGGGCACTCTTTTCCCTGATGAGGGTTTTTAACGAGGCCACCCAATAAAAAAGATTTCAGTATGTCAAGTGTGCACATGTTTCCCAGTTTCAAGTTCCGCTTGCCCCAGATGCAAGTCCAAGGGATCGGTTGGAGCCTGCTCGCCCCAGGCGTGAGTACGGACCACTGACCTATGTTCTCCTCACCCCAGGAGTGAGTGCAGGTGGCCAAAGTTTGGGAACTCGGGAGTACTAGTAAAACCAAGAGAGGGAAAGGGAAGATTTTGAGAAACATCCAACAGGAACCAGACCTAAAGGTTGATGACATCGGAGCAAGCAAGAGGGGTCACCAAGAAAAATTCTTCTTCCCCGAAGCAAGACATCATCTTCGCGTTAAAGCACCAAGAAGCAGAGCGCGATCAGTTGTCGGTGCACCCAAAGCAAGATCAGTCGTCGGTGCACCCAAAAGCAAGATCAGCCGTCGGTGGCTGTCGGGAGTGAGTACTCGGTCGGTGCATTGGTCATCGGGGTCTTGTTAACACGCGTTAAGCTGGGACCCAGGCTCCCAGCGAGAGCATTACGCATGCACCTCGCATGATTCCAGAAGAAGATTGGTCATCGGGGTCTTGTTAACACGCGTTAAGCTGGGACCCAGGCTCCCAGCGAGAGCGTTACGCATGCACCTCGCATGATTCCAGAAAAAGATTGGTCATCGGGGTCTTGTTAACACGCGTTAAGCTGGGACCTAGGTTCCCAGCGAGAGCGTTACGCATGCACCTCGCATGATTCCAGAAGAAGAACTGCTTACCAGGGAACGTGCGGTGAGACCATGCAGGCAGGGATGCGCCTGGTGAGTGTGTAAGGACCTGTACAATTAAATTGGAATAAAAAGGGAAATATTTTAAATGAATTCTAAGTATGTTTTTATTTAAAATAAAAAGGAAGGAAAGTGTAGTTTAGAAGACTATGAGATCGCCTGGTTAGTACATGATCGCCTGTCGCCTAGGTTGCACGTGATCGCCAGTCGCCTATGGTGCACATGATCGCCGAAAGTGCACTCAGTATGTGGTCAGGATACTGGATCAACCAGAGTGGGTTCCACAAAACCACACGTATCAAGGTGTGGGTTAAGCCTTAGATACGCTGTGCATGCAAAGCTCTATGCTTGAGCATAAGAAATCGTCCTTAGTGTTGCATGCATGGGCGCATGAGGAGTAGGGCTGATCTACTCTGGGAAATGTGAAGCTACCGAGGTCACCAAGTCATGTGGAGATGATACCTTGGACGTAACATAGTGGGATGAAGAACCTTCAGCAAGGCGTGGCGATGTGTCATCGGGCATCGCCAGGGCGCGAGGCATGCGGACATCGCCAGGCGCGAGGCATACGGACATCGCCGGGCGCGAGGCATGCAGGCATCGCCAGGGCGCGAGGCATGCGGGCATGGCCGGGCGCGAGGCATGCGGGCATGGCCAGGGCGCGAGGCATGCGGCGTCGCCGGGCGCGAGGCATGCGGGCATCACCAGGGCGCGAGGCATGCGGGCATCGCCGGGCGCGAGGCATGCGGGCATCGCCAGGCGCGAGGCATGCGGGCATTGCCAGGGCGCGAGACTTGCGGGCATCGCCAGGGCACGAGGCATGCGGTCATTGCCAGGGCGAGACATCGGTCGTCTCCCAGGGAGAGACATCGGTCGTCCACCAGGATGAGGCATCGGTGGTTAGTCATCGCGCGAGCGGTCATCGGTGGAAGGTTATCGCGCGATGTCGAGTTTCACACAGATAAAGTGGGACCCGGGCTCTCAGCATCAGACATACTGCACGCGCGACACGTAGACAAAAAGGGTGGTTCAGAATAGTGACCTCAGAGTGTTAGCCTGCGCAGAGGCACGCGTAGTCGTACTATTCAGGGAAGCGTACACGCAAACTTCCCTGCAGAGTGGGTGGTGGCAGCGGCTTTTGTGGACAAGTTGGTTTAAGATTCAAAAACCCACATCTGAGACGCCAAGGACGTTGCAGTGGTTCAAGAGTGAAAGAGTGAGTTTACCTTCATTCTTCTCCTTTTCTCTCTTTAGCGCTGCGATTCAGGCATCCTCAAGCACCAGTGCGACGAGCGACGACTGCCCTTGGAGCACCTGGGAGGTTCTCTGCAAGTTCTACAAACCAGACGCTAAAATAGAGCTAAGGCATCCTTTAAGCTCGGTGGGTTTTGGAGCTCTTGGTGTTTTGCGCAAGTCCAGGTAAGGGAAGCTAGCCTTATTTCCAACGAAAACCTTATATTAGATGATTGAGATGATGGGGCGACGTGGTCGCCGGTTTTCAACTGTTATTGCATAATCCCCTATTTTTGAACGAGATCGCCGGTTTTGGCGTTGTTTTTCGAACTCCCCTGTTTTTGTGTTGTTTGAAACTGTTTGAGATTTAAATGTGATATTCGAAAATCTGAACCATGGAATGATTGTCGTTGTGATTGGAATTATTCATTTAAGTGTTATATGATGTGTTGAATGTTGTGAATGTGGGATCAAGGCATAGTATTTTCTGGAAAGAAAATACCGTGTAAGATCGTGTAGGATGTGCATTGATCGGTGATTTCTATAATGAGATATCCTGACTCTCCTGAGATAATGAATTCATACAGATGAAGTTATCAGGCGTTGAGAGTCGATGGAGGTTCACACGTATGGGTAAGTGTTTGAAAGATAACTACTTGACCTGTTGTGTGGATTCACCCTGTCATACTATGAGAGTGATGAAATTGAGATCGAGATTGTGTTGATGCGCATAGCTGTGGAAACTTTACAGCAGTGTAGTATGACAGGTGCAGATCTCTGAGTCTAGTCAATGCACGAGTCTTCCGGAAGTAGTGTCTTGTGTGATGAGTCAGTGGAAGTCTGACGTGAGAAATGAGAAACATTGAAATTGATAGACACTTGATGAATTATGTGAATAGAACGACTCTTGAGGAAATTGTGAAATATGTGATTACTTGATGGTCATGTGAAGGGAATGAGAAAATTGATAGTTTTTATGTGGGTGTCTTTAATTTGTTTTATCTTGATTTTAAAGTTTCATATCTAAACTCTCTTTCAAATATCTAGCTTACCCTGTGATTTTGGTGTTTTGTTTGGCTTTTTCTTAAACCTGTGATGATCGTGTATAATTTACACGGGAGCAGATGATGTTGCAGGAAGTAGAGCTCCTCAGTGAGTGGTCGTCGGAAGGAGATCGCCTGTTCCTATTTCTGTTAGGCGATCACCCTTCTTCTGTTCTCTGATAGGAGATCGCCGTTCTCTGATAGGAGATCGCCTTTTGCTGTTAGGAGATCGCCTGTCTTTCTATTTTAATGTAATTTTGTTTACGTTTTTGGAAAATTGACCGATTATGTATTAAACTCCCTGTGAGGAGAAACTTCATTACATATATATAATTATGTTCACTTCAATATATTTGTTTACCTTTATTTTTATTATATAAATATGAAAAGTATTTGGCGGGATGTTACATTAATGGTATCAGAGCAGTTCGTCCTTAGGATGACCTGAGGGCTGTGGATCCATTGTGTTTCTTCTGCTCATAAAATTTATTTGAGTTTTAAATAACAACTATAGTGAAAGGTTTTCAAACGTTTTTTGTGTTGAAATTTTGTGTGTGCTTTAGTGAATGTATGCCCTAACTGAAAATCTTAGTATTAAGAATGAGAGGATCTTGATAAAGTAGTGAGGGTGCACACTCATAACTGGATCGAGATGATTCTCAATCTTAATTCCAAAGGTTTGATGTTTAGCATACATTGAATTCTGGTGTGATTTATTTCATTTTATTGAGTGTTTTTGTAATTGATTGAAAGTGGTTGTTTGGGTTGATGGTTGTATACCAGTAGCTGTTCTGGTGTTTTGCTTGACGTTATAAGTATTATGATTCTGTTGATGAACTCAAATTCTTAATGACTTTGAGATGCTGACCTTTGTAAGGTCTAGATGTTACCTCCTGAATGAATTGATTTCTTATCGATCTCATTCTTGTAGTTGTAGGGAATATAGAAACCCATAGTTTCAAAATCTGAAACGAAGAAGATGGCACGTAGACCTCCTACCCCTGCCCAACCTTCTTCGAAAATGAGCCAGATTGCCAAGGCTATTGAGATGATGGCAACTGCCATCCAACAACACAATGCAGCGATGGCTCAGAACCATCAAGCTACAATGCACCACTGGGAAACTGCTCGGTCGGCTGAAACAAATTCCCACGTCGGTCAGCCTCAGGAACAGATGGGACTGACCGAGTTCATGAGGCACAACCCACCCAAGTTCAGTGGGAATGCTACCCCTGATCAAGCAGATCAGTGGGTCAGGGAGTTGGAGAAAATCTTTAGGGCGACCTTCTACCCTGAAGAGAAGAAATTGGTGTTCGCCACCTATCTGCTATCTGGAGAGGCCGAGTTCTGGTGGATGGGAGCTCAGCAGATGATGGAAGCCAGAGCTGAAGTATTAGACTGGGAGAGCTTTAGGGTGAAATTTCTGGAAAAATACTTCCCAGATAGTGCAAGATTTGCGAGGGAAGCAGAATTCCTCAGATTGGAGTAGGGGGAGATGTCAGTAAATGCTTATGCTGCTCGGTTTGAGTATCTCGCCCGATTCTACACCCAGGCGACCTCTGAGGCTTGGAGGTGTAGGAAGTTTGAAGAGGGACTGAAGCATGGGCTGAAGAGGACCATAGCCCCGATGTGCATCAGGGAATTTCACGCCTTAGTAGAGAAGGCGAAGATGGTGGAGACTCTGGAAAAGGGTGATTCTCGGGTGATCAGGTCACACCTAGGGGGTTCTTCCAGTGGGAAGGCTAAGGCGCAGCACCCACAAAGCAAGCCCTATGCGAGACCTCCACCACATCGGGCGGGAACAATGTCATCCCAGTTTCAGCACCAACAACCTTGGAAACCCAAGTGTTTCCATTGTGGTGGACCACACACGCCCAATGTGTGCCCCAAGAAGGCTTCGGAGAGAAGGTGTTTTGCCTGCCAAAGGACGGGACACGTTGCAAGAGATTGTCCTACCCAGAATAGGATGACTCAACCCAGTGGTTCTCAGCAGTTGAGAAACGAAGGCAGCAGACCTCAGGCAATAGGGAGAGTGTTTGCCATGTCAGGAGCAGAAGCGTCTCAGTCAGGTAAACTCGTGCAAGGTGTTTGTTTTATAGCTGGTAGAGGTGTAAAAGCTTTGTTTGATTCTGGAGCGACACACTCCTTTGTGTCAAGCCTGTGTGTAGCCGAGTTGGGCCTTCTAGTGAAGGAGTTACCTTTCGAACTGTTGGTCTCTACACCTGCGTCAGGACAGGTGTTGACCTCTACAGTTTGCCCCGAATGTCCAGTGATAGTAGAGGGATGCAGATTCAAAGTGAACTTGATCTGCCTACCTCTTCAGGACCTGGATGTTATCCTGGGAATGGATTGGCTAGCTGCCAATCACGTTCTCATAGACTGCGATAGTCAGAAGATAGCGTTTCCAGACCTCCAAGAGTCAGATGTGATATCAGCTCAGCATGGGTGGTCGGAGTTAGAAAGAGGGGCGAGGTGCTTTGTGATGCTAGCTCGGTTGGAAGTGAAGAATGAAGGGGACGTAAGTAGAATACACGTGGTGAAAGATTTCACGGATGTATTTCCAGAAGAAGTACCTGGATTACCCCCTAAGAGAGAAGTGGAATTCTCTATTGATTTGGTACCTGGAGCTGGACCAGTGTCAATGGCACCTTACAGGATGGCACCAGCCGAGTTGGTAGAATTAAAGAAGCAAGTGGAAGAGTTGTTGGAGAAACAATTCATCAGACCCAGTGTATCTCCATGGGGGGCTCTAGTGCTCCTAGTTAAGAAAAAGGATGGAGGGTCTCGGCTGTGTATAGATTACAGGCAATTGAACAAGTTGACCATCAAGAACAAGTACCCCCTACCTAGAACTGACGATTTGATGGATCAAATACATGGGGCCTCGGTGTTCTCAAAGATTGATCTGAGATCGGGGTACCACCAAATTTTGGTAAAAGCTGAAGATGATCAAAAGACAGCATTTAGGTCTCGTTATGGGCACTATGAGTATGTGGTGATGCCGTTTGGAGTCACAAATGCTCCAGCTCTGTTCATGGACTACATGAATAGGATTTTTTGCCCTTTCTTGGATAAGTTTGTGGTAGTCTTCATAGACGACATACTCATTTATTCAAGGACCGAGGAAGAACATGAAGAACATCTGAGGACAGTGTTGGAGATTTTGAGGGAGAAGCAACTCTATGCCAAGTTCTCTAAGTGTGAGTTCTTGCTGAAGGAAGTCAACTTCTTAGGACACGTGATATCTGCTCGAGGGATCTCAGTGGATCCAGCCAAGGTAGAGGCAGTGCTGCAGTGGGAACGTCCTAAGACAGTCACTGAGATAAGGAGCTTTGTGGGTTTGGCTGGCTACTATCGGAGGTTTATTGAGGACTTTTCCAAGGTAGTGGCTCCTTTAACACAGCTGACCCGCAAGGATCAACCTTTTGCTTGGACCGACCGATGTGAGCAGAGCTTCATGGAACTAAAGGAAAGGTTGACTAGTGCTCCAGTGCTGGTGATCCAAGAGGTAGGAAGACCTTTTGATGTCTACTGTGACGCTTCACATCAGGGTTTGGGATGTGTTTTGATGCAAGATAAAAGAGTGGTTGCATATGCTTCAAGGCAACTCAAGGTTCATGAGAGGAACTACCCTACGCATGATTTGGAGTTGGCGGCTGTGGTGTTTGCCTTGAAGATCTGGAGGCACTATTTATGTGGAGCTCGGTTCCAGGTGTTCAGTGACCATAAGAGCCTGAAATACCTGTTCGATCAGAAGGAACTAAATATGAGACAAAGAAGGTGGATGGAGTTTCTAAAGGACTACGATTTTCAACTCATGTATCATCCAGGGAAGGCCAATGTAGTGGCAGATGCTTTGAGTAGAAAATCAATACAAATAGCCACCATGATGATGGAAGAGCAGAAACTGTTCTTGCCGGTTGACTCGCCTGTCGGTTGACTCACGACACTCACACGCCTCCTTCCTCACGTTGATACGTGCTTGGTTCTTTCGAAGCAATCTGCACCTGCAAAAGAGAAAGGGGGCGCCCTAGAGGCCGTTTGCACTCCGACGCTCAAGTCAGTGTAGGGCAAGCACACCAAGTGTATAAGTTTCTCTCTGTGTTTAGGTCTAGAAACTGCGTCCCTTTGTGAAGTATTTTACTGTCCCTTATATAGTCTAGGGTTCACAGCACCGCTAACCCTAATTAGGGTTCACTGCGCTACTAGCCATATTTAGGGTTTACTGGAATACCCTTGCGCCGCTATCACCCAATCTTAGGGTAATCTAGCACACAAGGTTTCCTTCTCTGGAGTGCAAACTCTCACAGGGTGACCGCCTGGGTGCCTCCTTGTGCACCTAATCTCTGGGGCCACCTGTTCTGGGAGCGCCTTCACTGTTCACGTGCCATGCATGTAGCTTTACTGGGAAAACCCTAGCTCTGGTGAGTACTCGTCCCCTCAGGACTCTACACCCAACTGTGCTCTCCCTGCTACCCGCATAGGCACTTCGTGATACAGGCCTCTCCCTAACTCTGGGTGTTTAACTGGTCATTGGCCCATTCTGGGAACCAATCTTAGCTGTTCTGTTTACGCTGTTCAAATCACCCAAGGCCGATGTCACCTCGCCATACTCTGTTGCCGAGGACTCCTCGACCTGCCGAGTGACGATGACACCTCCGCCCATCCTGGTGTTGACAACTACTCACCCGTCTCTATGGGCTGACGACTCGTCACCCGTCTCTGTAGGCTGATGACTCGTCACCCCTCTCTGTAGGCTGATGACTCGTCACCCCTCTCTGTAGGCAGATGACTCGTCACCCCTCTCTGTAGGCTGATGACTCGTCACCCCTCTCTGTAGGCTGATGACTCGTCACCCCTCTCTGCAGACTGATGACTCGTCACCCTGTGGGGTCTATTCCACGTGGCTTTGACTCATGCTGTGGGACCCAGCTGATGTCCGAGGACTGGTCAGTACACAAGCCCCCAGTCTCGAGCTGTTAACTTGTTTCAGCGAAGAGACTAAGTGATAGGCGAGGACTGATCGGTACACAAGCCCCCCAGTCTCAAGCTGTTAACTTTTTCCAGCGTAGGGACTAAGTCACTGTCTTGGGCGGCCTACGTGGCTCTGCGCGTAAGTACATGAATAGTACGCTGAGAAGACACTTCACCAACCCCCTCCCATCTACTAACACGTGGCCGTATCAACGGTTTGAGATTCATAACGTTTACGCTCCCTAGGGCTACGTTAAACCTCTTCAAAACCTCGCGCCACTTCACTGTTTCATCACTTTGCATTCTTACCTTTGCATATTCTAACTTCCAGCGCACGCTCTCTTCTTCCCAACAGATCCTTCACACTTCTCCGTTCTTCATCAACCAAAGGTATGATTTTTATGACTTCTCCTTCTTTATAATGTGAACTTGATCATCCATACGGTATGCTGTAACTGTTTACGGGCCTGCGTGCGGATTATACATTCTAGGGTTTTGTTCTTCTTTCCTGGGTTCATTCCACCTTTGAGTCTTCGTCTGCCATTGCTTTCTTCTGAGTCTTTCTTCTTTTCCTGCCTCTCATTTGTTTAGATTCGAGATGGCCAGAACCAAAACCACCTCCAACCCTCCTCCAACGGTAGCGGTTGATTACAAAGCCCTCTACCCCTGGGCTTCTGAGGATCTTCTTGCAGAGACCTCCAAACTCACATCCTGCGACGATCTCCGCAAGCACCGGGATGATGAGAATGAGATTAAAGGACGCGTCTTCGGTAGGGAAACAGACGCGTACGTCTTTGTGCGCCCTTGTACAGTAAATGAGCCCGTATGCGCTGATAGTCGTTGCAGCAATGGGGAACCCTTCTTCTTCTTCTACGCCACCATTTTCAAAAGAGTCAAAGTCCGTCTTCCCTTCACAGGATTTGAAAGGGCTTTGCTCACAGAGTTAAACGTGGCGCCCGCTCAACTGCACCCCAACAGTTGGGCCTTTATCAGGGCGTTCTCCATTCTATGCAATAATCTAGGGTTCACCCCCTCCGTCGACGTCTTCCTTTACTTTTTCGAGGCTAAGAGCCCCGGTAAGAGGCTTTGGGTGAGCCTGAATGGGGTGGCAGGGAGAGTCCTGCTAACATTCTTCTCACAATCATACAAGAACTTCAAGGGAAAGTTCTTCAGAGTCTGCTGCAGCTCCTACGACCCCACCATGCTCGATGGGTTTCCCTTATACTGGGTGGGGGAGTTGAAGTTCAAGAAGCCACGCAAGCTCGAGGAGTTGATGGTTCCCGATCAAGAACTCTGCCAAACCATTTCCAGCTGGGGGGTGGTGTTTGACTCCACCCAGCTGATTAGGCATGAGTATGATGCTGAGACTCTCAGCGTATACCTTGGTATCTTGCATTTATCTGCTTCATCTTGCATTTACCTGTTCAATACTTCGCCTTTCTAACACTTTCGAATTCACTGCAGGCATGGTGCTCAGCGCCGATAAGAAGAAAAGGCTGGCAAATGTGCTGAATCGTCGCAATGCTAGCGGTTCAGCCCCTGCAGGTCCGTCATCACCCTCGGGGGTTGCCCTGGAACCCATCGCTGAAAACTCTAAGAGGGCAGCCCCTGTGGAGGTTTCTGACGACGAGGACACCTGCTCCGGCCTCGTCTTTAAAAGGAAAAGGGTGGAGACAGCTGCAGAGGTCTCTTCTGCCACAGAAGGGCACCCTTCTTCCTTTAGGGAGCACCCTCCCAGCGCCTCCTCCCCTCCTGAGCCAATCCTAACACTTGAGGGGGGTGGGGAGAGTGCTCCTTCTTCTGGTCCAATGCCTTCTGCCCCAGAGCTGCCTTCTCTGCTCCAAAGGTCGCTCGCTCAAATGCCTGGCAGAGCTGTCTTGGAGGCCATGGACAGAAACTCTCTTGAGAACCTCCTCAGCCATGGTCTCGGGGAGTTCTTGGCCGCTTCCAACTCCTTGCTGGTCAAGGGCAGTGCTGAGGCGGAGCTACTAGAGGAGACCGCCCAGTTGAAGAGGGAGTTGGAAGAAAGGCTAGAGGAGGCCGCCCAAATGAAGAGGGAGCTGGAACAAAAGGATCTCCAACTTCGTCAAGCGACCACTCGAGAGACTGCCCTCAATCAAGAACTGGGTAGTCTCCGTCAATCCGAAAAGGAGACCAAAAAGCTTCTCTTCTCTAAGGGGCAGGAGGCCCTCCAGCTTGAAGCTAAAATACTTCCCCTTCGCAACAGGATTATTGAACTGGAAGAGCAAGCAGAGGGGGCTCAAGCTAAAATGGCCAAGCTGGAGGAAAGGGCGACCAATCGAGAAGTTCAGCTGGGCAAAGTTGAGGAGGAACTTGCCCAACAGATCGAACTGTTGAAGAAGACCGAGGCTGAGCTTATTGATGACGCCGCCGACGCCTATGGGGAAGGCTTTGGTGATGCCCTTGCTCAGGTTGCCTGCGTGCATCCTGAGATGGACCTCTCACCATATTCCGCAACTCTGCAGGTGGTCGACGGGCAAATAGTGCCCAGATAGGTCCTCTTAAACAGTTGTACTTTAGCTGAACTTCTTGTAATTATCCTCTTTGCAATATAACATTTCGTTTATGCATTGTTCATCTTTTCTTCGTGCTTTGTATTTGATGGGCTCACGATCACAAATAATGCACCTTTGAAATAAACCTCAAGTAACATGCCTTTCCGCTAACTTCATTAATGAACCTTTACCTTAACTTGGGCGTTCTCACTTGGAGGGGAAAGTGTTCCTTATGAACCCCATTCCCCTCACAAGACCTCTAACCCCACTTGTAGGTTCTGACTGACCTGTCATCGTTCATGGTCGATGGAGGATTTAACCAAGCGAACCTTTCTTTCACATTGGAAGTTCTCACTCGAAGTGGAGGTGTTCTCTACGAACCTACCTCTCCACTTGCGAGACCTCTAACTCCACGTGACAGGTTCGAACTGACCTCACATCGCTCACAGGCGAGGAGGATTTCTCTGGGCGAACCCTTCTTTCACATTGGAAGTTCTCACTCGAAGCGGAGGTGTTCTCTACGAACCTACCTCTCCACTTACGAGACCTCTAACTCCACGTGACAGGTTCGAACTGACCTCACATCGCTCACAGGCGAGGAGGATTTCTCTGGGCGAACCCTTCTTTCACATTGGAAGTTCTCACTCGAAGTGGAGGTGTTCTCTACGAACCTACCTCTCCACTTACGAGACCTCTAACTCCACGTGACAGGTTCGAACTGACCTCACATCGCTCACAGACGAGGAGGATTTCTCTGAGCGAACCCTTCTTTCACATTGGAAGTTCTCACTCGAAGTGGAGGTGTTCTCTACGAACCTACCTCTCCACTTACGAGACCTCTAACTCCACGTGACAGGTTCGAACATCATTGTACAAACACACTAAAAAACATATATCTTTAACTGAATTTTATTGGGTGACCTCATTAAAAACCCTTAGAAGGGAAAAAAGAGTGTCCCCTGTATTGTGTTGCATACATGATTACATAGCTTTAACTGAAATAAAACTTCAAGTGAGTCGCATTCCATGTTCGAGGAATCGGACCTCCTTCTAAAGTTTCAAGTCTATATGCTCCATTCCCTAGGGCCTCTGTCACTCTGAAAGGACCAGTCCACTTAGGGGATAGCTTGTTCTCTATCTGGTATGGAGATGCCTTCCGCATAACAAGGTCTGCCGCCTGGAACCGCCGAGCTCTCAGCTTGGAACTGTGTTTGAGCTCGACTCTCCTCTTTATCGCCTCAGCCTTGACTCCAGCTTCTTCCCTGGCTTCATCCAAAAGATCAAGATTCACCTTCCTCTCTTCATTGGATTCCTCAGCCACAAAGTTCTAGAAACGTGGCGAGCTCTCCTGGCTCTCCACAGGGATCATGGCATCTGAGCCATACACCAAACTAAAGGGAGTCTCCTTAGTAGTGGACTGGGGGGTAGTATGGTAAGCCCATACTATTCTGGGAACCTCCTCAGCCCACCTTCCCTTTGCTTTCTCCAGCCTTCTCTTCAATCCTCTGAGGAGGACTCGATTGGCCGACTCGACCTGCCCATTGGTCTGTGGGTGCTCGACTGATGCAAACACCTGCTTGATTCCCAGTTCTGTACATAGCTTTCCCAACTGTTGGCTCGCAAACTGAGTGCTATTGTCAGACACCAAGCGCTTTGGTACACCGAAACGGCAAATTATGTTCTTCCACACGAAGTGTTGGATCTTTTGTGCTGTAATCTGTGCTACTGGCTCAGCTTCAATCCACTTCGTGAAATATTCTATGGCGACCACAAGGTATTTCATCTGCCGTATCGCCAAAGGGAAAGGCCCCAAGATGTCGATTCCCCATGTGTGAAACGGCCAAGGGCTGTATATCGATCTGAGCTCTTCTGGTGGTGCCTTAGGCCAATCAGCATGCAACTGGCACTGCTTGCATTGCTGTGCATACTTGGTACAATCCTCCCTCATTGTCGGCCAGTAATACCCTGCTCGTACAGTCCTAGAGGCCAGTGCTCGGCCTCCGATATGACTACCGCAGATACCTTCATGGAGTTCCGCCATTATCCTCACGCACTGCTCGCCATGCACACAGACTAAGATGGGGTGAGTAAACCATGTCTGTACAACTCGCCTTCAATGAGCGTGTACTTGGACGAGTTTTTCTTTATCTTTTTTGCCTCCTCCGGCTCTGCTGGGAGCATTCCATCCACTATATAACGCTTGTAGGGTGTCATCCATGTCTCACCATCTTGCAATAGACAGATCTGTGGCGCTTCTACCCCCAACAGCATACATGCGTTGACTCGTGGCTTTCTCAAAGTTTCTTGAGTCAACGACCGATGACTCCTCTTCCTGCCATCTGATTGGCTGATCTGATGGACTCCCACCAAGTTATCAGCTGTATAGGTACGAGGCGCCCTCAGGGTCTCCTGGATGACTGTCCCCTGTCTGCCCCCCTTGCCTGAGCTGGCGAGTTTGGCCAACAAGTCAGCTCTGGCATTTTGCTCCCTGGGCACGTGTACTAGTTCAAATATTTCAAATGAACTCTTCAATCTTTGGACATACTCCAAGTAAGAGGCCATCTGAGGGTCTTTGGCCTGGTATTCTCCTGCCACCTGACCGGTGACCAACAATGAGTCACTCTTGGCCATAAGGCTCTGCGCTCCCATCTCCTTTGCCAACAACATCCCAGCAATCAAAGCCTCATACTCCGCCTGGTTATTACTGGCTTTGAAGGCGAACCGCAGGGCCTGCTCTATTAACAACCCCTTGGGTCCTTCTAAGATCACCCCCGCTCCGCTGCCTTGCTGATTCGAGGACCCATCTACTGACAATACCCATTTGAAATTGGGTACCTCTTGCTGGGCTTCGGTTGAAGACATCTCTGCCACAAAGTCGACGTAGACCTGTCCTTTGATCGGGCCCCTGGGTTCATACTGGATGTCAAATTCCGACAACTCAACTGCCCAACGCACCATCCTTCCTGCCACATCGGGCTTCTGCAAGACCTTACATATCGGCAGATCTGTCATCACCACCACTGTGAAGCTTTGGAAATAGTGGCGTAATCTCCTGGCTGAGAACACCACTGCTAATGCTGCCTTCTCTAAGGCTTGGTATCTCGTCTCGGGTCCCTGTAGCACCTTGCTGACAAAATAGATGGGCTTCTGGCTCTGTTGTTGTTCCTGTACCAAGACAGAACTCACCGCCCTATCTGTAACCGCAAAGTACAAACGCAGGGGTGTGCCAAGTTGAGGCTTGCACAAAACTGGTGGGCTGGCCAGGTATTCTTTGAGCTTGAGGAAAGCCTGCTCACATTTCGCCGTCCAGGTGAATCTGCTATTCCTCCTTAGGCACTGGAAATAAGGATGACCTTTATCTCCCCCGGCTGACACGAACCGGGAGAGAGCAGCCATTCGACCTGTCAACTGTTGCACCTCTTTCACCGACGTCGGGCTCCTCATGGCTATGATTGCTGCACACTTGTCTGGGTTGGCCTCAATTCCTCTTTCCGTGAGCAAAAACCCAAGGAACTTGCCTGCCTCCACCCCAAAGACGCACTTTTTGGGGTTCAACTTTAACCTGTACTTTGCTATGGTGTTGAACAGCTCCTCCAAGTCGTCAATGTGCTGACCTCGGGCCTGGGACGTCACTACCATGTCGTCTACATATGCCTGCACGTTGCGTCCCAGCATGGGTGCGAGGACCTTGTCCATTAGCCTCTGGTATGTGGCACCCGCATTCTTCAAGCCGAACGGCATGACTGTGTAGCAGTAACAAGACAACTCTGTCATGAACGCCGTCTTGCTCTCATCCATCGGGTGCATCTTTATCTGATTGTACCCAGAGAAAGCATCTAAGAAACTCAGCAATTTGCAGCCTGAAGCGCTGTCCACCAGCGCATCTATGCTGGGCAGAGGATAGGAGTCTTTCGGACACGCCCTGTTAAGATCTGTAAAGTCCACGCACATCCTCCATTTCCCGTTGGCCTTTTTCACCAGGACGACATTCGCAAGCCACTCAGGGTATTGTATTTCCCGTATGTGACCTGCTTTCAGCAATTTGTGTGTTTCCTCCTTGACTACCTGCCTTCGCTCATCATTGAACTTCCGCCTCCTCTGGCGGACCGGTCTGGCTTGGGGATTCAGCGCCAGGCGGTGGCATAGGAAATCAGGGTCTATGCCAGGCATGTCTGAGGGGGACCAAGCGAAAGCGTCCAGATGCTTTTCGATAACTCTCGCTACTTGATCCTGGGTCTCCTGAGATAGGGATTTACCCAGCCTGAAGATCTTCCCTCCGATCTCCTTCTCTACGACCTCCTCCGCGGGTTGTGGTCGCCTCGTCCGGGCGATCTCTGCTCGGGTGACCCCGACATCACCTCGAGGCATATCTGTCTCATTGGTTCCTCCTCCCGGTGGTGAGGTGGTCACCATGCAGACTCCCCTCTTCGTTTTGAGGCTATTTTCGTAGCACCTTTTAGCCTCCTTTTGGTCCGACTTGATGGTTACCACCTTCCCCTCCATCGATGGCAACTTCATCTTCATGTGCCTTGTAGACACTACGGCCCCCAATCGGTTCAGGGCCGGTCTGCCCAGAAGTATATTGTAGGCAGAGGGAGCGTTCACCACAAGGTACCTGATGTTCTCTGTGCGGGACGCCATTCCGTCGGTGAACGTGGTCCTCAACTCTATGTATCCCCGCACTTCTACCTGATCTCCTGCGAACCTATATAAACAGCCGACGTAGGGTCGCAGCTGATCAAGGGACAGCTGTAGTTTATTGAAGGTCGACCAGAACATCACATCGGCCGAGCTCCCCTGATCGACCAGCACCCGGTGCACCTTGCGCGCGGCAGTGACTACTGAAATAACCAACGGATCGTTGTCATGGGGAACAACATCTCGGCGATCGGCTTTTGTAAAGACGAGGTCAATGTCCGGAAAATGATCTTCCTCGCAGGCCTCTACTGCCATCACTAAACGCGCATACTTCTTTCGTTGTGAAGAGGTGCATCCTCCTCCTGAAAACCCACCTGATATGGTGTGGATCTCCCCATGAATGGGCACTTCATGCCCCTGGTCTGCCCTTGGCGCAGCAACGGTCTCACCTTCCGACGCCTCCTTCAGATAGTCATTCAAAAACCCACTCTTCACCAACTCATCCAGTTGATGAGCCAGAGCCAGGCAATTTCGAATGGGGTGCCCAAAAGCCTGATGGAACTCGCACCATGCATTTTTATTGGGCCCCAACCTCTTGTCACTCTGCGGGGGCACCTTCAATCTTTCTGCCACATTAGGAATGGCAATCAGTTCCTTCAACTCCACCACGAATTCATGCCGAGGGGGCATGTCATCTTTGTTTCGCGCCCTAGGCTGTGGTTTTCGGGGCTCATAGGGCTTCTGTTTCCCTTGAGCTTTTTTCTTCGTGGTCGCCTCATGTACCCTCAGCGGTTGAGGCCGGCTAGGTACTCGGGGCCTTAACGAAACCGCACTTTCTCTCTTCTCGCTGAGCTCCCCCTCAGCGACAATGTGGGCCACAACACGCCGTTTTATGTCACTGAAGGTTTTGGGGCGGCTGCGTATTAGGGACTCGTTGAAAGGCCCTGGCAATACGCCCTTCCTGAAGGCGTGCACCACCATGTCTTCATCCTTGGTGTGCAGCCTCACCACCATCGCCCCAAACCTATTAAGGTAATCTTTGAGGGACTCTCTCTGATGCTGTCTCACATCAAAAAGATCGTAAGACACTGGTGGGGGGGCCCTGTTGACAAGATATTGTTCCCTGAACAGCGCGGAGAACTGAGCGAAAGACGTGATATGTCCTTCTGGCAAACTCACGAACCATTCTAGCGCAGTCCCTGTCAGTGTAGCCATAAAGAGTTTACAGTGCACTGCATCGGATCCTCCTGACAACATCATCTGCGTGTGAAAGGCAGTGAGATGCGTTTCAGGATCTTCCTTCCCGGTGAACACGGTTTTGGGTCCTACAAAGGTAGCTGGAACCACCGTGTTCATGATTGTTTGGGAGAAAGGCATGGGAAAGGCCCTTGGAGGCACTGGTGGGGCTCGATCATCTTCCCCACGATTTCCAGCTTGTTGTATGTGCTGCAAATTCAAGCGCAGCTCCTCATTTGCTCGGTGTAACTCTTCATTCCTGGCCTGTGAGGCGGCCAGGTCTTCCTGCATACGCGCTTGACGCGCTTGGGACTCCGCCACCGTTTCTTGGAGGGTGCGCATCGTTTCCATCAGCTGTTGCATGGTAACGCTGTCGCCTCCATTCGGTGGAACAGATCCGTGTCTTGTATTCCTCATCTTCTGTGGTTTTCTCTCTCACTCTCGTGTATGGGACCTTGTTTTACTCCGCGCCCCACGGTGGGCGCCAAATGTTCTTGCCGGTTGACTCGCCTGTCGGTTGACTCACGACACTCACACGCCTCCTTCCCCACGTTGATACGTGCTTGGTTCTTTCGAAGCAATCTGCACCTGCAAAAGAGAAAGGGGGCACCCTAGAGGCCGTTTGCACTCCGACGCTCAAGTCAGTGTAGGGCAAGCACACCAAGTGTATAAGTTTCTCTCTGTGTTTAGGTCTAGAAACTGCGTCCCTTTGTGAAGTATTTTACTGTCCCTTATATAGTCTAGGGTTCACAGCACCGCTAACCCTAATTAGGGTTCACTGTGTAACATCCCGCCAAATCTCTTTGAAAATAAATATAAAACGAAAATAAAGGTGACAAATAGATTGAAGTGAGCAAAATCTTTATATAAAATAAATAAGTTTCTCCTCACAGGGAGTTTAATACAAACGATCACTTCTCCACTAAAAACGTAAACGAAATACAATACAAAAGACAGATAGGCGATCTCCTGGCAAAAAGGGCGATCTCCTATAAGAAGGGCGATCTCCTTTCCTAAAGGCGATCTCCTATTATAAAGCAGCAAGAGGGGCGATCACCCAACAGAAAAGAAAACAGGCGATCTCCTTCCAGCGACAATTTTCTAAAGAGCTCTACTTCCTGCAACATCATCTGCTCCCGTGTAAATTATACACGATCATTACAGGTTTAAGAAAAGGCCACAACACAAACGAAAACACAGGGTAAGCTAGACATTTAAAAAGAGTTTAAATAAGGATACTTAAAATAAAATCAAGGTAAACAATTTCAAGATATTCACGTAAAGCTATAGATTTTCTCAATACTCTTCACCTGATCGCCCAGAAATCACACATTTCACAATATTCTCAAGAGTCATTCTATTTCACAAAACTGCATCAAGTGTCTATAAATTTCAAGTTCCTCATTTCACATGTCAGACCACCACTGACCCAGCACACAAGACACTTGACCTACTTCCGGAAGACTCGTGCATTGACTAGACTCAGAGATTCTGCACCTGTCATACAAGCTGTTGAAATGTTTCCACAGCTATGCGCATCAACACATTCTCGATCTCAAGTTCACCATTCTCACAGTATGACAGGGTTAATCCATATGACAGGCCGAGCTCGTTCTGTTTCACACGACTCACCCATACATATGAACCTCCTTCGACTCTCAACGCCTGAATAACCTCATCTATATGAATCCATTATCTCAGGAGAGTCAGGATAATCCCATTATAGACATCACCGATCAATGCACATCCTACACGATCTTACACGGTATTTTCTTTCCTGAAAATACTATGCCTCGATCCACATTCACCACATCCAACACATCACATAACACTTAAAGGAATGATTTCAATCACAGCAAAACTCAATCCAAGGTTCTTATTTTCGAATATCTCATTTAAATCTCAACAGTTTCAAAGCAACACCAAAAACAGAGAGTTTCGCAAACAACGCCAAAACCGGCGACCTGGTTCAAAAACAGGGTATTTCGAAGTCTGCATTTAAAACCGGCGACCACGTCGCCCAACACATAGCACAGAGCATTTTACAAGGATGAAAACGAAAACCGGCGACCACGTCGCCCTTACTTCAGAAAATAGCTAAACTATGGCTTGTATTGAAAATGAAGTCTAGCTTCCCTTACCTGGACTTGCGCAAACCACCAGGAGCTCCGAAACCCAACGAAGCTTGAACAACGCCTTGTCTCTGTTTTTGCGTCTGGTTGAAGGACTTGCAGAGAACTGCCCAGGTGCTCTAATGGTGGCTGTCGCTCGTCGTACTCTCGTGTGAAGGTGCCAGAATCGCAACGCGAAGGAGGCAACTGGAGGAGAAGGGAGGTAACTCACTCTTTCTCTCTTTGAAGGCTGCAACGTTTTTTTCTCTCAGCAGTGGGTTTTCTGCATCTTAAACCAACTTATCCACCAAAAGCAGCTGCCACCACCCACTCTGCAGAGAAGTCTGAGAACCACTGCCCTGAACAGTACGACCACTGTTGTCTCTGGTGCATGCCAACCACTGCTCTGAACAGTACTGCCACTGTTGTCGCTTGTGCATGCCAGCCACTGCTCTGAACAGTACGACCGCGAGTGTCTCCTGCGCATGCCAACATTCTGATGTCACCACTCAGAATCATCCTTTTTGTCTACGTGGCGCACGTGCAGGACGTTTCATGCTGAGAGTCTGGGTCCCACTTTACTCTGTGTGAAACTCGACGTCGTGCGATAACATTCCACTGCTGACTCATCCTGGCGAACGACCGATGTCTCCTTCGCCCTGGAAGACGACCGATGTCTCCTTCGCCCTGGAAGACGACCGATGTCTCCTTCGCCCTGGAAGACGACCGATGTCTCCTTCGCCCTAGAAGACGACCGATGTCTTCCTCTTGGCCACGTCCACATGCCTCGCGCCCTGGCAATGCCCGCATGCCTCTCGCGCCTTGGCCACGTCCACATGCCTCGCGCCCTGGCAATGCCCGCATGCCTCGCGCCGCGCGATGCCTGCATGCCTCTCGCGCCCGCACGATGCCTGCATGCCTCGCGCGCCCGCGCGATGTCTGCATGCCTCGCGCGCCCGCGCGATGTCCACCTGGCGCTCATGTGTAGCAGGCGACCGGCGATCTCATAGCCTTCTAAACTTAACTTTTCCTCCCTTTTTGTTTTAAATAAAACATACATAGAATTCTTTTAAAATATAACCCTTTTTATTCCAATTCAATTTTACAGGTCCTTACATTCTCCCCAACAAGAAAAATTTTCGTCCTCGAAAATTGAATTATAAGGAATGAAGGTATGGATGGGCTTCTCTCGTGGTTTCTTTTATTTCCCATGCTGGATCACCCGATCTGCACGTCGTCCACTTTTAATACGTGACTAGGGTCTGTAAGATACTTCTTCAGCTGCGAAACGTGAAAGACATTGTGCAGATTCGCTAAATGGGGAGGTGGGGCGATCTCATAAGCCACTGGACTGATCCCCCTTAGGATCTGATATGGCCCAACAAACTTAGGGGACAGCTTCTTTGATCTGATCGCCCATCCTACACCCTTGGCTGGTGTCCTCCCCCATAAAGACATGATCCCCAGCAGCAGACTTCAAAGGTCTTCTCCTCTGATCTGCATAGGACATCTGTCGACCTTGAGAAACTTTCATTCTGCCTTGCATCAGTTTTACCTTCTCGGTTGTCTGTTGAACCAACGCTTACTACTCCAATACTTCATCAAATTCCATTCTCCTTCCCTGCATATGGAGTATGCTGTTCCATTGAGCGCCAACTCCAGTACTCACACTCTACTTCCAACCCTGAAGACTTGGTCGAGCAAGTCCAGAACTAATCCCTTAACAGAACCAGGACTAGTCCCTTGTAGAGAAAAAGTGAGCAAGATCCCTTCATCGGAAGGAAAAGGGCAGCTGACTACTGCTCATGCCCCCTAGCCAATTCAAACTAGGATCCGAAATATCCTTCTAGGAATCAACTTCCGCCTCTTGATCAAAACCATCCATCGACTTCCCACTGCTGATCTAATTCTCACGCTCCCTAAAGGAATACCTTTGGTTCACCACTATGCTACATAACTCTGCACCTTATAAAGACAAAGTTCTTGTTGCTGTTACTTTCCAAATCATCACTATGACTTCTTTTGCCAACTCGGCTTCCTGTTCCCATCATTTCCTCTTTGTTCAATGTATACATTGGATGCATTGATTTGGGTTCAGGTGCCTATCTGAAAAGGTATACAAGAACGAACGCACCATATATCTCAACCACCACCATGTAAGTAGTGGAGCCGATTGGAAAATTTCCTCTGCATCCAGAATTTTCTTTCTTAAGGACAACTCTATTCCTTTTCTCCAAGATACAACAGACTATTGCCATCCACATTCCCTTCCACACCTGATTCTACTTGGATGACATACGTATAAGATAAAAGTTCTCAAGGTGGGACCTCAAATTCTTATGTCGAACAAATAGAACACTTATCCACTTGAAGCACATAAACCAGCCACGTTGCTTTAAAGTTAGAGTTAGTGGCCCACGCATCCTCCTGAAATCTCATACCCCCTCCGCCTCCAACTTTCCAAACAATGACTTTTTGGAACTAACCATCATCTTCACCCTCCTCGCACATCTTACGTACATCTCTCCACCACCACAATTGATATTTCGAATGAGTTCGGCTTCTCCCAAGTTCCGAGTCATATTTGGATACAAGGATATCTTTCCATTTCCCTTTCTCATCACTCCTCATTCACCATTTCCATACTCATCTTCCACATCACGATCCATAAAACAGCATCCATTCTGCGTGATGCTTCATCTCTTCTCCCAGTAACTTCTCTACTTGGTATTTTTCAGCAAATTTCTCTGTCTAATTGAACTTTAGACATAAATACAATATCTCCTCTTTCCTTTTAAGCTTGTGGTTAAGCTAGAGTCATCTCATGCTGTTTCATCGACATAAACATCTTCCAAGCTTCAAATAAAAGAAAATTCATCTTTCATTCTTGGAACTAAACCCCGGTACTTCCCATGGATACACATGCTTAAGTCTTTAAACCCTCAACATTCTGCTTATATACTCTCCATAACTTATATGTAGCTGAACTTAAACCTTGGTACACTAAATCTAAATTACACTTCCTTCTTTAATTCCATCAACTCAGCTGGAGCCATTGCCACCGGTCCAGCTCCAGGCACCAAAACAATGGAGAATTCCACTTCCCTCTTAGGGGGTAACCCAGGTATCTTGCTTACGTCCTCTTCATTCTTCACTTCCAACCGAGCTAGCATCACGAAGCACCTCGCCATCTGGCTCTTGGAGATCTGGAAACGCTAACTTCTGATTACCGCGGACTACGAGAACGTGATTGGCAGCTAGCCAATCCATTCCCAGGATAACATCCAGATCCTGAAGAGGTAGGCAGATCAAGTTTACTTTGAATCTGCGTCCCTCTACCATCACTGGACATTCAGGGCAAACTGTAGAGGTCAACACCTGTCCTGATGGAGATCAAGTAGAAGAGGATTTTACTAATGGAGGAAGAGGTCATCCACCCAAGCATTTAAAATTCTTCTTACTAGTCTTCTTAAAAAGTAGAACAGTTTGGGTTCTCTTGAAAATTCAAAAGATAGTAGTATAAATAAATCTTTGTAAATACTCTTGTATAAATTTGTAAATAATATAGAAATATCCTTAGGAGTATGCCAAAGAGGAAAACCAAAAGAAACCTCTAAATGTAAGGCATTTTAGGCACTTTCTTTAGGAAAAAGTGGAAAAAGTGACTTTTCTACTTCTTTCTCTCTTAGGCACTAGAAGGAGCTAGAAGAGTGACTCTTCCCACTCCTTCCCCTTTGTAACATGACAAGCCCTCTCCATTATAAATAGGGGTGTTTGGTACTTTGAATAAAAAAAGTTGAAAGTTAGAAGAAAAGAAACTATCTTGAAATTGAGAGAGAGTGAGTTTGTGAGACTTGTCTCTTCTTCTCCTCCATGTCTTATCTTGTGAGCTTTGGAGACTCTCAAGTGGCGGCACCACCCACTCATCTTGGAAGAACCACCCTCCAAGTGGCGTGAATCACATCTCCAAAAGGCTACAACCACATAAGTCATTTCTATTCATCTTCTAAAAATACCCATTTGTGTTTTCTTGTAGTTTTTTCCATTTTTAATCGGTTCAATCTTTTCCATGAGTTGTTTCCTTTCATTTGCTGCCATTGTTCTGCACTTTGTTTGGTTTATTTCCTTGTTTTCTTGCTGTTTTAATTTCGTCCAAACCATGGGTTTCCATATACATGTGTTGTTCTTGTTTTCCATCCATGGGTTTTTTGTTCTTTGATGAGTTTCTTGTGATTTTCTAATTCCTATTGAATTTCAATCAGTATTTTCACTTCTTCTTGGTGTTCTTATGATGTTCTTGTGTTACCTTTGAAGTTTGGTACTGTTCTTGAATTACCCATTCATATTCCATTGTTATCTTACACTACAAGTTACCTATTCATGTGTTTTTAGTATGAACCTTTGTTTTCTTGAGTAGAAACTCTATTAATTGCTCTTTAGAATTTTGATCCTAACTCTTGAAAGTGTCATGAATACAATGAAACCTATATCAACTCAACCCAAACCAAGAAAGGTTCATAAGAGACTCACATCATGTCCTGATACAGGTGTAGAGACCAACAGTTCAAACGGTACTTCCTTCACTAGAAGGCTCAACTCGGCTACACACAAGCTTGACACAAAGGAGTGTGTCGCTCCAGAATCAACCAAAATTCTAACGCATCTACCAGCTATAGAGCAACACTCTGTACTAAGTTACCTGACTGAGATGCCTCCACTCCAGACATGGCAAACACTCTCCCTGCTGCCTGAGGTCGACTGCCTCCATTCCACAACTGTTGGGATCCACTGGGTTGAGTCATCCTATTCTGGGTAGGACAATCTCTAGCAACGTGTCCCATCCTTTGACAGGCAAAACATCTTCTCTCTGAATCTCTCTTGGGGCACACTTTGACTGTGTGTGGTCCACCACAGTGGAAACATTTAAGTTTCCAGGGTTGTTGCTGCTGAAACTGGGGCGGTGCTGCTTCTGCCCTATGCTGTGGGGGTCTCGAATAAGGCTTGCTTTGTGGGTGCTGCACCTTGGCCTTCCCACTGGAGGGACCCCCTGGGTGTGATCTGATTACTCTGGAACCACCCCTCTCCAGGGTCTCCACCCTCTTTGCCTTCTCCACTAAGGCATGGAACTCCCTGATCCACTGATCTGGTTGGTTCGGAGAAACGTTCCCACGGAACTGGGTTGGGTTGTGCCTCATGAACTCGGTCATCCCCATCTGCTCCCGAGGCTGATTGACATGGGAAGCTGTTGCAGCCGATCCAGCAGTTTCCAAATGATTCATTACAGCCTGATGAATCTGGGCCATTACCGTATTCTGCTGCTGGATGGCAGTTGCCATCATCTCCATGGCCCTGGCGATCTGACCCATCTCTGAAGAAGGTTGGGGAGGGGTAGAAGGTCTACGTGCCATCTCCTTCGTTTTCAGATTTTGAAACTATAAGATTCCTATATTTCCCTACAACTAAAAGAATGAGATCGATAAGAAATCAATTCATTCGAAGGGGTAACAGCTAGACCTTACAAAGGTCAGCATCTCAAAATCATTAAGAATTTGAGCTCAACAACAGAATCATAATGCTTATAATATCAAGCATAACACCAGAACATCTACTGGTATGCAGTCATCAATCCAATCAACCATTTTCAATCCATTACAAGGACACTCAAGAAAATGAAATAGCTCACACCAGAATTCAATATATGCTAAACATCAAACCTTTGGAATTAAGGTTGAGACTCATCCCGATCCAGTTATGAGTGTGCACCCTCCCTACTTTATCAGGACCTTCTCATTCTTAATACTAAGATTTTCAGTTATAACATATATTCACCAAAGCACACACAAAATCTCAATACAAAAACGTTTGAAAACTTTTCACTATAGTTGTTATTTTAAACTCAAATAAATTTCATGAGCAGAAGAAACACAATGGATCCACAGCCCTCAGGTCATCCTAAGGACGAACTGCTCTGATACCATTAATGTAACATCCCGCCAAATCTCTTTGAAAATAAATATAAAACGAAAATAAAGGTGACAAATAGATTGAAGTGAGCAAAATCTTTATATAAAATAAATAAGTTTCTCCTCACAGGGAGTTTAATACAAACGATCACTTCTCCACTAAAAACGTAAACGAAATACAATACAAAAGACAGATAGGCGATCTCCTGGCAAAAAGGGCGATCTCCTATAAGAAGGGCGATCTCCTTTCCTAAAGGCGATCTCCTATTATAAAGCAGCAAGAGGGGCGATCACCCAACAGAAAAGAAAACAGGCGATCTCCTTCCAGCGACAATTTTCTAAAGAGCTCTACTTCCTGCAACATCATCTGCTCCCGTGTAAATTATACACGATCATTACAGGTTTAAGAAAAGGCCACAACACAAACGAAAACACAGGGTAAGCTAGACATTTAAAAAGAGTTTAAATAAGGATACTTAAAATAAAATCAAGGTAAACAATTTCAAGATATTCACGTAAAGCTATAGATTTTCTCAATACTCTTCACCTGATCGCCCAGAAATCACACATTTCACAATATTCTCAAGAGTCATTCTATTTCACAAAACTGCATCAAGTGTCTATAAATTTCAAGTTCCTCATTTCACATGTCAGAGCACCACTGACCCAGCACACAAGACACTTGACCTACTTCCGGAAGACTCGTGCATTGACTAGACTCAGAGATTCTGCACCTGTCATACAAGCTGTTGCAATGTTTCCACAGCTATGCGCATCAACACATTCTCGATCTCAAGTTCACCATTCTCACAGTATGACAGGGTTAATCCATATGACAGGCCGAGCTCGTTCTGTTTCACACGACTCACCCATACATATGAACCTCCTTCGACTCTCAACGCCTGAATAACCTCATCTATATGAATCCATTATCTCAGGAGAGTCAGGATAATCCCATTATAGACATCACCGATCAATGCACATCCTACACGATCTTACACGGTATTTTCTTTCCTGAAAATACTATGCCTCGATCCACATTCACCACATCCAACACATCACATAACACTTAAAGGAATGATTTCAATCACAGCAAAACTCAATCCAAGGTTCTTATTTTCGAATATCTCATTTAAATCTCAACAGTTTCAAAGCAACACCAAAAACAGAGAGTTTCGCAAACAACGCCAAAACCGGCGACCTGGTTCAAAAACAGGGTATTTCGAAGTCTGCATTTAAAACCGGCGACCACGTCGCCCAACACATAGCACAGAGCATTTTACAAGGATGAAAACGAAAACCGGCGACCATGTCGCCCTTACTTCAGAAAATAGCTAAACTATGGCTTGTATTGAAAATGAAGTCTAGCTTCCCTTACCTGGACTTGCGCAAACCACCAGGAGCTCCGAAACCCAACGAAGCTTGAACAACGCCTTGTCTCTGTTTTTGCGTCTGGTTGAAGGACTTGCAGAGAACTGCCCAGGTGCTCTAATGGTGGCTGTCGCTCGTCGTACTCTCGTGTGAAGGTGCCAGAATCGCAACGCGAAGGAGGCAACTGGAGGAGAAGGGAGGTAACTCACTCTTTCTCTCTTTGAAGGCTGCAACGTTTTTTTCTCTCAGCAGTGGGTTTTCTGCATCTTAAACCAACTTATCCACCAAAAGCAGCTGCCACCACCCACTCTGCAGAGAAGTCTGAGAACCACTGCCCTGAACAGTACGACCACTGTTGTCTCTGGTGCATGCCAACCACTGCTCTGAACAGTACTGCCACTGTTGTCGCTTGTGCATGCCAACCACTGCTCTGAACAGTACGACCGTGAGTGTCTCCTGCGCATGCCAACATTCTGATGTCACCACTCAGAATCATCCTTTTTGTCTACGTGGCGTGCGTGCAGGACGTTTCATGCTGAGAGTCTGGGTCCCACTTTACTCTGTGTGAAACTCGACGTCGTGCAATAACATTCCACTGCTGACTCATCCTGGCGAACGACCGATGTCTCCTTCGCCCTGGAAGACGACCGATGTCTCCTTCGCCCTGGAAGACGACCGATGTCTCCTTCGCCCTGGAAGACGACCGATGTCTCCTTCGCCCTGGAAGACGACCGATGTCTCCTTCGCCCTGGAAGACGACCGATGTCTCCTTCGCCCTAGAAGACGACCGATGTCTTCCTCTTGGCCACGTCCACATGCCTCGCGCCCTGGCAATGCCCGCATGCCTCTCGCGCCTTGGCCACGTCCACATGCCTCGCGCCCTGGCAATGCCCGCATGCCTCGCGCCCGCGCGATGCCTGCATGCCTCTCGCGCCCGCACGATGCCTGCATGCCTCGCGCGCCCGCGCGATGTCTGCATGCCTCGCGCGCCCGCGCGATGTCCACCTGGCGCTCATGTGTAGCAGGCGACCGGCGATCTCATAGCCTTCTAAACTTAACTTTTCCTCCCTTTTTGTTTTAAATAAAACATACATAGAATTCTTTTAAAATATAACCCTTTTTATTCCAATTCAATTTTACAGGTCCTTACACACTGCGCTACTAGCCATATTTAGGGTTTACTGGAATACCCTTGCGCCGCTATCACCCAATCTTAGGGTAATCTAGCACACAAGGTTTCCTTCTCTGGAGTGCAAACTCTCACAGGGTGACCGCCTGGGTGCCTCCTTGTGCACCTAATCTCTGGGGCCACCTGTTCTGGGAGCGCCTTCACTGTTCACGTGCCATGCATGTAGCTTTACTGGGAAAACCCTAGCTCTAGTGAGTACTTGTCCCCTCAGGACTCTACACCCAACTGTGCTCTCCCTGCTACCCGCATAGGCACTTCGTGATACAGGCCTCTCCCTAACTCTGGGTGTTTAACTGGTCATTGGCCCATTCTGGGAACCAATCTTAGCTGTTCTGTTTACGCTGTTCAAATCACCCAAGGCCGATGTCACCTCGCCATACTCTGTTGCCGAGGACTCCTCGACCTACCGAGTGACGATGACACCTCCGCCCATCCTGGTGTTGACAACTACTCACCCGTCTCTATGGGCTGACGACTCGTCACCCGTCTCTGTAGGCTGATGACTCGTCACCCCTCTCTGTAGGCTGATGACTCGTCACCCCTCTCTGTAGGCAGATGACTCGTCACCCCTCTCTGTAGGCTGATGACTCGTCACCCCTCTCTGTAGGCTGATGACTCGTCACCCCTCTCTGCAGACTGATGACTCGTCACCCTGTGGGGTCTAATCCACGTGGCTTTGACTCATGCTGTGGGACCCAGCTGATGTCCGAGGACTGGTCAGTACAGAAACTAATCGAGCAGTTCAGAGACTTAAACCTTGGGGTAGAATTTCACGTAAATCACATTAGTTGTAGTAAGTTGGCTATAACCAATGACTTCCTTGGAATGATAAAGGATAAGCAGTTGGAGGACCCTAGTCTGAAGCGTACTGTGGAGTCACTAGGGACCGACCAGGCTAGAGACTTTGTGATGGGCGATGATGGGATCTTGAGATTTAATGGCAGAATTTGCATACCTGCAAATGAAGAGTTGAAGAAGATGATCCTAGAGGAAGGTCACAAGAGTCGCCTTAGCCTACATCCAGGCATGAACAAGATGTACCATGACTTGAAGGAGTCATTTTGGTGGTCGGGCATGAAGAAAGACATCGCCCAGTATGTTACTACCTGCTTGACGTGTCAGAAGGCAAAGGTAGAGCATCAAAGACCTGGCGGGTTGTTACAGCAACTGGATATCCCTGAGTGGAAATGGGACAGCATCGCCATGGATTTTGTTACCCATTTACCCAGATCGGTAAAGGGTCATGATGCAATCTGGGTCATAGTAGATCGGCTGACGAAGAGTGCCCACTTTCTTCCAGTGAATTTGAAAATGCCCATGGCCAAGTTGACACAGTTGTACATCAAAGAAATAGTGAGGTTGCATGGAGTGCCTTCCAGCATTGTTTCAGATAGAGATCCCAGGTTCACTTCACGGTTTTGGCAGACTTTACAAGATTGCTTGGGAACTAAGTTGAGAATGAGCTCAGCATATCATCCTCAAACAGATGGACAGTCAGAGAGAACGATCCAGTCCTTGGAAGATCTGCTGAGGACGTGTGTCTTGGATCAATTGGGAAGTTGGGATGAGGTGTTGCCGCTGGTGGAGTTTACCTATAATAACAGTTATCACGCCAGCATAGGGATAGCGCCATACGAAGCCTTGTATGGGAGGAAATGCAGAACTCCATTGTGCTAGTACCAGGAGGGCGAAACAGTATTGGTTGGACCAGAGTTGATTCAGCAGACGACCGAGAAGGTGAAACAGATACAAGGCAGAATGAGAGCTTCTCAAAGTAGGCAGAAATCCTATGCAGATCAGAGGAGAAAGCCTTTGGAGTTTGCTGCTGGAGACCATGTGTTCATGAGAGTGACACCAACCAAGGGTGTAGGACGGGCGATCAGATCAAAGAAGTTGTCCCCTAAGTTCGTGGGACCATACCAGATCTTAAGGAGGATTGGTCCTGTGGCTTATGAGATCGCCCTACCTCCCCATTTAGCGAATCTGCACAATGTCTTTCACGTATCATAGCTGAGGAAGTACATGGCAGACCCTAGTCATGTGCTGGAAGTGGACGATGTGCAGATCAGGGATGACTTGTCCTTTGAAGCGAAACCAGTCAGGATTGACGATCGGCAAAGTAAACAGCTCAGAGGCAAGACCATCAACATGGTGAAAGTGGTGTGGGATGAGAGATCGGGTGATTCAACTTGGGAGTTAGAAGAACCCATGAGAGAAGCCTATCCATACCTCTTTTCCTTGTAATTCAATTTTTGTTCCGGTCGGTCATCGGTAGTCGATGACATCAGCAGCAGTTGACCACGTGGACCATTCACAGGGTAACACGTGGTAGTGGATAGCAGGCGAATCAGGGAGGCGATCACTCAGAATGGTAATCGCCTCTCGCCTGTGATGATGAGTAATCGCCTATCGCCTTGAGGGGAGTAATCGCCTATCGCCTTGAGGATGAGTAGTCGGTCATCGCCGGTATGGATCAGTAATCGCCCAGATTGCACATGATCGCCGTGTGTTAAGGTTGGGAGATCAGGGGGTCAGCAAGTCGCCGAAAGAGCACATCGCCGGGTGTTTGAGAAGACTTGGCATGCACTTGTTGTATGGTCTAAGTACAGAGGATAAGTGGCACATCTGCCACCATGTGTAGTGTGAGCTGCAATGCCCAGGGTTAACCAGCTCGCCATGTTAAGGTTGCGCCCAGAGTAGCCTGCGTACTAAGCTACTCCCTGTGTAGATAACTTAGCCGCAGGGGCACAGTGGAAGTAACGTTTCAGCTGCAGATACTCCAGATGATGACACGTGTACGACCAGATGTTATCCACGTGTCAAGAGGAATAACCGTCAGGAGAGAGAAAGACTCAGGTATATATACAAACTCTTAATGAATTTAGAGGAAGGTTTTTACAGATTCTCACTGCTCACACATCTGAGGGTTTCAGTCACACACGGGTCTCACAGAGAGATTCAGATATAGTTTTGCTGTTCCTGTTGCCTGACTTGAGCGTCGGAGCTACAACGGCCGCTAGAGGCGCCGTCTGTGTGTTTTGCAGGCAGCGTTTGGAGTTCCGGCGGTGGTTCTTGGAGCGTTCCTGCAGAACAGAGGGCTAGACGAAGGAGTGACGAGGCAGTCCTCCACGTTCGAGTCAAGCGGCAGGATCAATTTTCGAGGACGAAAATTTTCCTTGTTGGGGAGAATGTAAGGACCCGTAAAATTAAATTGGAATAAAAAGGGATATATTTTAAATGAATTCTAAGTATGTTTTTATTTAAAATAAAAAGGAAGGAAAGTGTAGTTTAGAAGACTATGAGATCGCCTGGTTAGTACATGATCGCCTGTCGCCTAGGTTGCACGTGATCGCCAGTCGCCTATGGTGCACATGATCGCCGAAAGTGCACTCAGTATGTGGTCAGGATACTGGATCAACCAGAGTGGGTTCCACAAAACCACACGTATCAAGGTGTGGGTTAAGCCTTAGATACGCTGTGCATGCAAAGCTCTATGCTTGAGCATAAGAAATCGTCCTTAGTGTTGCATGCATGGGCGCACCGAGGAGTAGGGCTGATCTACTCTTGGAAATGTGAAGCTACCGACGTCACCAAGTCATGTGGAGATGATACCTTGGACGTAACATAGTGGGATGAAGAACCTTCAGCAAGGTGTGGCGATGTGTCGTCGGGCATCGCCAGGGCGCGAGGCATGCGGACATCGCCAGGCGCGAGGCATGCGGACATCGCCGGGCGCGAGGCATGCGGGCATCGCCGGGCGCGAGGCATGCGGGCATGGCCAGGGCGCGAGGCATGCGGGCATCGCCGGGCACGAGGCATGCGGGCAACGCCAGGCGCGAGGCATGCGGGCATCGCCAGGGCGCGAGACTTGCGGGCATCGCCAGGGCGCGAGGCATGCGGTCATTGCCAGGGCGAGACATCAGTCGTCTCCCAGGGAGAGACATCGGTCGTCCGCCAGGATGAGGCATCGGTGGTTAGTGATGTGAGTTGATTTTAGGTTCATTATATTTGTGACACTTTCTTAGAATTAGGATCAAGATTCTTAGCAATTTAGAGTGAGTCACCTAAGGAAAATCCCCACTGGACATTAACTTAACAAGTGTTAAGTAGATGTGAAGGTTCATTTCCAAAGGTCCAAGGTTAAAACACAATTAATGGTGATGAATGAATGAAGAACAAGGTGCTGAACTCAAAAACAGAATAGGTGCAGAATTTAAACACAAAAAATAGAATGGAAACACAAATTGAAACAAAAGAACCGATTGAAATTCAAGAACAAGACATAGAATCAAAACTACCGATTGAAATGACTATGGAAGATGAAAGAAGATGAAACTTATGTAGTTGTAGCCATGGATTGGGAATGGACACGCCACTTGGAGGTGATGATCCAAGATAAGTGCAGATTTGCCGCCACTTGAGAGCTCCCAAAACTCACAAGATGAGACTAGAAAGGAGAAAGCAATTCTCACACTCACACAAATTTGTGTATAGTAACTTTACTCTAAATTCAATCTTATTTTACATGAGCATAGCACCTCTATTTATAGTGTGAGAGGGCTGAAATTAAAGTGGGAAAATTCAAATGAGAAGCATTTGAATTTGGAGCCAAAACACATGTCACAAGGGAGGTGTGACTTGATTTCTACTTTGGCACCTCCTAAAACTACACCTACACCTACTTTTTATGTCACATGGAAGGTGTGACTTGTTTTTGTACATTAGCACCCCTTATTTTAATATCTACACCTTCCTTTAATGTTCTACTAAAAACTACACAAAAGAAATTACAAAAGAGATACATCCATTCATGCTTATTTCCCAAAGCTTTAGCCTTGCTCCTATTAATGCTCATGGATTGGGCTTGGGCCCCACTTGACTTGGGCTTCTTGGCTTGGGCTTCTTGGGCTTGGGCTTCTTGGGCTTGGGCCCTCTTTATTTGTACTACTACTTGGATTCTTCAAGAGAACCCAATTATTTACAAAAATGTTCTACTCTTTAAGAAGACTAGTAAGAAGAACTTCAAGTGCTTTGGAATATGGCCCTTTCTTATTTTTGTGAAGTCTTCTTTTGATTGTTGAGATGACCCTTTATATATAGCATCTTTGGTCATCCTTAAGTGGTCTTGACTTGCATCAGTTAGTCATCGCGCGAGCGGTCATCGGTGGAAGGTTATCGCGCGATGTCGAGTTTCACACAGATAAAGTGGGACCCGGGCTCTCAGCATCAGACGTACTGCACGCGCGACACGTAGACAAAAAGGGTGGTTCAGAATAGTGACCTCAGAGTGTTAGCCTGCGCAGAGGCACGCGTAGTCGTACTGTTCAGGGAAGCGTACACGCAAACTTCCCTGCAGAGTGGGTGGTGGCAGCGGCTTTTGTGGACAAGTTGGTTTAAGATTCAAAAACCCACTTTTGACAGGCCAAGGACGTTGCAGTGGTTTAAGAGTGAAAGAGTGAGTTTAACTTCATTCTTCTCCTTTTCTCTCTTTCGCGCTGCGATTCAGGCATCCTCAAGCACCAGTGCGACGAGCGACGACTGCCCTTGGAGCACCTGGGAGGTTCTCTGCAAGTTCTACAAACCAGACGCTAAAACAGAGCTAAGGCATCCTTTAAGCTCTGTGGGTTTTGGAGCTCTTGGTGTTTTGCGCAAGTCCAGGTAAGGGAAGCTAGCCTTATTTCCAACGAAAACCTTATATTAGATGATTGAGATGATGGGGCGACGTGGTCGCCGGTTTTCAACTGTTATTGCATAATCCCCTGTTTTTGAACGAGATCGCCGGTTTTGGCGTTGTTTTTCGAACTCCCCTGTTTTTGTGTTGTTTGAAACTGTTTGAGATTTAAATGTGATATTCGAAAATCTGAACCATGGAATGATTGTCGTTGTGATTGGAATCATTCATTTAAGTGTTATATGATGTGTTGAATGTTGTGAATGTGGGATCAAGGCATAGTATTTTCAGGAAAGAAAATACCGTGTAAGATCGTGTAGGATGTGCATTGATCGGTGATTTCTATAATGAGATATCCTGACTCTCCTGAGATAATGAATTCATATAGATGAAGTTATTCAGGCGTTGAGAGTCGATGGAGGTTCACACGTATGGGTAAGTGTTTGAAAGATAACTACTTGACCTGTTGTGTGGATTCACCCTGTCATACTGTGAGAGTGATGAAATTGAGATCGAGATTGTGTTGATGCGCATAGCTGTGGAAACTTTACAGCAGTTTAGTATGACAGGTGCAGATCTCTGAGTCTAGTCAATGCACGAGTCTTCCGGAAGTAGTGTCAAGTGTCTTGTGTGATGAGTCAGTGGAAGTATGACGTGAGAAATGAGAAACATTGAAATTGATAGACACTTGATGAATTATGTGAATAGAACGACTCTTGAGGAAATTGTGAAATATGTGATTACTTGATGGTCATGTGAAGGGAATGAGAAAATTGATAGTTTTTACGTGGGTGTCTTTAATTTGTTTTATCTTGATTTTAAAGTTTCATATCTAAACTCTCTTTCAAATATCTAGCTTACCCTGTGATTTTGGTGTTGTGTTTGGCTTTTTCTTAAACCTGTGATGATCGTGTATAATTTACACGGGAGCAGATGATGTTGCAGGAAGTAGAGCTCCTCAGTGAGTGGTCACCGGAAGGAGATCGCCTGTTCCTATTTCTGTTAGGCGATCACCCTTCTTCTGTTTTCTGATAGGAGATTGCCGTTCTCTGATAGGAGATCGCCTTTTGCTGTTAGGAGATCGCCTGTCTTTCTATTTTAATGTAGTTTTGTTTACGTTTTTGGAAAATTGACCGATTATGTATTAAACTCCCTGTGAGGAGAAACTTCATTACATATATATAATTATGTCCACTTCAATATATTTGTTTACCTTTATTTTTATTATATAAATATGAAAAGTATTTGGCGGGATGTTACAGAGTGCGCTTAGACAGCCACACCTGGCGCTCCCCTGGGAGCAGGCACCCACTCGGGGAACGTGCAGTGAGACCATGCAGGCAGGGATGCGCCTGGCAAGTGCGCTTAGATAGCCACCCCTAGTGCTCCCCTGGGAGCATGCACCCACTCAGTGAAGAAAGTCCTCACCCTCAACTTTGTACAGCGGGGTGCAGGCGAAAGGAAGTCCTCACCCTCGACTTTATACAGCGGGGTGCAGGCAGAGAAAGTCCTCTACGTCTGCTTTCTACAGCAAGGTTGAGGCGAGAGAAAGTCCTCACCCTCGACTTTGTACAGCGGGGTGCAGGCGAAAGGAAGTCCTCACCCTCGACATTATACAGCGGGGTGCAGGCAGAGAAAGTCCTCTACCTCTGCTTTCTACAGCAAGGTTGAGGCGAGAGAAAGTCCTCACCCTCGACTTTGTACAGCGGGGTGCAGGCGAAAGGAAGTCCTCACCCTCAACTTTGTACAGCGGGGTGTAGGCGAAAGGAAGTCCTCACCCTCGACTTTATACAGCGAGGCTGAGGCGAGATAAAAAGTCCTCACCTCGACTTTATACAGCAAGGCTGATGGGAGATAAAAAGTCCTCACCTCGACTTTATACAGCGAGGCTGAGGCGAGATAAAAAGTCCTCACCTCGACTTTATACAGCGAGGCTGAGGCGAGATAAAAAGTCCTCACCTCGACTTTGTACAGCGAGGCTGGGGTGAGAGGAGAAAGACCTCACCTCGACTTCCTACAGCGAGGCTGAGGCAAGAGGGGTCATCAAGAAGCAGTCCTCTTCCCCAAAACACAAGCATCATCTTCAGAGGTCGGGTCCTCTATGCAACTAGCGCTAGAGTGACACAGAAGTAATACGAAACCGGAAGGGCGGTGAGTGATCGGTGGTACGCTAACATGCTAGTCGGTGGTCGGTAGTAAAACTGAAAGCTTCCCCAAACAAGCTCTCGGGCGATCAGTCGAAGCCTTTAGACACCATCAGGTCAGTCATCCAATGTGGATTTATGCATAAAAGCTGTTAAAGAGAATGCTAAGGTACAGTTGGTCGCGATCAAGTTAGAGGCCATTTGAAGAGTCACAGTGAGATCGCGCCGAAGCCTAAGCCAGTTAACAGTTGGCCACATGCAGAGTGAGTTAAAGGTGGAGAGAGAGAAAGGCAGCTGAGAAAAAGAGATTACACAAAAGGAGGAGTCGCAAGGGGAGAAGCTCAGGGAGGAGGAATGAGCTTGCCATCAACCACTGAATGGTGGAGGCTAGGCTGGGCAGAGTCCAAGTCTGGCAGGACACAGTGAACCTGCTGCAAGCCCATGGAACCCATCTATCAGAACCTCGACACCAGCAGCCATGGTCTCAGGTACATCATCTTTGAGCTCCTTCTTCTCTTTGGCAACGAAGACCACTTAGTCTCTTCGCTGAGAACAAGTTCACAGCTCGAGACTGGGGGGCTTGTGATCCGGTCGGTCATCGGTAGTCTATGACGTCAGCAGCTGATGACGACGTGGGTCAGTCACAGAGTGACGCGTGGCACGAGATAGCAGATGAACCAGGGTGGAGATCGTTCAAGAACGGCGATCAGTGGTCAGCTACCGAGTGACCACCAGAAGATCGGTTCCTAGTTGAGCGCCTGGAAGCAGAGCGCGAGAAGTGATGAAGCACCGATCAGTCATCAGTGCGTGCAGAGTGATCAGTCATCGGTGCATGCAGAATGATCAGTCGTCGGGGGTTCCTTGCCAAAACGTGTTAAACTGGGACCCAGGCTCCCAACGAGAACGTTACTCAAGGACCTCGCCTGATTCCATAAGCAGAGCACGACAACGTAAAGAAGCGCCATCGGACAATGGCCAGGATGAGAGACACCTCGGTCATCGGTATGTGTTGAGGTGACATCTGCCGCGCGATGTGAACAACGCAACCAAAGATCAGTAAAAGCGCCCAGAGGTGGGGAGCGGCCTTAGTCACGAGACGACCACGCATGAAGATGATATGACGCAGTTAGGTGCAGAATCCTGCTGGGACGAGAACCCATCAAGGTTAGAGTCTCCCAGTAGGGTTGCATGCCTGCCACGTGGACCGTGAAGATGTTCCCAGAGAATAGGTAAGGCAGATAGGCACAGAAATCGAGGGGTACAGAGGTACCCACGCAGCCTCCCCTGTCAGACTTTGCACTCGAGTGAAGAAGGCTGGCACGCAAGGTAGCCCTGGGGAGTGGAAACGGCAGTGCAAAGTAATCAAGTGGCCCTAGAGGTAGCCAGTAGGGGCTACGCGGGTTTATATGAGGAAGAAGAACACCAAACCAGGTATGCAGTCTTTGCCTCAGAATACACAACACAAAACCAAGAACACTCAGTTTTCGAATAAAAGAGGACTGAGGGCACACATACACGGGTCTGACACAGAGAGATCCGAGAGAGAGTTTTGGTGTTCCCGTTGCCTAACTTGAGCGTCGGAGCTACAACGGCCGCTAGAGGCGCCGTCTGTGTGTTTTGCAGGCATCGTTCGGAGTTCCGGCGAAGGTTCCTGGAGCCTCCTTGCAGAACGCGCAGCAGTTAGAAAGCTAGACGAAGGAGTGACGAGGCACTTTCCCCACGCTCGAGTCCGCGGCGGGATCACACGTAATCAGCAATATTCACAATTTCATAACTTCATCACGTGTCTATCATTTCACATAACCATCAAGTGTCTACCAATAATTTCAATATTCACCTTTCTCACGTCAGAATTTCCACTGACTCACAACACGTAGACACTTGACTCTACTTCCGGAAGACTCATGCGTTGAACTTAGCATCCAGAGACCTGCACCTGTCATACTACACCACTGTGAATCCACACAGGGTCACTGTGAATCCACACAGCCATGTGCATAAATAATCTCAATATCATCACTCTCCCAGTATGACAGGGTTAATCCATATAACAGGTCAAGTCAGTTATCTTTCAAACAACTTACCCATACATATGAACCTCCTTCGACTCTAACCAACTGAATAACTTCATCTATGTGATTCCATCATATCAGTAGAGTCAGGATCGTCTCATTCATAGGATACTCATAGATCAATACACCCTCATAACAATCTCAACACGGTATTTCCTTTCCTGAAAATACTATGTCTTGACCACATTTTCACATCATTCCATATTCATACAACACATCCATGAACGATTCAATCATATCATATTTTCAACCGTTTCTAAACAATCCAAATCATACCAAAGTTCAAGATTTTGAAAATCATATGCATTTCACAGCATCTACTATATAAAAAAAAAACCACATTTCAATCTCAAAGAAATTCCAATCCACACATAAAAATAGAGCATCGTGCAAGAAAGTTTGAAACCGGCGACCACGTCGCCCCAACTTCAGAATCTTCTAGCCTACGGTTGTTATTGAAAATAAAGCTAGCTTCCCTTACCTGGACTTGCATAAAAAAATCACTAAGAGCTCCAAACCCACCGAAACTTAAAGATGTCCTAACCTGCATCATGGAGCCTTAATCACAAAACTGACTATACTACTCATTTTCTACGTTAACAGAGACGATTTATGAAGCTAAGAGAGTCGCATGCAACGCCTATGCAGAGGCAACCCTCTCAAGTTCAGAATCGACTCGAAAAACAAAGTAAAACGACTTACTCTGTTTTAGCATCCTGATCGGAAAACTTGCAGAGAAAAATGCCACAATCCAGTGGCAGTCGCCGTCGTCAAACTGGTGAGGGAGGGGTCCGTGACGTTGAGAGAAGGAGGAGAAAGGAGAAGGGAACGAAATGAGCTTATTCCCTCAGCTATTATGGTCGAACGGCTCTGTAGCCTTCACTGCCATCACCCACTCTGCGGGAAAGCTTGCGTGCACGTTTCCTCGAACAGGATGGCCATGTGGGTCTCTGCGCACACCAACTCTGGGTCACTTTCCATACCAACTCTCTGGTGCCAACTATTCTGAAGCACTCTTACTTACTACGTGTCACGCATGCAGAACGCTCATGTTGGAAGCCTGGGCCCCACCTTATCTGTGTGAAACATGACCTCGCGCGAAGACCATCCACCGATGACTGATCGTGCGATGACTATCCACCTATGAACGATGTGTCTCTTACCCTGGAAGACGACCGATGCCTCACCCTGGCAGACGATCGATGTCACATCGTCACACCCTGCTGAGGGTTCATCGACTATCTACTCCACGTCTGTGGCATCACCCCTACATGGCTCGGTGACGTTGGTAGTTCTCTTGACCGAGGACAGGTTGGTACTCACTCCTCGCGCACCAATGCATGCAACACTAAGGAAAATCTCTTATGATCCATCATAGAGTTTCGCATGCATAGTGTACCTAAGGTTCAAATAACACCTTGGCACATGTGATTTCCTGGAACCCACTATGACTCGACCGACCGACCTCTACCATGCCGCCCTCAGACCTTGGACGACATCCGAGGTCTGACCACTATGAAATTTCTATTACAAGCTCTTTTCGTTTTAAATAATAACATATCCAGAAATCATTTAAAACATACTACTTCTATCCCAAATAAATTTCTAGATCCTTACATTCTCCCCAACAAGAAAAATTTTCGTCCCCGAAAATTGACTCACTAGGAAAAGAGGTAGGGATAGGCTTCTTTCATGGTTTCTTCTAATTCCCATGTTGAATCACCCGATCTGTCATCCCACACCACCTTTACCATGTTGATGGTCTTGCCTCTGAGCTGTTTACTCTGCTGATCGTCAATCCTAACTAGTTTCACTTCAAACGACAAGTTATCCCTGATCTGCACATCGTCCACTTCCAACATGTGACTAGGGTCTGCAAGATACTTCCTTAGCTGTGATATGTGAAAGACATTATGCAGATTTGCTAATTGGGGAGGTAGAGCAATCTCGTAAGCCACTGGACCGATCCTCCTTAGAATCTAATATGGTCCAACAAACTTAGGAGACAGCTTCTTCGATCTGATAGCTCGTCCTACACCCTTGGTCGGTGTCACTCTCATAAACACATGATCCCCAGCAGCAAACTCCAAAGGTTTTCTCCTCTGATCTGCATAGGATTTCTGCCGACTTTGAGAAGCTTTTATTCTGGCTTTTATCTGTTTCACCTTCTCGGTTGTCTGCTGAATCAACTCTGGCCTGACCAAGACTGCTTCGCCCTCCTGGTACCAACATAAAGGAGTTCTGCATTTCCTCCCATACAAGGCTTCATATGGTGCCATCCCAATACTGGCGTGGTAACTGTTATTATAAGTAAACTCCACCAGCGGCAACATCTCATCCCAGCTTCCCAATTGATCCAAGACACACGTCCTCAGCAGATCTTCCAAGGACTGGATCGTTCTCTCCGACTGTCCATCTGTTTGAGGATGATATGCCGAGCTCATTCTCAACTTAGTTCCCAAGGAATCTTGTAAGGTCTGCCAAAACCGTGAAGTAAACCTGGGATCTCTATCCGAAACAATGCTGGAAGGCACTCCATGCAACCTCACAATTTCTCTGATGTACAGCTATGCCAACTTGGCCATAGATATCCTCAGATTAACTGGAAGAAAGTGAGCACTCTTTGTCAGCCGATCAACTATGACCCAGATCGCATCATGACCCTTTATCGATCTAGGTAAATGGGTAACAAAATCCATGGCGATGCTGTCCCATTTCCATTCAGGAATATCCAATTGCTGCAACAAACCGCCAGGCCTTTGATGTTCTACCTTCGCTTTCTGACATGTCAAGCATGTAGCAACATACCGAGCTATTTCCTTCTTCATGCCCGACCACCAAAATGACTCCTTTAAATCTTGGTACATCTTATTCATACCTGGATGTAAACTAAGATAACTCTTGTGGCCTTCTTCTAGGATCATCTTCTTCAACTCTTCATTTGCAGGTATGCGAATTCTGCCATTAAATCTCAAGATTCCATCGTCTCCCATCACAAAGCTTTTCGCCTGATCGGTGCCTAGTAATTCCATAATACACTTCAGACTAGGATCCTCTAATTGCTTATCCTTTATCATTCCAATGAAATCATTAGTTATAGTTAACTTACTACAACTAATATGATTAACATGAAATTCTACTCCAAAGTTTAAATCTCTAAACTGCTCGATCAACTTCTGCTCTTCAATCATCATGGTTGATACTTGTATTGATTTCCTACTCAAAGCATCTGCCACTACATTGGCCTTCCCTGGATGATACATCAGTTGGAAATCATAATCCTTTAGAAACTCCATCCATCTTCTTTGTCTCATATTTAACTCCTTCTGATCAAATAGATATTTCAGGCTTTTATGGTCACTAAACACCTGAAACCGAGCTCCATACAAATAATGCCTCCAAATCTTCAAGGCAAACACCACAGCTGCCAACTCTAAGTCATGAGTAGGATAGTTCCTCTCATGAACTTTGAGCTGCCTTGAAGCATATGCAACTACTCTTTTCTCTTGCATCAAAACACATCCCAAACCTTGATGTGAAGCATCACAGTAAACATCAAAAGGATTTCCCACATCCGGGATCACTAACACTGGAGCACTAGTCAATCTCTTCTTTAGCCCCATGAAACTCTGCTCACACATTTTAGTCCAAGCAAAAGGTTGATCTTTGCGAGTTAACTGAGTCAAAGGAGCTACTACCCTGAAAAAATCTTCAATGAACCTCCGATAGTAGCCTGCTAAACCCACAAAACTCCTTATCTCAGTGACTGTCTTAGGACGTTCCCACTAAAGCACTGCCTCTACCTTGGCTGGATCCACTGAGATCCCCTGAGCAGATATTACATGTCCTAAGAAGTTGACTTCCTTCAACCAGAACTCACACTTAGAGAACTTGGCATATAAATGCTTCTCCCTCAGAATCTCCAACATTGTCTTCAGATGTTCTTCATGTTCTTCCTTGGTCCTTGAATAAATAAGTATGTCGTCTATAAAGACTACAACAAACTTATCCAAGAAAGGACGAAAAATTCTATTCATGTAATCCATGAACAGAGCTGGAGCATTTGTTACTCCAAACGGCATCACCACATACTCATAGTGTCCATAACGAGACCTAAATGTCGTCTTCTGAACATCTTCAGCCTTCACCAAAATTTGGTGATATCCCGTTCTCAGATCAATCTTTGAGAACACCGAGGCTCCATGCAATTGATCCATCAAATCATCAATTCTAGGCAGAGGATACTTATTTTTGATGGTCAACTTATTCAACTGTCTGTAATCTATACATAGCCGAGACCCTCCATCCTTTTTCTTAACTAGAAGCACTGGAGCCCCCCATGGAGATACACTGGGTCTGATGAATTGTTTCTCCAACAACTCTTCCACTTGCTTCTTTAATTCTATCAACTCAGCTGGAGCCATTCTATAAGGTGCCATTGACACTGGTCCAGCTCCAGGTACCAAATCAAAAGAGAATTCCACTTCTCTCTTAGGAGGTAATCCAGGTATTTCTTCTGGAAATACATCCATGAAATCCTTCACCACATGTATACTTCCCATATCTTCTTCATTCTTCACTTCCATTTGAGCTAGGATCACGAAGCACCTCGCCCCTTCTTTCAACTCCGACCACACATGCTGAGCATATATCACGTCTGACTCTTTGAGATCTGGAAACACCACCTTCTGTCTACCGCAATCTATGAGAATGTGATTGATAGATAGCCAATCCATTCCTAGGATAACATCCAGATACTGAAGAGGTAGACAGATCAAATTTACTTTGAACCTGCGTCCCTCTACTATTACTAGACATTCAGAGCAAACTGTAGAGGTCAATACCTGTCCTGATGCAGGTGTAGAGACCAACAGTTCAAACGGCAACTCCTTCACTAGAAGGCCCAACTCGGCCGCACACAAACTTGACACAAAAGAGTGTGTCGCTCCAGAATCAAACAAGGCTTTTACGCTTCTACCAGCTATAAAACAAACACCTTGCACCAAGTTACCTGACTGAGACGCCTCTGCTCCTGTCATAGCAAACACTCTCCCTGCTGCTTGAGGTCTACTGCCTTCATTCCTCAACTGCTGAGAACCAACGGATTGAGTCATCCTATTCCTGCTAGGACAATCTCTAGAAATGTGTCCCGTCTTTTGGCATGTGAAACATCTTGGTTTCCATGTTTGTTGCTGCTAAAACTGGGGCGGAACTGCTCCTGCTCTATGCTGTGGAGGTCTCGCATAAGGCTTGTTTTGTTGATGCTGCACCTTGGCCTTCCCACTAGAAGACCCCCCTGGGTGTGACCTGATCACCCTGGAATTACCCCTTTCCAAGGTCTCCACCATCTTTGCCTTCTCCACTAAGGCATGAAACTCCCTGATGCACATAGGTGCTATGGTCTTCTTCAGCTCATGCTTTAAACCTTCTTCAAACTTTCTACACCTCCAAGCCTCAGAGGTAGCTTGGGTATAAAATCTGGCTAGGTACTCAAACCTAGAAGCATAAGCGTTCACGGACATCTCTCCTTGCTCCAACCTGAGAAATTCCGCTTCCTTCGCAAACCTTGCACTATTTGGAAAATATTTCTCCAGAAACCTCACTCGGAAACTTTCCCAGTCTAACACTTCAGCTCTGGCTTCCATCATTTGCTGAGCTCCCATCCACCAGAACTCTGCTTCTCCAGATAGCAGATAGGTAGCAAACACCAATTTCCTATCTTCAGGGCAGGAGGTCGCCCTAAAGATTTTCTATAACTCCCTAATCCATTGATCGGCTTGGTCAGGAGTAGCATTCCCACTAAACTTGGGTGGGTTGTGCCTCATGAACTCGGTCAGTCCCATCTGCTCCTGAGGCTGACTGATGTGGGAAGTTGTTGCAGCCGATCTAGGAGTTTCCCAATGATGCATTGCAGCTTGATGATTTTGAGCCATTGCCGCATTCTGTTATTGGATAGCACTTGCCATTATCTCAATAGCCTTGGCAAGCTGGCTCATTTCCGAAGAAGGTTGGGGAGGGGTAGGAGGTCTAGGAGCCATCTTTCTCCGTTTCAGATTTTTGAAACTATTGTTTTCTATTCCTACAACTATAAGAATGAAATCGATAAGAAATCAATTCATTTCAGAAGGTAACATCTAGATCTTACAAAGGTCTGCATCTCAAAATCATCTAGAATTTGAGTTCATCAACAAAATCATAATACTCAAAATATAAAGTATAACACCGAAACAGTCATGGGTGTAAAACTATCAATCATATACCACCACACTTAATAAAATGGAATAAAACATACCAGAAGTTAATATATGCTAAACATCAAACTTTTAGAATTAAGATTGAGAATCATCTCGATTCAGTTATGAGTGTGCACCCTCACTACTTTATCAAGGTCCTTTCACTCTTAATACTAAAATTTTTTTCCATTTAGAGCATATATTTACTAAAGCACAAACAAGATTTCAATCAGAAAAACATTTGAAAACCTTTCACTAAAGCTGTAATTAAGACTCCAATAATTATTTATAAGCAGAAGAAACACAATGAACCCACTACCCTCAGGTCATCCTAAGGATGAACTGCTCTGATACGATTAAATGTAACGCCCCTCAATATCTTATTCATTTTTATATAATAAAATAAAGGTAAAACAATAATATCAAAAATTAACATAGGTATATATATAATATAATTCATCCATTCCATACATTGTGTCTCAAAATAACATCCCTTTTCTAGGGAATTTTAATACATCTCCAACAGGAGTTTTCAAAATAAAACAAAATACAACATTCAAGACAGACGATCCCTTCCTCCAAAATGCTCACTGAGGAGCTCTACTACCTGCAACATCATCTGCTCCCGTGTAAATTATACACGATCATCACAGTTTTAAAGAAAACAAACACAAAACAAAACACAGGGGTAAGCTAACTATTTTAAAAACATTAAATATGAAACTTGATATCATCATAAACCATCATTTTTCATTTCACACACTTCACAATTTCACATCCACGTAATCAGCAATATTCACAATTTCATAACTTCATCACGTGTCTATCATTTCACATAACCATCAAGTGTCTACCAATAATTTCAATATTCATCTTTCTCACGTCAGAATTTCCACTGACTCACAACACGTAGACACTTGACTCTACTTCCGGAAGACTCGTGCGTTGAACTTAGCATCCAGAGACCTGCACCTGTCATACTACACCACTGTGAATCCACACAGGGTCGCTGTGAATCCACACAGCCATGCGCATAAATAATCTCAATATCATCACTCTCCCAGTATGACAAGGTTAATCCATATAACAGGTCAAGTCAGTTATCTTTCAAACAACTTACCCATACATATGAACCTCCTTCGACTCTCACCAACTGAATAACTTCATCTATGTGATTCCATCATATCAGTAGAGTCAGGATCGAATCATTCACAGGATACTCACAGATCAATACACCCTCATAACAATCTCAACACGGTATTTCCTTTCCTGAAAATACTATGTCTTGACCACATTTTCACATCATTCCATATTCATACAACACATCCATGAACGATTCAATCATATCATATTTTCAACCGTTTCTAAACAATCCAAATCATACCAAAGTTCAAGATTTTGAAAATCATATGCATTTCACAGCATCTACTATATAAAAAAAAACCACATTTCAATCTCAAACAAATTCCGATCCACACATAAAAACAGAGCATCGTGCAAGAAAGTTTGAAACCGGCGAGCACGTCGCCCCAACTTCAGAATCTTCTAGCCTACGGTTGTTATTGAAAATAAAGCTAGCTTCCCTTACCTGGACTTGCGTAAAAAAATCACTAAGAGCTCCAAACCCACCGAAACTTAAAGATGTCCTAACCTGCACCATGGAGCCTTAATCACAAAACTGACTATACTACTCATTTTCTACATTAACACAGACGATTTCTGAAGCTTAGAGAGTCGCATGCAACGCCTACGTAGAGGCAACCCTCTCAAGTTCAGAATTGACTCGAAAAATAGAGTAAAACGACTTACTCTGTTTTAGCATCCTGATCGGAAAACTTGCAGAGAAAAATGCCACAGTCCAGTGGCAGTCGCCGTCGTCAAAGTGGTGAGGGAGGGGTCCGTGACGTTGAGAGAAGGAGGAGAAAGGAGAAGGGAACGAAATGAGCTTATTCCCTCAGCTATTATGGTCGAACGGCTCTGTAGCCTTCACTGCCATCACCCACTCTGCGGGAAAGCTTGCGTGCACGTTTCCTCGAACAGGATGGCCATGTGGGTCTCTGCGCACACCAACTCTGGGTCACTTTCCATACCAACTCTCTGGTGCCAACTGTTCTGAAGCACTCTTACTTACTACGTGTCACGCATGCAGAACGCTCATGTTGGAAGCCTGGGCCCCACCTTATCTGTGTGAAACATGACCTCGCGCGAAGACCATCCACCGATGACTGATCGTGCGATGACTATCCACCTATGAACGATGTGTCTCTTACCCTGGAAGACGACCGATGCCTCATCCTGGCAGAAGACCGATGCCTCATCCTGGCAGACGATCGATACCTCACCCTGGCAGATGACTGATGCCTCACCCTGGCAGACGACCGATGCCTCACCCTGGCAGACGACCGATGCCTCACCCTGGCAGACGACCGGTGCCTCACCCTGGCAGACGACCGATGGCTCACCCTGGCAGACGATTGATGTCACATCGTCACACCCTGCTGAGGGTTCATCGACTATCTACTCCACACCTGTGGCATCACCCCTACATGGCTCGGTGACGTCGGTAGTTCTCCTGACCGAGGACAGGTCGGTACTCACTCCTCGCGCGCCAATGCATGCAACACTAAGGAAAATCTCTTATACCCCAGCATAGAGTTTCGCATGCATAGCGTACCTAAGGTTCAAATAACACCTTGGCACATGTGATTTCCTGGAACCCACTATGACCCGACCGACTGATGTGAGTCTCTTATGAACCTTTCTTGGTTTGGGTTGAGTTGATATAGGTTTCATTGTATTCATGACACTTTCAAGAATTAGGATCAAAATTCTAAAGAGCAATTAATAGAGTTTCTACTCAAGAAAACAAAGGTTCATACTAAAAACACATGAATAGGTAACTTGTAGTGTAAGATAACAATGGAATATGAATGGATAATTCAAGAACAGTACCAAACTTCAAAGGAAACACAAGAACAACATAAGAACACCAAGAAGAAGTGAAAAATATTGATTGAAATTCAATAGGAATTAGAAAAACACAAGAAACTCATCAAAGAACAAAAAACCCATGGATGGAAAACAAGAACAACACATGTATATGGAAACCCATGGTTTGAACGAAATTAAAACAGCAAGAAAACAAGGAAATAAACCAAACAAAGTGCAGAACAATGGCAGCAAATGAAAGGAAACAACTCATGGAAAAGATTGAACCGATTAAAAATGGAAAAACTACAAGAAAACACAAATGGGTAGTTTTAGAAGATGAATATAAATGACTTATGTGGTTGTAGCCTTTTGGAGATGTGATTCACACCACTTGGAGGGTGGTTCTTCCAAGATGAGTGGGTGGTGCCGTCACTTGAGAGTCTCCAAAGCTCACAAGATAAGACATGGAGGAGAAGAAGAGACAAGTCTCACAAACTCACTCTCTCTCAATTTCAAGATAGTTTCTTTTCTTCTAACTTTCAACTTTTTTATTCAAAGTACCAAGCACCCCTATTTATAATGGAGAGGGCTGGTCATGTTACAAAGGGGAAGGAGTGGGAAGAGTCACTCTTCTAGCTCCTTCTAGTGCCTAAGAGAGAAAGGAGTAGAAAAGTCACTTTTTCCACTTTTTCCTAAAGAAAGTGCCTAAAATGCCTTACATTTAGAGGTTTCTTTTGGTTTTACTCTTTGGCATACTCCTAAGGATATTTCTATATTATTTACAAATTTATACAAGAGTATTTACAAAGATTTATTTATACTACTATCTTTTGAATTTTCAAGAGAACCCAAACTGTTCTACTTTTTAAGAACACTAGTAAGAAGAATTTTAAATGCTTGGGTGGATGACCTCTTCCTCCATTAGTAAAATCCTCTTCTACTTGATCTCCATCACCGACCGACCTCTACCATGCCGCCCTCAGACCTTGGACGACATCCGAGGTCTGACCACTATGAAATTTCTATTACAAGCTCTTTTCGTTTTAAATAATAACATATCCAGAAATCATTTAAAACATACTACTTCTATCCCAAATAAATTTCTAGATCCTTACACCTGCCCATCAGGAAGGTCTTGCAAAAACCAGATGTTGCAGGAAGGATGGTGCGATGGGCAGTGGAGTTATCTGAGTTCGACATATAATATGAACCTAGAGGCCCAATCAAAGGCCAAGTTTATGCTGACTTCGTAGCGGAGATGTCCTCGACAGAAACCCAGGAGGAAGGACCCGGCTTCAGATGGGTGCTCTCGGTAGATGGGTCTTCCAATCAGCAAGGTAGTGGGGCTAGGGTGATCTTGGAAGGGCCGAAAGGGCTGTTGATTGAGCAAGCTCTATGGTTTGCCTTCAAGGACAGCAACAACCAGGCTGAGTATGAAGCCCTAATCACTGGAATGCTGTTGGCTAAGGAGATGGGAGCACAGAGTCTTCTGGCAAAGAGTGACTCCCTATTGGTCACAGGCCAGGTGGTGGGAGAGTACCAGGCCAAAGATCCTCAGATGGCCTCCTACCTAGAGTATATCCAGGTGTTAAAGAGTTCCTTTGCAAATTTTAAATTGGTACATGTGCCTAGAGATCAGAATGCCCGAGCTGACTTGTTGGCAAAACTCGCAAGCTCGGGCAAGGGGGGCAGGCAGGCAGAGGACAGTTATCCAGGAGACCCTGAGGGCACCTCGCACCTACATCGCTGATAACTTGGTAGGAGTCCATCAGATCAGCCAAACAGATAGGAGGAGGAGGAGTCATCAGTCGTTGACCCACGAAACTTTGAAGAAGCCAAGGGTCAACGCGTATGTGACGCTGAAGGAGACATCGCCACAGGTATGCCTGTTGCAGAGTGGGGAAACGTGGATGACACCCTACAAGCGCTACTTGGCTGATGGGATGTTGCCCATAGAGCCAACAAAGGCGAGGAAGGTGAAGAAGAACTTGACTAAGTACACACTCATTGATGGAGAGTTATACAGGCATGGGTTTACGCATCCCATCCTGGTGTGTGTGCATGGTGAACAGTGTGTGCATATAATGGCAGAGCTCCATGAAGGAATATGTGGGAGCCACATAGGAGGTCGTGCTTTGACTAATGAGGTCCCCTAGAGAGTTCCCGTCCATGGCCTCCATCGCAGCTTGGCTAGGCATGTGAGCTAGTGTCCGCTGCTGGAGAGGAGGGAGTTCAGGTGCAAGAGGTGCTTGGCCAGTTGGAGGGGCACTCTCCCCTCCACCCTCGAGCGCCAAGAATGGCTCGGGGGGAGACGAGGCACTGGGAGGGTGCTCCCTGAAGGATGGAGGTCGCCCTTCCATTACAGAAGAGGTCTCTGCGGCAACTTCCACCCTCTTCCTCTTGAAGACGAGACCAGAACAGGTGTCTTTGTCTTCAGAGATCACTACTGGGGCTGCCCTCTTTGATTTTTCAGAAGTTGGTCCTGGGGCAGCCACAGCAGGCAAAGAAGGGCCAGCAGGGCCTGAGCCACTTGTAGTGTGGCGACTTAGCACATCGGCCAGCCTCTTCTTCTTCTCAGCGTCTAGTACCATACCTACAATGGACAACAAGAAAGGGTCAGAAGAGTCATGCATAAAACACAAGTGTAGGCAGATATGAGATAAAGGCAATGTACCCATATAGACGTTGAGGGTTTCAGCATCATACTCGTGCCTAATCAGCTGAGTGGTGTCAAACACCACACCCCAGCTGGAGAGGACTTGGCACACATTGCGATCAAAGGGCGTCAAATCCTCGAGTCCGCGGGGCTTCTTGAACTTTAACTTCTCCACCCAATACAATGGGAACCCATCAAGCATGGTGGAGTCGTACGAGCTACAGCAGACTCGGAAGAACTTCCCCTTGAAGCCCTTGTACGATTGAGAGAAGAAGGTAAGCAGAACCCTCCCTGCCACTCCATTACGGCTTACCCAAAGCCTTTTCCCAGGGCTCTTCGCCTCGAAGAAGTAGAGGAATACATCTACCGAGGGAGTGAACCCTTGGTTGTTGCAGAGAATGGAGAAGGCCCTGATGAAGGCCCAGCTGTTGGGGTGCAGCTGGGCGGGCGCTACGTTCAACTCTATGAGCAAAGCCCTCTTGAACCCGGTGAAGGAAAGACGGAATTTGACTCGCTTGAATACGGTGGCGTAGAAGAAGAAGAAGGCTTCCCTGCCATTGCATTGGTCGTCGGTGCAGACAGGCTCACCCTCAGTGCAAGGACGAACTGAGATGTACGCATCGCTCCCCCTGCCTAAGACGCGCCCTTTAATCTCATTTTCGTCATCCTTATGCTTCCTCCAATCTTCAGTGGAGGTGAGTTTTGAGGTCTCAGCAAGGAGATCCTCAGAAGCCCAGGGGTAGAGGGCCTTGTAGTCAACGACTACAGTTGGAGGAGGATTGGAGGTGGTTTTGGTTCTGGCCATCTCGAATCTAAAACAAATGAGAGGTAGGAAGAAGGAAAAGGGTTTTAGAAGAAAATGATGGCGAAAACAATGGTGGGCAAAGACTCAAAAGAAGAACGAACGCAGAAAAGAAGAACAGAAACCCTAAAATGCAGAAATCGTAAACATACCCAGTGTAGTTAAGATATATGAAGAGAAGCAAATCATAAAGCGAAGGCAGAAAGGGAGAATAAAGGTTATACCTTTGTGTGAGCAAAGTTGAAGGGTCGCGAGCGTAGAGGTTGGAGTAGAACAGAAGCGTGCAAGAGAAGTTAGAAAGTATGAAGGCTCGAGTGAAAGTGATGAAACAGTGTAGAGGCGCGGGGTTTTGAAAGGGTTTAACGTAGGCAAGGAAGCGTAAACATTAAAAATACCCTAACCGTTGATCTAGACACATGTTCGCAGATTAAAAGGGGGTTGGTGAGATATCCCTTCAGCGCATTGTTCATGTCCTTTTGCTCAGTGCCACGTAGGTCGCCCGAGCCGATGACTTAGTCTCTTCGCTGAATAATTTAATAGCTTGAGACTAGGGGGCTTGTGTACCGACCAGTCCTTGGACACCGAGAACAGCTAGTAAGGGTGAGCCACGTCAGTTGGGTCCTAGAGCCTGGGCCAGAGCCACGTGGGCTGGGTCCCACAGGTAGTGTGGACTAGCGGGATGATTAGTCATCAGCATGTCGATCACCAGAGTGGACTGATGTGTCCTCGTCACTTAGTAGGATGATGAGTCCTTGGCATCAGAGTGTTTCGAACTGAGATGTCCTCGGTCTTGGGTGTTTTGAACAACAGAGCTAGAATATCTGATGTAGGTCCCAAGGGAAGACCAGTTATCAGTAGAATGCCCAGAAGTAAGGAGAAGCCTAAGTCATGAAGTGCCTATGCGTGTGGCAGGAAAAGCACAGTTAGGTGTAGAGTCCTGAGGGGTCGAGTACTCATCGGAACTAGTGTTTCCCAGTGAAGCTACATGCATGGCACATGAACAGTGAAGGCACTCCCAGAACAGGTGGCCCCAGAGACTAGGTGCACGAGGAGGCACCCAGGTGGTCACCCTGTTAGAGTTTGCACTCCAGTTAAGGGAACCTTACGTGTTAGATTACCCTGAGTCTAGGTGATAGCGGCGCAAGGGTATTCCTGTAAACCCTAAATATGGGTAGCAGCGCAGAGAAAACCCTAGACTATATAAAGGGTAGTAAAACACTTCACAAAGGTACGCAATTTGAAACCCTAAACAAAAATACTCAATACACTTGGTGTACTTGACCTAGTTTTGACTTGAGCGCCGGAGTGCAAACGGCCTCTAGGGCGCCACCTTTCTATCTTGCAGGTGTAGATCGTTTCGAGAGAACCAAGCTCATACCAAGGTGAGGAAGGAGGCGTGTGAGTGTCGTAGAGTCAACCAACAGGAGGGTCAACCGGCCAGAACAGAAGAATATGTAGATTGTGAGATGAAGGTAGAACAAATATTTTAGTGTTTCCAAGTGGATCATGAAAGGAGGGTGTCCCTAGGTACTTTGAGCTTTTAGGGACATGATATGCCGTGGTGGACATCTTCAGTAAAAAAACTTAGGATTCATAATAATCCTCATATTCGATATTAGAATAAACTTAGGGCTGCCCTTATGATATAATCCAACATTCACAAGAGATGACCAAGGAGTCAAATTACCATTCACACTATGAGAAGACATCTCAACTTTCAAGTGAAGACCCCACCAAGGATCTAGCAAACCTAACCAGAAGGAGAAATGGGCAAAGAATAGAACATCAAATGTTATAAATAATTTGGGCTCACTTTAGGGGTCTAAATAGCAAAGATAGGCTACAATAGGTGCTTATAGCATAATAGGGGGGTGTAGTTATCATTTTAGCTTGTTTCTAGCTCTTTTGGAAGGTTTTTTGACTTGCTTTCTAGAAGGACAAGCCTAAGATGCGGGATTGACTTAGTCAAGCCCTAAAGGCAGCCCCCTCACACATTTACCACCCTACCCTTGCCCTTCATTCCCATCAAGGCACGTATTCCTATAAATAGGGTGTCTTACTCCATGTATTTTCAAGTTGAAATTAATAGAAGAAAGGGTACTGTGCACAAATTGTGTGAGATAGTTTGTGAGGTTTGAATCCTCTTAGCTAGGTCTTATCTTGAGTAGAGTAAGGCTCTCAAGTGGTGGCCCTTATGATGGAGGACGGCTAGTCACACCCCCTCTAGTGCTAAGACGTGAGCTTGAAAGGATAGATCAAGAGCTTCTAGACCAAGAGGAAGACCGTCTAGCACCTTGCATGGAGCGTCTAGGACCTATCACAAGGTCCATGGCCAAACAAATCCAAGAGGAGACGGCCCAAGCTAAGGATGGGAGAGAAAGATACCTATACATGTTGCAAGAAGGCGCATCATGAAATTAGCTTAGTTTATGTGGTGTAAATAGCATTTTTCTTTCAAGACTTGACCTATCTTGCTTGGCAAGTTTGTGCCCACTTTTGCATTTCATTTCAAACACATTTGGTTAGCATCTAGGGTAACATTTAAGGTACTCCTTAGCTTATAAAAGGGGTAGCCTCCTTCATGAAACTTAAGATTAATTTGAGTAAAGTTATGCTGCCAAATTTGTGCCATACTTACTCCCTTGCCTAAATCTCTTGATTTATGGTTTTAATCTTCACTCCTTCACCACCAAAGAGAGTTGGCCAAACCTCTCTCATTTTCATACACTTCATGCACCTACAAGCCACCACCACTCTTAGGAGCGCTTGACCCATTTCATCCATTGAACTTCCGCTGCATTCACCACCCAAAACGCACTATGAAGAACTCAAGAATGCCACCATTTGGTATCAGAGCTATGGTTCTTCAAAGATGAGTGTCTCTTCATTTTACTTTTTTTTTAGTTCTTCTTATATTCAAGTTGTTCATCTTGGCTCCAAGTTGTCTGGCTGTTTTTTGCTTTTTATTTTTGCATTGGATGCTATTCTGGGCATTTCAATCGGTAGAATTGTTCAATTTGCGCTTGAGCATCTCTTGTCAAATTTTTTTTGTAGGTTTCTTGCTATATTTGTGTGGCTGTCTTTTATTTTTAGGTATTTGAGTCTTGCTTGTTTTTATTTTCTTTTGGGTCATATGATGCTTTGAGTCTTTTTATTTTATGAATCCATATGTTTTGTCTAAGTCATGTGTTTCCAAATTTGTCATCAAAATCTTAGTGGTACTTCTTCTTGATGATTTGGTTTCTGTTCTTGCCGGTTGACCCGCCTGTCGGTTGACTCACGACACTCACACGCCTCCTTCCTCACATTGATATGTGCTTGGTTCTTTCGAAGCAATCTGCACCTGCAAAAGACAAAGGGGGGCGCCCTAGAGGCCGTTTGCACTTCGACGCTCAAGTCAGTGTAGGGCAAGCAACACCAAGTGTATTGAGTTTCTCTCTCGGTGTTTAGGTCTAGAAACTGCGTACCTTTGTGAAGTATTTTACTGTCCCTTATATAGTCTAGGGTTTACAGCGCCGCTAACCCTAATTAGGGTTCACTGCGCTGCTAGCCATATTTAGGGTTTACTGGAATACCCTTGCGCCGCTATCACCCAATCTTAGGGTAATCTAGCACATAAGGTTTCCTTCTCTGGAGCACAAACTCTCACAGGGTGACCACCTGGGTGCCTCCTTGTGCACCTAGTCTCTGGGGCCACCTGTTCTGGGAGTGCCTTCACTGTTTACGTGCCATGCATGTAGCTTCATTGGGAAAACCCTAGCTCTGGTGAGTACTCGTCCCCTCAGGACTCTACACCCAACTGTGCTCTCCCTGCTACCCGCATAGGCACTTCGTGATCCAGGCCTCTCCCTACCTCTGGGTATTTAACTGGTTATTGGCCCACACTGGGAACCAATCTTAACTGTTCTGTTTACGCTATTCAAATCACCCAAGGCCGATGTCACCTCGCCACACACTATCGTCGAGGACTCCTCGACCTGCTGAGTGACGATGACACCTCCGCCCATCCTGGTGATCTGACGACTACTCACCCGTCTCTGTAGTCTGACGACTACTCACCCATCTCTGTAGTCTGACGACTAGTCACCCCTCTCTGTAGGCTGATGACTAATCACCCTTTCCCGTAGGCTGACGACTAATCACCCCTTCCTGTTCAATACCCCCTGTGGGGTCCATTCCACGTGGCTTTGGCCCACGCTATGGGACCCAGCTGACGTCCGAGGACTGGTCAGTACACAAGCCCCTTAGTCTCAAGCTGTTAACTTGTTTCAGCGAAGAGACTAAGTCATGGGTGAGGACTGATCGGTACACAAGCCCCCCTAGTCTCGAGCTGTTACCTTGTTTCAGTGAAGAGACTAAGTCATTGACTCGGGCGACCTACGTGGCTCTGCGTGTAAGTACATGAACAGTGCGCTGAAAGGACACTTCACCAACCCCCTTTCATCCGCTAACATGTGGCTGCATCAACGGTTTGAGATTCATAACGTTTGTGCTCCCTAGGGCTACGTTAAACCTCTTCAAAACCCCGCGCCACTTCACTGTTTCATCACTTTGCATTCTCACCTCTATAGACTCTATCTTCCAGCGCACACTCTCTTCTTCTCACCAGGCTTTCGACATTTCTCCGCCCTCGCTCAACCAAAGGTATGATTTTTATGTCTTCTCCTCCTTCATAACATAATCTCGATCATCCATATGGCATGTTATAACTGTTCTGGGCTTATGTGTGGTTTGCGCATTCTAGGGTTTTTGTTCTTCTTTCCTGGGTTCGTTCTACCTTCGAGTCTTCATCCACCATTGTTTTCTTCTAAGCCTCTTTTCTTTTCCTGCCTCTCATTTGTTTAGATTCGAGATGGCCAGAACCAAAACTACCTCCAACCCTCCTCCAACCGTAGCGGTCGATTACAAGGCCCTCTACCCATGGGCTTCTGAGGATCTCCTTGCCGAGACCTCCAAACTCACATCCTGCGAGGATCTTCGCAAGCACAGGGATGATGAGAATGAGATTAAAGGATGCGTCTTCGGCAGGGAAACTTGTAACATCCCGCCAATTTCTTTTCATAAATATAAAATGAATTAAAGGTAAGACCATAATATTTAAGTGAACATACGTATTTATATAAAATGTAGTTGCTCCTCACAGGGAGTTTAATACATAACCGATCAAATTTTTCTAAACACTTAAACAAAATACAGTCAAATACATTGAAACCGGCGGTCTCCATACATAAATCGGCGATCTCCTATCAGAAGGCCCAAAACAGCCGATCTGCTATCAGGACAGAATTCAGGCGATCACCGCAAAGAGACAGAAACAGGCGATCTCTTCCTCGGCGACCACTCACTAAGGAGCTCTACTTCCTGGAAGATCATCTGCTCCCGTGTAAATTATACACGATCATCACAGTTTTTAAGAAAACAGCCACAGAACCAAAACACGCAGGGTAAGCTAGATATTTTAAAGAGAGTTTAGATATGAACATTAAAATCAAGATAAAACAAATTCAAGATACCCACGTAAAACTATAGAGTTTCTCATTCCCTTCACCTGATCGCCAAGAAATCACACATTTCACAATATTTTCAAGAGTCGTTCTATTTCACATAATGCACCAAGTGTCTATCAATTCAATGTTTCTCATTTCCCACATCAGACTTCCACTGACTCACCATACAAGACACTTGACACTACTTCCGGAAGACTCGTGCATTGACTAGACTCAGAGATCTGCACCTGTCATACTAAACTGCTGTAATGTTTCCACAGCTATGCGCATCAACACATTCTCGATCTCAAGTTCACCATTCTCACAGTATGACAGGGTTAATCCATATAACAGGCCGAGCTCGTTCTTTTTCACACGACTCACCCATACATATGAACCTCCTTCGACTCTCAACGCCTGAATAACTTCATCTATATGAATCCATTATCTCAGGAGAGTCAGGATAATCTCATTATAGACATCACCGATCAATGCACATCCTACACGATCTTACACGGTATTTTCTTTCCTGAAAATACTATGCCTTGATCCCACATCCACAACATTCAACACATCATACAACACTTAAATGAATGATTTTAATCACAGCAAAACTCATTCCAAGGTTCATATTTTCGAATATCACATCTAAATTTCAAACAGTTTTCAAAATAACACCAAAAACAGGGGAGTTCGCAAAACAACGCCAAAACCGGCGATCTTGTCCAAAAACAGGGGATTTCGAAATCTGTATTTAAAACCGGCGACCACGTCGCCCAAACACATAGAACAGAGCATCACGAAGATGAAAATGAAACCGGCGACCACGTCGCCCTCACTTCAGAAACAGCTAATCTACGGCTTTTATTGAAAATAAAGCTAGCTTCCCTTACCTGGACTTGCGCAAAACACCAAGAGCTCTGAAACCTGACGAAGCTTGAAGAATGCCTTGGCTCTGTTTTTTCGTCTGGCTTGTAGAACTCGCAGAGAACCTCCCAGGTGCTCCAAGGGCAGTCGTCGCTCGTCGCACTGGTGCTTGAGGATGCCTGAATCGCAGCGCGAAGGAGAGAAAAGAGAGGGATGGAGATGCACTCACTCTTTCACTCTTGAGCTATTGTAACTTTCTCTGCCTCTCCGCAGTGGGTTTTTGAATCCAAGCCTACTTGTCCACGCATGCTGCTGCCACCACCCCCTCTGCAGGAAAGTCTGAGTGTACCTTTCACTGAACAGTACGACCACGGTTGTCTCTTGCGCATGCCAATACTTCCCTGAACAGTACGACCGCGAGTGTCTCTTGCGCATGCCAGCTTTCTGATGTCACTATTCTGAACCACTCTTTTTGTCTACGTGGCGCGCGTGCAGGACGTTTCATGCTGGAAGTCTGGGTCCCACTTTATCTGTGTGCAACTCGACATCGCGCGATAATCTTCCACCGATGACCGCTCGCGCGATGACTATCTACCGATGACCTCTCGCGCGATGACTCTTCACCGATGACCTCTCGCGCGATGACTCTCCACCGATGACCTCTCGCGCGATGACTCTCCACCGATGACTCATCCTAGCGGACAACCGATGCCTCTCACCCTGGCGATGCCCGCATGCCTCGCGCCCTGGCGATGCCCGCATGCCTCGCGCCCTGGCGATGCCCGCATGCCTCTCACCCTGGCCATGCCCGCATGCCTCGCGCCCTGGCGATGCCCGCATGCCTTGCGCCCTGGCGATGCCCGACGACACATCGCCACGCCTTCCTGAAGGTTCTTCATTCCACGATGTTACGTCCAAGGTATCATCTCCACATGACTCGGTGACGTCGGTAGCTTCACATTTCCAAGAGTAGATCAGCATCACTCCTCGTGCGCTCATGCATGCAACACTAAGGGTGATCTCTTTTGCTCAAGCGTAGAGCTTCGCATGCACAGCGTATCTAAGGCTTAACCCACACCTTGATACGCGTGGTTGTTGGAACCCACTCTGGTTGATCCAGTATCTTGACCACATACTACGTGCATTCCCGCCGATCACGTACACTCTAGGCGATTGGCGCTCATGTCTCCTCTAGGCAACAGGCGATTATGTGCCAGAGGAGTCGGAGATCGCCTCCGTCTTCACTAACGGCGATCTCGTAGGAGACTTCTTAGCTACACATTTCCTCCTTTACTCTTCTTGATCTACATGTCAGCCGACCGACCTCTACTAGCTTACCCCAGATCATGGGCGACGTCCGATGTCTGCTACTACGAAACTTCATTTACCAACTCTTTGTATTTTAAATAATAACATTTTTTCTGAAATTATTTAAATATAACACTTTTATTCCAATTAAAGTTTCTAGGTCCTTACAAAACTGACGCGTACGTCTCTGTGCGACCCGGTACAGCAAACAAGCCCGTGTGCGCCGATGATCGCTGCAACGATGGGGAACCGTTCTTCTTCTTCTACGCCACCATCTTCAAAAGAGTCAAAGTCCGCCGTCCTTTCACGGGGTTCGAGATGGCTTTGCTCATAGAACTAAATGTGGCGCCTGCTCAACTACACCCCAACAGTTGGGCCTTTATCAGGGCGTTCTCCATCCTTTGCAATAACCTAGGGTTCACCCCCTCTGTCGATGTCTTTCTTTACTTCTTCGAGGTGAAGAGCCCCGGCAAGAGGCTTTGGGTGAGCCTGAATGGGGTAGCAGGGAGAGTCCTTCTAACTCTCTTCTCGCAGTCATACAAGAACTTCAAGGGAAGGTTCTTTCGAGTCTGCTGCAGCTCCTACGACCCCACCATGCTCGATGGGTTTCCATTATACTGGGTGGGGGAGTTGAAGTTCAAGAAGCCATGAAGGCTCAAGGAGCTGACTGTCCCTGATCAAGAACTCTGCCAGACCATTTCCAGCTGGGGCGTGGTGTTTGACTCTACCCAGCTGATTAGGCATGAGTATGACGCCGAGACTCTCAGCGTGTACATTGGTACACCAACTTCATCTTGCACTTACCTGTTCACATACTTAACGCCTTGTCTTTCTCATACTTTCTTATTGTTCACTGCAGGCATGGTACTCAGCGCTGATAAGAAGAAAAGGCTGGCGGATGTGCTGAATCGCCGCAATGCTAGCAGTTCAGCCCCTGCAGGTCCTTCATCACCCGCGGGTGCTGCCTTGGAACCTATTGTTGAAAAGTCCAAGAGGGCAGCCCCTGTGGAGGTTTTTGATGACGAGGACACCTGTTCCGGCCTTGTCTTCAAAAGGAAAAGGGTGGGGACAGCCGCGGAGGTCTCTTCAGCCACAGAAGGGCACCCTTCATCCTTTAGGGAGCACCTTCCCAGCGCCTCCTCCTCTCCTGAGCCAATCTTAACGCTTGAGGGGGGCGGGGAGAGTGCTCCTCCTTCTGGTCAGATGCCTTTTGCCCCAGAACTGCCTTCTCTGCTCCAAAGGTCACTTGCTCAAATGCCTGGCCGAGTTGCTTTGGAGGCCATGGACAGAAACTCCCTCGAGAACCCTCTCAGCCATGGTCTCGGGGAATTCTTGGCCGCTTCCAACTCCTTGCTGGTCAAGAGCAACGTTGAGGCGGAGCTGGTTGAGAAGACCGCCCAACTGGAGAAAGAGCTGGAGCAAAAGGATCTCCAACTTTGCCAAGCGTCCAAACGCGAGACTGCCCTTAACCAAGAACTGGGTAGTCTCCGTCAATCTGAGAAGGAGACCAAAAAGCTTATTTTCTCCAAGGGGCAGGAGGCCCTCCAGCTTGAAGCTAAGATACTCCCCCTCCGCAACAAGATCATCGAACTGGAAGAGCAAGCGGAGGGGGCTCAAGCCAAAATGACCAAGCTGGAGGAGAGGGCTACCGACCGAGAAGTTCAGCTGGGCAAGGTTGAGGAGGAACTTGCCCAAAAAATTGAATTGCTGAAGAAGACCGAGATTGAGCTTATTAATGACGCCGTCGACGCCTATGGGGAAGGCTTTGGTGATGCCCTTGCTCAGGTTGCCTGCGTGCATCCTGAGATGGACCTCTCACCCTACTCCGCAACTATGTGTAACATCCCGCCAAAATACTATACAAATGTATATAATGAAAATAAAGGTAACAAATAGATTCTATGAACAAAATATTATATATATGAAATGTAGTTTCTCCTCACAGGGAGTTTAATACAAATTCGGTCAAATTTTTTTTTTTTTTCAGAAACATAAACAAAATGCAGTAAAAGAAACGAAGCAGGCGATCTCCTATCGGAAGAGACCGATCTCCTATCGAACGAGGCCGATCTCCCATCGGAGGACCCAAAACAGCCGATCTGCTTCCGGCGACCACTCCCTAAGGAGCTCTACTTCCTGGAAGATCATCTGCTCCCGTGTAAGTTATACACGATCATCACAGTTTTAAAAGAACAGCCACAGAACCAAAACACGCAGGGTAAGCTATATAATTTAAAGGAAGTTTAAATCATGAACATGAAAATCAAAGTAAAACAAGTTTCAAAATATCCATGTAAAACGTAGAGTTGCTCATATCATTCACCTGATCGCCCAAAATCACACATTTCACAACATTCACCCATAGTCATTCCATTTCACAATACTGCATCAAGTGTCTATAAATTATCAATGTTTCTCATTTCTCACGTCAGACTTTCCACTGACTCACCACACAAGACACTTGACACTACTTCCGGATTGACTCGTGCGTTGATTAGACTCAGAGATCTGCACCTGTCATACCACACCACTGTGAAATCCACACAGGGTCGCTGTGAATCCACACAGCATGCGCATATATCATCTCAATGTCAATAGTTCTCCTGGTATGACAGGGTTAATCCATAGGACAGGCGGAGCTCGTTCTTTTTCACACGAGACGCCCATCATATAGACCTCCTTCGACTCTCAACAACTGAGTAACTTCCTCTACGTGATTCCATTACCTCAGCAGAGTCAGGATATCCCCTTAGGAATCACCGATCAATGCACCTACTACAAGATCTTACACGGTATTTTCTTTCCTGAAAATACTATGCCTCGATCCCACATTCACAGCATTCAAACACATCATACCACTCGAGTAATTGATTCAAGTCACAGCAACGAATCATTTCAAGGTTCAGATCTTCGAATATTTCATTTAAATCTCAAGTAGTTTCAAAACAACACCCAAAAACAGAGAGTTCACAAACAACGCCAAAACCGGGGATCTAGTTCAAAAACAGTGTGTTTCGAAGACTGTATATAAAACCGGCGACCACGTCGCCCAAGCACACAAACAGAGCATTTTACGCAGATGAAAACAAAAATGGCGACCACGTCGCCCTCACTTCAGAGATAGCTACACTATGGCTTGTATGGAAAAAGAGGTCTAGCTTCCCTTACCTGGACTTGCGCAACTACCAGGAGCTTCGAAATCCAACAGAGCTTGAAGAATGCCTTGGCTCTATTCTTGAGTCTGGTTTTGAAGGAGTTGCAGAGAACTTTCCCAGGTGCTCCAATGGTGTTGCTTCTCGTCGTACTCTTGTGTGGAGATGCTGAAATCGCAACGCGGAGGAGGTAACTGGAGGAGAAGGGAGGGAACTCACTCTTTCTCTCGTCGAATACAACAATGTTTTCTTTTCTCTCAGCCGTGGATTTTTTTTGTAACTTAAACCAACTTATCCCTCCAAAAGCAGCTGCCACCACCTACTCTGCAGGGAAGTTTGCGTGCACGCTTCCCTGAACAGTACTACTAAGCGTGCCTCTGCGCAGGCTACGCTCTGAGGTCACTATTCTGAACCACTCTTTTGTCTACGTGGCGCGCGTGCAGAACATCTCTTGCTGGGAGTCTGGGGCCCACGTTCTCTGGGTGTAACTCAACGTCGCGCGATGACCTTTCGCCGATGACTACCAGCTCGAAGAGAAACCACTGATGACCTCTCGCGCGAAGACGATCCACCGATGACCTCGCGCGAAGACAACTACCGATGACCTCGCGCGAAGACAACCACCGATGACATCTTCCTGGCGAACGACCGATGTCTCCTTCGCCCTGGAAGACGACCGATGTCTTCCTCTGGGAGACAACCGATGTCTTCCCTGGCGATGCCCTCATAACTCTCGCGCCTTGGCCACGTCCACATGCCTCGCGCCCTGGCAATGCCCGCGTGCCTCGCGCCCGCGCGATGCCCGCATGCCCCTCGCGCCCGCGCGATGCCTGCATGCCTCTCACGCCCACGCGATGCCTGCATGCCTCTCGCGCCCGCGCGATGCCTGCATGCCTCTCACGCCCGCGCGATGCCTGCATGCCTCTCACGCCCGCGCGATGCCTGCACGCCTCTCGCGTCCGCGCGATGTCCACCTGGCGTTCATGTGTAGCAGGCGACCGGCGACCTCGTAGCCTTCTAAACTTAACTTTTTCCCCCTTTCTATTCTAAATAAAAACATACTTAGAATTTATTTAAAACATACTCTTTCATTCCAATAAATTTTTCAGGTCCTTACACTATGCAGGTGGTCGACGGGCAGATAGTGCCCAGATAGGTCTTCTGAATGATTGTATTTAGCTGAGCATCTTGTAATCACCCTCCTTTGTACTATAAAACTTTGTTTTATGCATTGTTCATCTGTTTGTCATGCTTTATATTTGGTGGGCTCACGATCACAAATAATGCACCTGCAAAAATGAACTTCAAGTAGCATGTTTTTTCTGCTAATTTCATTAGTGAACCTTTATTTTAATCTGGGCGTTCTCACTCGGAGGGGGAAGGTGTTCCTTATGAACTCCCCTTTCCCCTCACGAGACCTCTAACCCCAACTAATAGGTTCTGACTGACCTGTCGTCGTCCATGGACAACAGAGGATTTAACCAGGCGAACCCTTCTTTCACGTTGGAAGTTCTCACTCGAAGTGGAGGTGTTCTCTACGAACCTACCTCTCCACTTACAAGACCTCTAACTCCAAGTGACAGATCCTAACTGACCTCACATCGCTCACAGGCGAGGAGGATTTCTCTGGGCGAACCCTTCTTTCACATTGGAAGTTCTCACTCGAAGTGGAGGTGTTCTCTGCGAACCTACCTCTCCACTTACGAGACCTCTAACTCCAAGTGACAGGTTCTAACTGACCTCACATCGCTCACAGGCGAGGAGGATTTCTCTGGGCGAACCCTTCTTTCACATTGGAAGTTCTCACTCGAAGTGGAGGTGTTCTCTGCGAACCTACCTCTCCACTCACGAGACCTCTAACTCCAAGTGACAGTTTCTAACAACATTGTACAAACACATTAAAAGCATATATCTTTAACTGAATTTTATTCGGTGACCTCATTAAAAACCCTTAGAAGGGAAAAATGAGTGTCCCCTGTATTGTGTAGTGTACAAGATTACATGGCTTTAACTGAAATAGTACTTCAAGTGGGTCGCATTCCATGTTCGAGGAATCGGACCTCCTTCTAAAGCTCAAGCCTATATGCTCCATTCCCTAGGGCCTCTGTCACTCTAAAAGGACCAGTCCACTTAGGGGATAGCTTGTTCTCTATCTGGTATGGAGACACCTTTCGCATGACGAGGTCTGCTGCCCGGAACTGTCAAGCTCTCAGCTTAGAACTGTGTTTGAGTTCAACTCTTCTCTTTAGTGTAAGGACCTGTAAAATTGAATTGGAATGAAAGTGGTATATTTAAATAATCCCAGAAGATGTCATTATTTAAAATACATGGTAAATGAAGTTTCGTAGTAGTCGGACCTCGGACGTCGCCCAAGATCTGGGGTCAGCTGGTAGAGGTCGGTCGGTGTGGATCAAGAAGAGTAAAGGAAGAAAAGTTAAGTTTAGAAGGCTATGAGATCGCCCGGTCGCCTACTACACATGAGCGCCAGGTGGACGTCGCCAGGGCGCGAGGCATGCAGGCATCGCGCGGGCGCGAGGCATGCGGGCATTGCCAGGGCGCGAGGCATGCGGGCATTGCCAGGGCGCGAGGCATGCGGGCATTGCCAGGGCGCGAGGCATGTGGACGTGGCCAAGGCGCGAGAGGGCATGCGGGCATTGCCAGGGCGCGATGCATGTGGGCGTAGCCAGGGCGCGAGAGTTATGAGGGCGTCGCCAGGGAAGACATCGGTCGTCTTCCAGGGCGAAGGAGACATCGGTCGTCTTCCAGGGCAAAGGAGACATCGGTCATTCGCCAGGATGAGTCAGCAGTGGAAAGTTATCGCACGACGTCGAGTTTCACACAGAGTAAAGTGGGACCCAGACTCCCAGCATGAAACGCCCTGCACACGCGCCACGTAGACAAAAAGGGTGGTTCTGAGTGGTGACATCAGAATGTTGGCATGCGCAGGAGACACTCGCGTTTGTACTGTTCAGAGCAGTGGTTGGCATGCACAAGCGACAACAGTGGTAGTACTGTTCAGAGCAGTGGTTGGCATGCACCAGAGACAACAGTGGTCGTACTGTTCAGGGCAGTAGTTCTCAGGCTTTCCTGCAGAAGGGGTGGCAGCAGCAGCATGCGTGGACAGGTAAGTTGGGATTCAAAAGCCACTGTGGGAAGGCAAAGAGCGTTACAGACTCAAGAGTGTGAGAGTGAGTGCAAACTTCCTCCCTCCCTTCTTCCCTTCCTTGCGTTGAGACTCAGGCAACCTCCAGCATCAGTGCGACAAGCAACGTTGCCCTTAGAGCACCTAAGAGGTTCTCTGCAAGTCCTTCAACCAGACGCAAAAAACAGAGTCAAGGCGTTGTTCAAGCTTCGTTGGGTTTCGGAGCTCTAGGTGTTTGCGCAAGTCCAGGTAAGGGAAGCTAGACTTCATTTTCAATACAAGCCATAGATTAGCTGTTTCTGAAGTGAGGGCGACGTGGTCGCCGGTTTCGTTTTCATCTTCGTGAATGCTCTGTTTCTATGTGTTTGGGCGACGTGGTCGCCGGTTTTATATACAGACTTCGAAATACCTTGTTTTTGAACCAGATCGCCGGTTTTGGCGTTATTTGCGAACTCCCTGTTTTTGATGTTGCTTTGAAACTGTTGGAGATTTAAATGAGATATTCGAAAATAAGAACCTTGGATTGAGTTTTGCTGTGATTGAAATCATTCCTTTAAGTGTTATGTGATGTGTTGAATGCTGTGAATGTGAGATCGAGGCATAGTATTTTCAGGAAAGGAAATTCCGTGTAAGATCGTATGTAATGTGTATTGACCTGGGGCTTGTCTAGAAGGAGATATCCTGACTCTGCTGATATAATGGAATCACGTAGATGAAGTTATTCAGTTGTGGAGAGTCGAAGGAGGTTCATATGTATGGGTGAGTTGTTCAAAAGGGAACGAGCTCGGCCTGTTATATGAATTAACCTTGTCATACCGGGAGATTTAATGACATTGAGACTATATGCGCATAGCTGTGTGGATTTCACAGCGACCCTGTGTGGATTTCACAGTGGTATGGTATGACAGGTGCAAATCTCTGGGCCTGAGTCAACGCACGAGTAAATCCGGAAGTAGTGTCAAGTGTCTTGTGTGCTGAGTCAGTGGTGGTCTGACATGTGAAATGAGGAACTTGAAATTGATAGACACTTGATACAGTTGTGAAATAGAATGACTCTGGAAAGTATTGCGAAATGTGTGATTCTGGGCGATCAGGTGAAGAGTATGAGAAACTTGATAACCTTACGTGAATGTCTTGAAATTGTTTACCTTGATTTTATTTTAATTATCCTTATTTAAACTCTCTTTAAAATATCTAGCTTACCCTGCGTGTTTTTGCTCGTTGGCTGTTTTTCTCTTTAAACTGTGATGATCGTGTATAATTTACACGGGAGCAGATGATGTTGCAGGAAGTAGAGCTCCTTAGTGAATTGTCGCTGGAAGGAGATCGCCTGTTTTCAATTTCCGTTGGGCGATCACCCCTTTTGCTGCTTTCTGATAGGAGATCGCCTATATGATAGGAGATCGCCCTTGTAATAGGAGATCGCCCTTCTAATAGGAGATCGCCCTTCTGTCAGGAGATCGCCTATCTTTCTATTGTATTGTAATTTGTTTATGTTTTAATGGAAAAGTGATCGTATTTGTATTAAACTCCCTGGGAGGAGAAACTTTATTTACTTATATACAATTTCATTCACTTCAATCTATTTGTTATTTTTATTTTCATTATATAAATATGAATAGTATTTTGGCGGGATGTTACATTTAGCGCCTCAGCCTTGATTCCAGCTTCTTCCCTGGCTTCATCCAAAAGATCAAGATTCACCTTCCTCTCTTCATTGGATTCCTCAGCCACAAAGTTCTGGAAACGTGGTGAGCTCTCCTGGATCTCCACAGGGATCATGGCATCTGAACCATACACCAAACTAAAGGAAGTCTCCTTAGTAGTGGACTGGGGAGTAGTATGGTAAGCCCATACTATTCTGGGAACCTCCTCAGCCCACCTTCCCTTTGCTTTCTCCAGCCTTCTCTTCAGTCCTCTGAGGAGGACTCGGTTGGCCGACTCGACCTGCCCGTTGGTCTGTGGGTGCTCGACTGATGCAAACACCTGCTTGATCCCCAATTCTGTACATAGCTTCCCCAATTGTTGGCTTGCAAACTGCGTGCCATTGTCAGACACTAAGCGCTTGGGTACGCCGAAGCGGCAGACTATGTTCTTCCACACGAAGTGTTGGATCTTTTGTGCTGTAATCTGTGCGACTGGCTCAGCCTCAATCCACTTCGTGAAATATTCTATGGCGACCACGAGGTACTTCATTTGTCGTATCGCCAAAGGGAAAGGTCCCAAGATGTCGATTCCCCATGTGTGAAACGGCCAAGGGCTGTATATCGACCTGAGCTCTTCTGGTGGTGCCTTAGGCCAATCAGCATGCAACTGGCATTGCTTGCACTGCTGCGCATACCTAGTGAAATCTTCCCTCATCGTTGGCCAATAGTACCCTGCTCGAATGGCCTTGGAGGCCAGAGCTCGACCTCTGATATGACTACCACAGATACCTTCATGGAGCTCCGCCATTATCCTTACACACTGCTCGCCATGCACGCAGACCAAGATGGGGTGGGTAAACCCATGCCTGTACAACTCGCCTTCAATGAGCGTGTACTTGGACGAGTTTTTCTTTATCTTCTTTGCCTCCGTCGGCTCTACTGGGAGCATTCCATCCGCTATGTAACGCTTATAGGGCGTCATCCATGTCTCACCATTCTGTAGTAGGCAGATCTGTGACGCCTCCACCTCCATTGGCCTGCACGCGTTGACTCGTGGCTTCTTCAAAGTTTCTTGAGTCAACGACCGATGACTCCTCTTTTCACCATCTGACTGGCTGATCTGATGGACTCCCACCAAGTTATCAGCTGTATAAGTACGAGGCGCCCTCAGGGTCTCCTGGATGACTGTCCTCTGTCTGCCCCCCTTGCCTGAGCTGGCGAGTTTGGCCAACAAGTCAGCTCTGGCATTCTGCTTCCTGGGCACGTGTACTAGTTCAAATATTTCAAATGAACTCTTCAATCTCTGGACATACTCCAAGTAAGAGGCCATCTGAGGGTCTTTGGCCTGGTACTCTCCCGCCACTTGACCGGTGACCAACAATGAGTCACTCTTGGCCATAAGGCTCTGCGCTCCCATCTCCTTTGCCAACAACATCCCAGCGATCAAAGCCTCATATTCTGCCTGGTTATTGCTGGCTTTGAAAGCGAACCGCAGGGCCTGCTCTATCAACAACCCCTTGGGTCCTTCCAGGATCAGTCCCGCTCCGCTGCCTTGCTGATTCGAGGACTCGTCTACTGACAATACCCATTTGAAAGTGGGTCCCTCCTGCTGGGCTTCGGTTGAGGACATCTCGGCCACAAAGTCAGCGTAGACCTATCCTTTGATCGGCCCCCTGGGTTCATACTGGATGTCGAACTCTGACAACTCGACTGCCCAGCGCACCATTCTTCCCGCCACATCGGGCTTCTGCAGGACCTTGCATATCGGCAGATCTGTCATCACAACCACTGTGAAGCTTTGGAAATAGTGGCGAAGTCTCCTGGCTGAAAACACCACTGCTAATGCTGCCTTTTCTAAGGCTTGGTATCTCGTTTCAGGCCCCTGCAACACTTTGCTGACAAAATAAATGGGCTTCTGGCCTTGTTGCTGCTCTTGAACCAAGACAGAACTCATCGCCCTATCTGTAACTGCAAAGTAAAGACGCAGGGGTGTGCCGAGCTGAGGCTTGCACAAGACTGGCGGGCTGGCCAGATACTCTTTGAGCTTAAGGAAAGCCTGCTCACATTCTGCATTCCAGGTGAATCTGCTATTCCTCCTTAGGCATTGGAAATAAGGGTGGCCCTTGTCCCCTCCGGCTGACACGAACCTGGAGAGTGCAGCCATCCGACCCGTCAACTGTTGCACTTCTTTGACCGATGTCGGGCTCTTCATGGCTATGATCGCTGCACACTTGTCTGGGTTGGCCTCAATCCCTCTTTCCGTGAGCAAAAACCCAAGGAACTTACCTGCCTCCACCCCAAAGACGCACTTTTCTGGATTCAACTTCAACCTGTACCTCGCTATTGTATTGAACAGCTCCACCATGTCATCTACATAGGCCTGCACATTGCGTCCCAGCATGGGGGCGAGGACCTTGTCCATCAGCCTCTGATATGTGGCACCCGTGTTCTTTAGGCCAAACGGCATGACTGTGTAGCAGTAACAAGACAGCTCTGTCATGAACGCAGTCTTGTTCTCATCCCTCGGGTGCATCTTGATCTGATTGTACCCGGAGAAAACGTCCAAGAAACTGAGTAACTTGCAGCCCGAGGCACTGTCTACTAGCGCATCTATGTTGGGCAGAGGATAGGAATCTTTTGGACAGGCCTTGTTAAGATCTGTGAAGTCCACACACATCCTCCACTTCCCATTGGCCTTTTTTACCAGGACGACATTCGCAAGCCACTCAGGGTATTGTATTTCCCTTATGTGACCTGCTTTCAGCAACTTCTGTGTTTCCTCCCTGACTACCTGCCTTCGTTCATCATTGAACTTCCTTCTCCTTTGGCGGACTGGTCTGGCTTGGGGATTCAGTGCCAGGCGATGGCATAGAAAATCAGGGTCAATGCCTGGCATGTCTGAGGGGGACCAAGCGAAAGCGTCCAGATGCTTTCCTATAACCCCCGCTACCTGATCTTGGGTCTCCTGAGACAGGGACTTACCCAGCTTGAAAATCTTCCCCCCGATCTCCTTCTCCACGACCTCCTCTGCCGGTTCGGGTCGCCTCGCTCGGGCGACCTCTGCTCGGGTGACCCCGACGTCACCTCGGGGCATATCTGCTTCATTGACACCTCCTTCCGGTGGTGAGGTGGTCACCATGCAGACTCCCCTCTTTGTCTTGAGGCTATTCTCATAGCACCTTTTAGCCTCTTTTTGATCTGACTTGACGGTTACCACCATCCCCTCCATCGATGGCAACTTCATCTTCATGTGCCTTGTGGACACCACGGCCCCTAGCCGGTTCAGGGCCGGTCTGCCTAGAAGTATGTTGTAGGCAGAGGGAGCGTTCACCACAAGGTACCTGATGTTCTCTGTGCGGGATGCTACTCCATCAGTGAACGTGGTCCTCAACTCTATGTACCCCCGCACTTCTACTTGGTCTCCTGCGAACCCATACAAACAGCCGACGTAGGGTCGCAGCTGATCAGGAGACAACTGTAGCTTGTTGAAAGTCGACCAGAACATCACATCGGCCGAGCTTCCCTGATCGACCAATACCTAGTGCACCTTACGTGCGGCAGTGACCACTGAAACGACCACCGGATCGTTGTCATGGGGGACATCTTGGCGATCAGCCTTTGTGAAGACGAGGTCGATATCCGGAAAGTGATCTTCCTCGCAGGTCTCTGTAACATCCCGCCAAATTACTTTGAAAATAAATATAAAACGAAAATAAAGGTGACAAATAGATTGAAGTGAGCAAAATCTTTATATAAAATAAATAAGTTTCTCCTCACAGGGAGTTTAATACAAACGATCACTTCTCCACTAAAAACGTAAACGAAATACAATACAAAAGACAGATAGGCGATCTCCTGGCAAAAAGGGCGATCTCCTATAAGAAGGGCGATCTCCTTTCATAAAGGCGATCTCCTATTATAAAGCAGCAAGAGGGGCGATCACCCAACAGAAAAGAAAACAGGCGATCTCCTTCCAGCGACAATTTTCTAAAGAGCTCTACTTCCTGCAACATCATCTGCTCCCGTGTAAATTATACACGATCATTACAGGTTTAAGAAAAGGCCACAACACAAACGAAAACACAGGGTAAGCTAGACATTTAAAAAGAGTTTAAATAAGGATACTTAAAATAAAATCAAGATAAACAATTTCAAGATATTCACGTAAAGTTATCAAGTTTCTCATACTCTTCACCTGATCACCCAGAAATCACACATTTCACAATATTTTCCAGAGTCATTCTATTTCACAACTGTACCAAGTGTCTATCAATTTCAAGTTCCTCATTTCACATGTCAGACCACCACTGACTCAACACACAAGACACTTGACACTACTTCCGGAAGACTCGTGCATTGATTAGACTCAGAGATCTGCACCTGTCATACCATACCACTGTGAAATCCACACAGGGTCGCTGTGAATCCACACAGCATGCGCATATATAATCTCAATGTCAATAGTTCTCCCGGTATGACAGGGTTAATCCATAGGACAGGCGGAGCTCGTTCTTTTTCACACGAGACGCCCATTCATATGAACCTCCTTCGACTCTCACCAACTGAGTAACTTCCTCTATGTGATTCCATTTTCTCAGCAGAGTCAGGATATCCCCTTAGGAATCACCGATCAATGCACATCCTACACGATCTTACACGGTATTTCCTTTCCTGAAAATACTATGCCTCGATCCACATTCACAACATTCAACACATCATACCGCCCTTAAATAAATGATTCAAGTCACAGCAACGATCGTTTCAAAGATTCAGATTTTCGAAGATCACATTTAAGCTTCAACAGTTCAAAGTAACACCAAAAACAGAGGGTTCGCAAACAACGCCAAAACCGGCGATCTAGTTCAAAAACAGGGTATTTCGCCTCAAAGGACAAGTCATCCCTGATCTGCACGTTGTCCACTTCCAGCACATGACTAGGGTCTGCCATGTACTTCCTCAGCTGTGAAACGTGAAAGACATTGTGCAGATTCGCTAAATGGGGAGGCAGGGCGATCTCATAAGCTACTGGGCCAATCCTCCTTAAGATCTGATATGGTCCCACGAACTTAGGGGACAACTTCTTTGACCTGATCGCTCTTCCTACACCCTTGGTTGGTGTCACTTTCATGAACACGTGGTCTCCAGCAGCAAACTCCAAAGGCTTCCTCCTCTGGTCTGCATATGACTTCTGCCTACTTTGAGAAGCCTTCATTCTGCTTTGTATTTGCTGCACCTTCTCGGTCGTCTGCTGAATCAACTCTGGCCCAACCAAGACTGCTTCGCCCTCCTGGTACCAACATAAGGGAGTCCTACATTTCCTCCCATACAGGGCTTCATATGGTGCTATCCCTATGCTGGCGTGATAACTGTTATTATATGTAAACTCCACCAGTGGCAACACCTCGTCCCAATTCCCCAATTGATCCAAGACACACGTCCTCAGCAGGTCTTCCAAGGACTGGATCGTTCTCTCTGACTGACCATCTGTTTGGGGATGATATGCAGAGCTCATCCTCAACTTAGTTCCCAAGCACTCTTGCAAGGTCTGCCAAAACCGTGAAGTGAACCTGGGATCTCTATCTGAAACGATGCTGGAAGGCACTCCATGCAGCCTCACTATTTCCTGGATGTACAACTGTGCCAACTTGGCCATGGGCATCCTCATATTCACTGGGAGAAAATGAGCACTCTTCGTCAGCCGATCAGTGATGACCCATACTGCATCATGGCCCTTTACCGATCTGGGTAAATGGGTGACGAAATCCATGGCAATGCTGTCCCATTTCCACTCAGGGATATCCAATGGTTGTAACAACCCGCCAGGCCTTTGATGTTCTACCTTTGCCTTCTGACACGTCAAACAGGTAGCGACATACTGGGCGATGTCTCTCTTCATGCCTGACCACCAAAATGACTCCTTCAAGTCATGGTACATCTTGGTCATGCCTGGATGGAGGTTAAGGCGACTCTTATGACCTTCATCTAGGATCATCTTCTTCAATTCTCCATCTGCAGGGATGCAAATCCTACCATTAAATCTCAAGATCCCATCATCGCCCATCACAAAGTCTCTAGCCTGGTCGGTCCTTAGTGACTCCACAGTACGCTTTAGACTAGGGTCCTCCAACTGCTTATCCCTTAACACCCCAAGGAAGTCATTAGTTATAGCCAGCTTACTACAACTAATGTGATTCACGTGGAACTCTACCCCAAGGTTTAAATCTCTGAATTGCTCGATCAGTTTCTGCTCTTCCATCATCATGGTGGCTACTTGTACTGATTTTCTACTCAAGGCATCTGCCACTACATTGGCCTTCCCTGGATGATACATGAGTTGAAAATCGTAGTCCTTAAGAAACTCCATCCACCTTCTTTGTCTCATGTTTAGTTCCTTCTGATCGAACAGATATTTCAGGCTCTTATGGTCACTGAACACCTGGAACCGAGCTCCATATAAATAGTGCCTCCAGATCTTCAAGGCAAATACCACAGCCGCCAACTCCAAATCATGCGTGGGGTAGTTCCTCTCATGAACCTTGAGTTGCCTTGAAGCATATGCAACCACTCTTTTCTCTTGCATCAAAACACATCCCAAGCCCTGATGTGAAGCGTCACAGAAGACATCAAAAGGTCTTCCTACTTCGGGGATCACCAGCACTGGAGCACTAGTCAACCTCTCCTTTAATTCCATGAAGCTCTGCTCACATCGGTCGGTCCAAGCAAAAGGTTGATCCTTGCGGGTCAGCTGTGTTAAGGGAGCCACTACCTTGGAAAAGTCCTCAATAAACCTCCGATAGTAGCCCGCCAACCCCACAAAGCTCCTTATCTCGGTGACTGTTCTTGGACGTTCCCACTGCAGCACTGCCTCTACTTTGGCTGGATCCACCGAGATCCCCTGGGCAGATATCACATGTCCTAAGAAGTTGACTTCCCTCAGCCAGAACTCACACTTCGAGAACTTGGCATAGAGCTGCTTCTCCCTCAGTATCTCCAATACTGTCCTCAGGTGTTCTTCATGCTCTTCCTCGGTCCTTGAGTAAATGAGTATGTCGTCTATGAAGACCACCACAAACTTATCCAAGAAAGGGCGAAAAATCCTATTCATGTAGTCCATGAACAGGGCTGGAGCATTTGTGACCCCAAACGGCATCACCACATACTCATAATGCCCATACCGAGACCTAAAAGCTGTCTTTTGCACATCATCAGCTTTAACCAAAATTTGGTGGTACCCCGATCTCAGGTCAATCTTGGAGAACACCGAGGCTCCATGTATTTGATCCATCAAATCATCAATCCTAGGCAGGGGGTACTTGTTCTTGATGGTCAACTTGTTCAACTGCCTGTAATCTATACACAGCCGAGACCCTCCATCCTTCTTCTTGACTAGGAGCACTGGAGCTCCCCATGGAGATACACTGGGTCTGATGAATTGCTTCTCCAGCAACTCTTCCACTTGCTTCTTCAACTCTACTAACTCGGCTGGTGCCATCCTGTAAGGTGCCATTGACACTGGTCCAGCTCCAGGTACCAAGTCAATAGAGAATTCCACTTCTCTCTTAGGGGGTAACCCAGGTACTTCTTCTGGGAATACATCCGTGAAATCTTTCACCACGGGTATTCTGCTTACGTCCCCTTTATTCTCCACCTCCGACCGAGCGAGTATCACGAAGCACCTCGCCCCTTCTTCCAACTCTGACTGCCCTTGCTGAGCAGAAATTACATCTGATCCTTGGAGGTCTGGAAACGCAATCCTCTGACTACCGCAGTCAATGAGAACGTGATTGGCGGCTAACCAATCCATTCCCAGGATAACATCTAGGTCCTGAAGAGGTAGGCAGATCAAGTTCACCTTGAATCTGCGTCCCTCTACAATCACTGGACATTCGGGGCACACTGTAGAGGTCGACACCTGTCCTGATGCAGGTGTAGAGACCAACAGTTCGAAGGGTAACTCCTTCACTAGAAGGCCCAACTCGGCTACACATAGGCTTGACACAAAGGAGTGTGTCGCTCCAGAATCAAACAAAGCTTTTACACCCCTACCAGCTATAAAACATATACCCTGCACGAGGTTACCTGACTGAGATGCTTCTGCTCCAGACATGGCAAACACTCTCCCTGTCGCCTGAGGTCTGCTGCCTTCGTTTCTCATCTGCTGGGAGCCACTGGGTTGGGTCGCCCCATTCCTGCTAGGGCATTCTCTAGCAATGTGCCCTGTCTTTTGGCAGGTAAAACACCTTCTCTCTGAGGGCTGCTTGGGGCACACGTTGGGCGTGTGTGGTCCACCACAATGGAAACACTTGGGTTTCCAAGGTTGCCGCTGCTGAAACTGGGATGACGTTGTTCCCACCCGATGTGGTGGAGGCCTCGTATAGGGCTTGCTTTGTAAGTGCTGTGCCTTAGCTTTCCCACTGGAAGAACCTCCTGGGTGTGACCTGATCACCCGAGAATCACCCTTCTCCAGGGTCTCCACCATCTTCGCCTTTTCTACTAAGGCGTGAAATTCCCTGATGCACATCGGGGCTATGGTCTTCTTCAGCCCATGCTTCAGTCCCTCTTCAAACTTCCTACACCTCCAGGCCTCAGAGGTCGCCTGGGTATAGAACCGGGCGAGGTACTCAAAACGAGCAGCATAGGCGTTCACTGACATATCCCCCTGCTCCAGCTTCAGGAACTCAGCTTCCCTCGCAAACTTGGCGCTGTCAGGGAAGTATTTCTCCAAGAACTTCACCCTGAAGCTCTCCCAATCCAAAACATCCCCTCGGGCATCCATCATCTGCTGAGCTCCCATCCACCAGAACTCAGCTTCTCCTGATAGCAGATAAGTGGCGAACAGCAATTTCTTCTCTTCAGGGCAGGAGGTCGCCCTAAAGATTTTCTCCAGCTCTCTGACCCACTGATCTGCCTGATCAGGGGTAGCATTCCCACTAAACTTGGGTGGGTTGTGTCTCATGAACTCGGTCAGTCCCATCTGTTCTTGAGGCTGACCGCCGTGGGAGTTTGTCTCAGCCGACCGAGCAGTTTCCCAGTGGTGCATTGTAGCTTGATGGTTCTGAGCCATCGCTGCATTCTGCTGCTGGATGGCAGTTGCCATCATCTCGATAGCCTTAGCAATCTGGCTCATCTCCGAAGAAGATTGGGGAGGGGTAGAAGGTCTACGTGCCATCTCTCTTTGTTTCAGAGTTGAAACTACAGGTTTCTATATTCCCTACAACTACAAGAATGAGATCGATAAGAAATCAATTCATTCAGGAGGTAACATATAGACCTTACAAAGGTCAGCATCTCAAAATCATTAAGAATTTGAGCTCAACAACAGAATCATAATGCTTATAACATCAAGCATAACACCAGAACAACTACTGGTATGCAGTCATCAATCCAATCAACCATTTTCAATCCATTACAAGGACACTCAAGAAAATGAAATAGCTCACACCAGAATTCAATATATGCTAAACATCAAACCTTTGGAATTAAGGTTGAGACTCATCCCGATCCAGTTATGAGTGTGCACCCTCACTACTTTATCAAGACCTTCTCATTCTTAATACTAAGATTTTCAATTAGAACATATATTCACCAAAGCACACACAAAATTTCAATACAAAAACGTTTGAAAACCTTTCACTATAGTTACTATTTTAAACTCAAATAACTTTCATGAGCAGAAGAAACACAATGGATCCACAGCCCTTAGGTCATCCTAAGGACGAACTGCTCTGATACCATTAATGTAACATCCCGCCAAAATACTATACAAATGTATATAATGAAAATAAAGGTAACAAATAGATTCTATGAACAAAATATTATATATATATGAAATGTAGTTTCTCCTCACAGGGAGTTTAATACAAATTCGGTCAAATTTTTCCAGAAACATAAACAAAATACAGTAAAAAAAAACGAAGCAGGCGATCTCCTATCGGAAGAGACCGATCTCCTATCGGACGAGGCCGATCGCCCATCGGGGGACCCAAAAAAACAGCCGATCTCCTTTCCGGCGACCACTTCACTAAGGAGCTCTACTTCCTGGAAGATCATCTGCTCCCGTGTAAGTTATACACGATCATCACAGTTTTAAGAGAACAGCCACAGAACCAAAACACGCAGGGTAAGCTAGATATTTTAAAGAGAGTTTAAATAAGAACATTAAAATCAGAGTAAGCAATTTTCAAGATATTCACGTAAAGCTATAGATTTTCTCAATGCCCTTCACCTGATCACCCAGAAATCACACATTTCACAATATTCACAAGAGTCATTCTATTTCACAAAACTGCATCAAGTGTCTATGAATTTCAAGTTCCTCATTTCACATGTCAGACCACCACTGACCCAGCACACAAGACACTTGACCTACTTCCGGAAGACTCGTGCATTGACTAGACTCAGGGATTCTGCACCTGTCATACAAGCTGTAATGTTTACCAGCTATGCGCATCAACACAATCTCAATCTCAAGTTCACCATTCTCACAGTATGACAGGGTTAATCCATATGACAGGCCGAGCTCGTTCTGTTTCACACGACTCACCCATACATATGAACCTCCTTCGACTCTCAACGCCTGAATAACCTCATCTATATGAATCCATTATCTCAGGAGAGTCAGGATAATCCCATTATAGACATCACCGATCAATGCACATCCTACACGATCTTACACGGTATTTTCTTTCCTGAAAATACTATGCCTCGATCCACATTCACCACATCCAACACATCACATAACACTTAAAGGAATGATTTCAATCACAGCAAAACTCAATCCAAGGTTCTTATTTTCGAATATCTCATTTAAATCTCAACAGTTTCAAAGCAACACCAAAAACAGAGAGTTTCGCAAACAACGCCAAAACCGGCGACCTGGTTCAAAAACAGGGTATTTCGAAGTCTGCATTTAAAAACCGGCGACCACGTCGCCCAAACACATGGAACAGAGCATTCACGCAGATGCAAACGAAAACCGGCGACCACGTCGCCCTTACTTCAGAAACAGCTAATCTATGGCTTGTATTGAAAATGAAGTCTAGCTTCCCTTACCTGGACTTGCGCAAACACCAGGAGCTCCGAAACCCAACGAAGCTTGAACCCCGCCTTGTCTCTGTTTTCAGCGCCTGGTCTGTAGAACTTGCATAGAACCTCTTAGGTGCTCTAAGGGCAACGTCGCGTGTCGCACTGATGCTGGAGGTTGCCTGAGTCTCAACGCAAGGAAGGGAAGAAGGGAGGGAGGAAGTTTGCACTCACTCTAACACTCTTGAGTCTGTAACACTCTTTGCCTTCCCGCAGTGGCTTTTGAATCCCAGCTTACCTGTCCACGTTTGCTGCTGCTGCCACCCCTTCTGCAGGAAAGTCTGAGAACCACTGCCCTGAACAGTACGACCACTGCTGTCGTTTATGCATGCCAACCACTGCTCTGAACAGTACGACCACTGTTGTCGTTTGTGCATGCCAACCACTGCTCTGAACAGTACGACCGCGAGTGTCTCTTGCGCATGCCAACATTCTGATGTCACCACTCTGAATCATCCTTTTTGTCTACGTGGCGCGCGTGCAGGACGTTTCATGCTGAGAGTCTGGGTCCCACTTTATCTGTGTGAGGCTCGCCATCGCGACAACTTTCCAACGCTGACTCATCCTGGCGAACGACCGATGTCTCCTTCGCCCTAGAAGACGACCGATGTCTTCCTCTGGGAGACGACCGATGTCTTCCCTGGCGACGCCCTCATAACTCTCGCGCCTTGGCCACGTCCACATGCCTCGCGCCCTGGCAATGCCCGCATGCCTCGCGCCCGCGCGATGCCTGCATGCCTCTCGGGCCCGCGCGTTGCCTGCATGCCTCTCGCGCCCGCACGATGCCTGCATGCCTCTCGCGCCCGCGCGATGCCTGCATGCTTCTCGCGTCCGCGCGATGCCTGCATGCCTCTCGCGCCCGCGCGATGCCTGCATGCTTCTCGCGTCCGCGCGATGCCTGCATGCCTCTCGCGCCCGCGCGACGTCCACCTGGCGCTCATGTGTAGCAGGCGACCGGCGATCTCATAGCCTTTTATACTTAACTTTTTCCTCCCTTTCTATTCTAAATAAAACATACATAGAATTCTTTTAAAATACATCTCTTTTTATTCCAATTCAATTTTACAGGTCCTTACATCTCCCCCTGGAAGATGCCCGCATGCATCGCGCCCTGGCGACGACGTGTAGTCTAGGCGACCGGCGATTATGTACTAACAAGGAAATCTTATACTCTTCTAAACTACACTTTCCTTCCCTTTTTATTTTAAATAAAACGTGCATGGAGTTCATTTAAAATATAACTCTTTTATTCCAATTTAATTTTTCAGGTCCTTACATTCTCCCCATCAAGAAAAATTTTCGTCCCCGAAAATTGAATTACAAGGAAAAGAGGTATGGGTAAGCTTCTCTCATGGGTTCTTCTAACTCCCAAGTTGAATCACCCGATCTCTCATCCCACACCACTTTCACCATGTTGATGGTCTTGCCTCTGAGCTGTTTACTTTGACGATCGTCAATCCTGACTGGTTTCGCCTCAAAGGACAAGTCATCCCTGATCTGCACGTCGTCCACCTCCAGCACATGACTAGGGTCTGTCATGTACTTCCTTGGCTGTAATACGTGAAATACATTATGCAGGTTTGCTAAATGGGGAGGTGGGGCGATCTCAAGCCACTGGACCGATCCTCCTCAGGAGCTGATATGGCTCAACAAACTTAGGGGACAGCTTCTTTGATCTGATAGCTCGTCCTACACCCTTGGCTGGTGTCACCCTCATAAAGACATGGTCCCCAGCAGCAAACTCCAAAGGTTTTCTCCTCTGATCCGCATAGGACTTCTGCCTACTTTGAGAAGCCTTCATTCTGCTTTGTATCTGCTGCACCTTCTCGGTTGTCTGTTGAACCAACTCTTACTACTCCAATACTTCATCAAATTCCATTCTCCATCCCTGCATATGGAGTGTGCTGCTCCATTAAGCGCCAACTCCAGTACTCACACTTTACTTCCAACCCTGAAGACTTGGTCGAGCAAGTCCAGAACTAAGCCCTTAACAGAACCAGGACTAGCCCCCTGTAGAGAAAAGTGAGCAAGATCCCTTCATCGGAAGGAAAGAGGACAGCATGACTACTGCTCATGACCCCCAGCCAATCTAAACTAGGATCCGAAATATCTTTCCAAGAATCAACTTCCGCATCTTGATCAAAACCATCCATCGACTTCCCAACTGCTGATCTAATTCTCACGCTCCCTAAAGGAACACCTTTGGTTCACCACTATGCTACATAACTCTGCACTTTATGAAGACAAAGTTCTTGTTGCTGTTACTTTCTAAATCATCCTTATAACTTCTTTTGCCAACTCGGCTTCCTGTCCCCATCATTTCCTCCTTGTTCAATGTATACATTGGATGCATTGATTTGGGTTCAGGTGCCTATCTGAAAAGGTATACAAGAACGAACGCACCATATATCTCAACCACAACCATGTAAGTAGTGGAGCCGATTGGAAGATTTCCTCTGCATCCAGAATTTCTTGCTTAAGGACAACTCTATTCCTCTTCTCCAAGATACAACAGACTGTTGCCACCCACATTCCCTTCCACACCTGATTCTACTTGGATGACATACGTATAAGATAAAAGTTCTCAAGGTGGGACCTCAAATCCTTATGTCGAACAAATAGAGCACTTATCTACTTGAAGCACATAGACCAGCCACGTTGCTCTAAAGTTAGAGTTAGTGGCCCACGCATCCTCCTGAAATCTCATACCCCCTCCGCCTCCAACTTTCCCAACAATGACTTTTTGGAACTAACCATCATCTTCACCCTCCTCACACATCTTACGTACATCTCTCCACCACCACAATTGATATTTCGAATGAGTTCGGCTTCTCCCAAGTTCCGAGGCATATTTGGATACAAGGATATCTTTCCATTTCCCTTTCTCATCACTCCTCATCCACCATTTCCATACTCATCTTCCACATCACGATCCACAAAACAGCATCCATTCTGCGTGAAGCTTCATCTCTCCTCCCAGTAACTTCTCTACTTGGTATTTTTCAGCAAATTTCTCTGTCTAATTGAACTTTAGACATAAATACAATTTCTCCTCTTTCCTTTTAAGCTTGTGGTTAAGCTAGAGTCATCTCATGCTGGTTCATCGACATAAACATCTTCCAAGCTTCAAATAAAAGAAAATTCATTCTTTCATTCTTGGAACTTAATCCCGGTACTTCCCATGGATACACATGCTTAAGCCTTTAAACCCTCAACATTCTGCTTATATACTCTCCATAACTTATATGTAGCTGAAACTAAACCTTGGTACACTAACTCTAAATTACACTTCCTTCTTTAATTCCATCAACTCAGCTGGAGCCATTGCCACCGGTCCAGCTCCAGGCACCACAACAATAGAGAGTTCCACCTCTCTCTTAGGAGGTAATTCAGGTATCTCTTCTGGAAATACATCCATGAAACCTTTCACCAAGGTATCTTGCTTACGTCCTCTTTATTCTTCACTTCCAACCGAGCTAGCATCACGAAGCACCTCGCCATCTGGCTCTTGGAGATCTGGAAACGCTAACTTCTAACTACCGCAGACTACGAGAACGTGATTGGCAGCTAGCCAATCCATTTCCAGGATAACACCCAGGTCCTGAAGAGGTAGACAGATCAAGTTCACTTTGAATCTGCGTCCCTCTACTATCACTGGACATTCAGGGCAAACTGTAGAGGTCAACACCTGTCCTGACGCAGGTGTAGAGACCAACAGTTCAAACGGTAACTCCTTCACTAGAAGGCCCAACTCGGCTACACACAGGCTTGACACAAAGGAGTGTGTCGCTCCAGAATCAAACAAAATTCTAACGCATCTACCAGCTATAGAGCAACACTCTGTACTAAGTTACCTGACTGAGATGTCTCCGCTCCAGACATGGCAAACACTCTCCCTCCTGCCTGAGGTCTGCTGCCTTTGTCCCTCAACTGCTGGGAACTAACGGGTTGAGTCATCCTTTTTCTGTTAGGACAATCTCTAGAAATGTGCCCCATCTCTTGACATGTGAAACACCCTTTCTCTGAATTCCTCTTGGGGCACACCTTGACGTTATGTAACCCACCACAACGGAAACATCTTGGTTTCCATGGTTGTTGCTGCTGAAACTGGGGCGGAATTGCTCCTGTCCGATGTGGTGGAGGTATCGCATAAGGCTTGCTTCGTGGGTGCTGTACCTTGGCCTTCCCACTGGAGGGACCCCCTGGTTGTGATCTGATTACTCTGGAACCACTCCTCTCCAGGGTCTCCACTACCTTTGCCTTCCTTACTAAGGCATGTAACTCCCTGGTCCACGGATCTGCTTGATCAGGGGTAGCACTCCCACTGAGCTTGGGTGGGTTGTGCCTCATGAACTGGATCATCCCTACCTGCTCCCGAGGCTGATTGACTTGGGAAGCTGTTGCAGCCGATCCAGCAGTTTCCAAATGATTCATTACAGCCTGATGAATCTGGGCCATTACCGTATTCTGCTGTTGGATGGCAGTTGCCATCATCTCGATAGCCTTGGCAATCTGGCTCATCTCCGAAGAAGGTTGGGGAGGGGTAGAAGGTCTACGTGCCATCTCCTTCGTTTTCAGATTTTGAAACTATAAGATTCCTATATTCCCTACAACTACAAGAATGAGATCGATAAGAAATCAATTCATTCAAGGGGGGTAACAGCTAGACCTTACAAAGGTCAGCATCTCAAAATCATTAAGAATTTGAGCTCATCAACAGAATCATAATGCTTATAACATCAAGCATAACACCAGCATAACTACTGGTATGCAGTCACCAATCCAATCAACCATTTTCAATCAATTACAAAGACACTCAAGAGAATGAGATAGCTCACACCAGAATTCAATATATGCTAAACATCAAACCTTTGGAATTAAGATTGAGACTCATCTCGATCCAGTTATGAGTGTGCACCCTCACTACTTTATCAAGACCTTCTCATTCTTAATACTAAGATTTTCAATTAGAACATATATTCACCAAAGTACACACAAAATTTCAATACAAAAATGTTTGAAAACCTTTCACTATAGTTATTATTTTAAACTCAAATAACTTTCATGAGCAGAAGAAACACAATGGATCCACAGCCTTCAGGTCATCCTAAGGACGAACTGCTCTGATACCATTAATGTAACATCCCGCCAAATTACTTTGAAAATAAATATAAAACGAAAATAAAGGTGACAAATAGATTGAAGTGAGCAAAATCTTTATATAAAATAAATAAGTTTCTCCTCACAGGGAGTTTAATACAAACGATCACTTCTCCACTAAAAACGTAAACGAAATACAATACAAAAGACAGATAGGCGATCTCCTGGCAAAAAGGGCGATCTCCTATAAGAAGGGCGATCTCCTTTCATAAAGGCGATCTCCTATTATAAAGCAGCAAGAGGGGCGATCACCCAACAGAAAAGAAAACAGGCGATCTCCTTCCAGCGACAAATTTCTAAAGAGCTCTACTTCCTGCAACATCATCTGCTCCCGTGTAAATTATACACGATCATTACAGGTTTAAGAAAAGGCCACAACACAAACGAAAACACAGGGTAAGCTAGACATTTAAAAAGAGTTTAAATAAGGATACTTAAAATAAAATCAAGATAAACAATTTCAAGATATTCACGTAAAGTTATCAAGTTTCTCATACTCTTCACCTGATCACCGAGAAATCACACATTTCACAATATTTTCCAGAGTCATTCTATTTCACAACTGTACCAAGTGTCTATCAATTTCAAGTTCCTCATTTCACATGTCAGACCACCACTGACTCAACACACAAGACACTTGACACTACTTCCGGAAGACTCGTGCATTGATTAGACTCAGAGATCTGCACCTGTCATACCATACCACTGTGAAATCCACACAGGGTCGCTGTGAATCCACACAGCATGCGCATATATAATCTCAATGTCAATAGTTCTCCCGGTATGACAGGGTTAATCCATAGGACAGGCGGAGCTCGTTCTTTTTCACACGAGACGCCCATTCATATGAACCTCCTTCGACTCTCACCAACTGAGTAACTTCCTCTATGTGATTCCATTTTCTCAGCAGAGTCAGGATATCCCCTTAGGAATCACCGATCAATGCACATCCTACACGATCTTACACGGTATTTCCTTTCCTGAAAATACTATGCCTCGATCCACATTCACAACATTCAACACATCATACCGCCCTTAAATAAATGATTCAAGTCACAGCAACGATCGTTTCAAAGATTCAGATTTTCGAAGATCACATTTAAGCTTCAACAGTTCAAAGTAACACCAAAAACAGAGGGTTCGCAAACAACGCCAAAACCGGCGATCTAGTTCAAAAACAGGGTATTTCGAGTCTGCATTTAAAACCGGCGACCACGTCGCCCAAACACATAGCACAGAGCATTTTACAAAGATGAAAACGAAAACCGGCGACCACGTCGCCCTCACTTCAGAAATAGCTAAACTATGGCTTGTATTGAAAATGAAGTCTAGCTTCCCTTACCTGGACTTGCGCAAATACCTAGAGTTCCGAAACCCAACAAAGCTTGAAGAACGCCTTGGCTCTGTTTTTGCGTCTGGTCGAAGGACTTGCAGAGAACTGCCCAGGTGCTCTAATGGTGGCTGTCGCTCGTCGTACTCTCGTGTGAAGGTGCTAGAATCGCAGCGCGAAGGAGGCAACTGGAGGAGAAGGGAGGTAACTCACTCTTTCTCTCTTTGAAGGCTGCAACGTTTTTTTCCTCTCAGCAGTGGGTTTTCTGCATCTTAAACCAACTTATCCACCAAAAGCAGCTGCCACCACCCACTCTGCAGAGAAGTCTGAGAACCACTGCCCTGAACAGTACGACCACTGTTGTCTCTGGTGCATGCCAACCACTGCTCTGAACAATACTGCCACTGTTGTCGCTGGTGCATGCCAGCCACTGCTCTGAACAGTACGACCGCGAGTGTCCCCTGCGCATGCCAACATTCTGATGTCACTATTCTGAACCACCCTTTTTGTCTACGTGGCGTGCGTGCACTACGCTTCCTGCTGGGAGTCTGGGTCTTACCCCCTCTGTGTGCAACTCGACATCGCGCGATAACCTTTCGTCGATGACCCCTCGCGCGAAAACAATCCACCGAATGACATCTCGCGCGAAGACTATCCACCGATGACCTCTCGCGCGAAGGCTATCCACCGATGACCTCTCGCGCGAAGACTATCCACCGATGACCTCTCGCGCGAAGACTATCCACCGATGACCTCTCTCGCGAAGACTATCCACCGATGACCTCTCGTGCGAAGACTATCCACCGATGACATCTCCTGGTGGACGACCGATGTCTCCCCCTGGAAGATGCCCGCATGCATCGCGACCTGGCGACGACGTGTAGTCTAGGCGACCGGCGATTATGTACTAACAAGGAAATCTTATACTCTTCTAAACTACACTTTCCTTCCCTTTTTATTTTAAATAAAACGTGCATGGAGTTCATTTAAAATATAACTCTTTTATTCCAATTTAATTTTTCAGGTCCTTACAGTCTCCACTGCCATCACTGAACGTGCATACTTCTTACGTTGCGAAGAAGTGCACCCTCCTCCTGAGAACCCACCTGATATAGTGTGGATCTCACCATGTATGGGCACTTCATGCCCCTGGTCTGTCCTTGGTGCAACGACCGCCTCACTTTCTGATGCCTCCTTTAGATAGTCATTCAAGAACCCACTCTTCACCAACTCATCCAATTGGTGGGCCAGGGCCAGGCAATTTCGAATGGGGTGACCAAAAGCCTGATGGAATTCGCACCATGCATTTTTGTTGGGCCCCAACCTCTTGTCACTCTTTGGGGGCATCTTCAACCATTCTGCCACATTAGGAATGGCAATCAGTTCCTTCAACTCCACTACAAATTCATGCCTAGGGGGCATGTCATCTTTGCCTCGCGCCCTGGGTTGTGGTTTTCAGGGCTCGTAGGGCTTATGTTTCCCTTGAGCTTTCTTCTTTGTGGTCGCCTCGTGCACCCGCAGCGGTTGAGGCCGACTAGGCGCTCGGGGCCTTAACGAGATTGCGCTTTCTCGCTTCTCGCTGAGCTCTCCTTCGGCGACAATGTGGGCCACAGCACGTCATTTTATGTCGCCGCAGGTCTTGGGGCGGCTGCGTATCAGAGATTCGCTGAAAGGCCCTGGCAATACGCCCTTCCTGAAGGCGTGCACCACCATGCCTTCATCCTTGGTGTGCAACCTTACCACCATCGCCCCAAACCTATTGATGTAATCTTTAAGGGACTCCCTCTGATGTTGCCTTACATCGAAAAGATCGTAAGACACTGGTGGAGGGGCCCTGTTGACAAGATATTGCTCCCTGAACAGCGTTGAGAATTGCGCGAAAGACGTGATATGTCCTTCAGGCAAACTCACGAACCATTCTAGCGCAGTTCCTGTCAGTGTGGCCATAAAGAGCTTACAATGCACCGCGTCGGACCCTCCTGACAACATCATCTGCGTATGGAAAGCAGTGAGATGCGTTTCAGGATCCTCTTTCCCGGTGAACACGGTCTTAGGCCCTACAAAGGTGGCTGGGACCACCGTGTTCATGATCGCCTGGGAGAAAGGCATGGGAAAGGCCCTTGGGGGCACTAGTGGGGCTCGATCATCTTCCCCACGATCTCCAGCTTGTTGTATATGTTGCAAATTCAAGCGTAGCTCCTCATTCGCTCGGTGCAACTCTTCATTCCTGCCCTGTGAGGCGGCCAGGTCTTCCTGCATACGTGCCTGATGCGCTCGAGATTCCGCCACCGTCTCCTGGAGGGCGCGCATCGTTTCCATCAGTTGTTGCATGGTAACGCTGTCGCCTCCGTTTGGTGGAACGGACCCGTGTCTTGTATTCCTCATCTTCCGTGGTTCTTACTCTCACTCTCGTGTATGGGACCTTGTTTTACTCCGGCCCCACGGTGGGCGCCAAATGTTCTTGCCAGTTGACCCGCCTGTCGGTTGACTCACGACACTCACATGCCTCCTTCCTCACGTTGATATGTGCTTGGTTCTTTCGAAGCAATCTGCACCTGCAAAAAAAGAAAGGGGGGCGCCCTAGAGGCCGTTTGCACTCCGACGCTCAAGTCAGTGTAGGGCAAGCAACACCAAGTGTATTGAGTTTCTCTCTCGGTGTTTAGGTCTAGAAACTGCGTACCTTTGTGAAGTATTTTACTGTCCCTTATATAGTCTAGGGTTTACAGCGCCGCTAACCCTAATTAGGGTTCACTGCGCTACTAGCCATATTTAGGGTTTACTGGAATACCCTTGCGCCGCTATCACCTAATCTTAGGGTAATCTAGCACATAAGGTTTCCTTCTCTGGAGCACAAACTCTCACAGGGTGACCACCTGGGTGCCTCCTTGTGCACCTGGTCTCTGGGGCCACCTGTTCTGGGAGTGCCTTCACTGTTTACGTGCCATGCATGTAGCTTCATTGGGAAAACCCTAGCTCTGGTGAGTACTCGTCCCCTCAGGACTCTACACCCAACTGTGCTCTCCCTGCTACCCGCATAGGCACTTCGTGATCCAGGCCTCTCCCTACCTCTGGGTATTTAACTGGTTATTGGCCCACACTGGGAACCAATCTTAACTGTTCTGTTTACGCTATTCAAATCACCCAAGGCCGATGTCACCTCGCCACACACTGTCGCCGAGGACTCCTCGACCTGCTGAGTGACGATGACACCTCCGCCCATCCTGGTGATCTGACGACTACTCACCCATCTCTGTAGTCTGACGACTACTCACCCGTCTCTGTAGTCTGACGACTACTCACCCGTCTCTGTAGTCTGACGACTAGTCACTCCTCTCTGTAGGCTGATGACTAATCACCCTTTCCTGTAGGCTGACGACTAATCACCCCTTCCTGTTCAATACCCCCTGTGGGGTCCATTCCACGTGGCTTTGGCCCACGCTATGGGACCCAGCTGACGTCCGAGGACTGGTCAGTACAGTTTCTTACTTTATTTTGGGTCCAGTTTTTATTTTTCTGTTTTGGATGATCTTTTGGTGCATTTTTCTTTTAGTTTGAGTTCATATTTGGGTGTTAGATCCACGCAAATTCCTATATCTTCACTCCATTGTGTTCTTGAAAATTTTCTTTGCTGTTTTTGGTTCCAGCTTTAGGATCCCCTGTTTTCACTGCAACTGGCCTGGCTGTTTTTATGTGTTAAAATTAAATACGTCACAAGAAATTTATGAGCCTCTGGATTTGAGTCATTTGAGATCTTAGCAAAAGAATACAAAAAGAATCAGTTGAAAAGGACAAATAGAAAGAAAATGATAAATCATACAAAAAAAGTGTGCAATCTGTTGTTCCAGCTGGCGGAAAATGAGCACTGGTAGTAAAAAATTTATCAAAATTAATTGGTGCATGCGTTTGGCGTGAAACAGACTCCAAAAGTTTGTTAAGATCTTGACCTAGTTTTGTTTCAAATTTCAAAAGTAAAGTCAAAATATCCAGCTCAGTACACACGTTTTAAGTGACGCTTTTTGTGCCAGGGAAACTTTTTCAGTAGTGCTGTTTTGGTTGTTTCAAATCAATTCTAGTACCATTTTAGGATTCCTTTTGTGTGCCCACTTTATTTGTGTACCTTTTATTTGCTTGTCACATTTTATTGCAACTCTTCCTAGTTGTGTAACATTATAACTCCATTTGTGTGGTCCTTTGTTTTTTGCAATTAATTTGTTTCTTGCTTTATTTCCTTGACCTCTAAGTTTTTGTGGTGGATGAAATTTTCATTTGGTGCTTGTTGAGTGAGATTTTGATATGGGCTGTCCAGCTTGCTTAATAGGTGCTGGAATGAGGATTTTATTGACCTAATTTCAAGAGGAACAAAGGCCAAAGGTGCAGAAACAAATACATACCACAAATACCCATACACTTTGGAAGGCCCAACAAGTAGAAAGACAACAAAAAGGGGGGTGCATATAGTCAAGCAACAAAGGGAGTGTTCTTTAACTTTCTTGCAAGATTAACTTTCTATTAATTACTTGTTAATCACGTTTTAGACGGTGAGTGTGTCTTCAAGGGCTCCAAGTATCCAAGAAGCCTCACCTAGGGCCGCCTAGAATTAATTGTTGCTATTTCAATTTCTTTGGGATTTGCTTAATCTTGTTTAATCTTGCTATTTGCGCGTTTTGTTTTGGGCTTTGCATAAGCTTTCATTTGCATAAAAAAAAAATGTTTTCTCATTGTGTTCTAAGTGTTTAACCTAAAGAGAGGATTGTGTGAAGATTTTGAGGGATAGTTTTTGGCTAAGGCAAGACTTGGTACTTAAGAAGTCCTTCGTGATTCACCTCTCTTACCTGGAAAGCTACCTTCATTAACTTCCCTATTCTTTCTTGAAGAAGAACATTTATATACACAACGTTTTAACCATGTCTTCTCATGCATCCAAGTCTAGTGATAGTGATGAAAAGTCCATTAAATCACTTTTGAAACAACTTGTCAAGGATGTACAACATCTTTCATATAGACAATTGGAAAATGAATCTAAAATCAATGATTTGGCTAGAGCAAGGAAAGAGAAATCACAAAATTCAAAAAAATCTCATTCACATGCATCTCATTCTCAACTCCAAGAGTCTCTAGGAGAGGTAAGCATTAGAAACCATGAGTATTACCAACCACCACCTAGAAGACTTAGGCAAAGAGAGGAAGAAGCCCCAAGGGAAGTAAGGGTAGACCTACCACATTTCTATGGTAAGGACAGTGTAGAAGTTTACCTAGATTGGGAAATGAAAGTGGAACAACTCTTTGCTTGTCATAGGGTGAGTGAAGAGAGAAAGGTACCCTTAGCCACCCTTAGTTTTCAAGGAAATGCCATGTATTGGTGGACCTCTCTAGAGAGAGATAGACGTCTTCATAGGGACCCTCCCATGGAGTATTGGAATGACCATAGGGGAGCCCTAAGACGTCGCCACATACCTGCCTACTACCATAGGGAGCTAATGGACAAGCTCCAAAGGCTCCAACAAAAGAACATGAGTGTGGAAGAGTATAGGCAAAAGATGGAGCTATACATGATGAGAGCCTCTATTAGAGAGGAAGAGGTCACCACCATATCTCGGTTTTTAAGTGGACTCAACCTTGAGATAAGAGATAAAGTAGAGCTTCTTCCCTACCAAGACTTGAATGATTTGGTTCAACTTTGCATTAAAGTTGAACAACAAAATTTGCGCAAAACTTCAAGTCAAAGGGTGAGAATCTACTCTAACTCCTATCCCAAGAGAGAATATAAAAGGGAGGGTAGTACATCTAGAGAAAAACCAAAGGAAACTACCAAGCCCATAACCAAAGATGTAAGGACCTAGAAACTTTAATGGGAATAAAAGTGTTATATTTAAATAATTTCAGAAAAATGTTATTATTTAAAATACAAAGAGTTGGTAAATGAAGTTTCGTAGTAGCAGACATCGGACGTCGCCCATGATCTGGGGTAAGCTAGTAGAGGTCGGTCGGATGACATGTGGACCAAGGAGAGTAAAGGAGGAAAAGTGTAACTAAGAAGTCTTCTGCAAGATCGTCGTTAGTGAAGACGGAGGCGATCTCCGACTCCTCTGGCACATAATCGCCTGTCGCCTAGAGGAGACATGAGCGCCAATCGCCTAGAGTGTACGTGATCGGCGGGAATGCACGTAGTATGTGGTCAAGATACTGGATCAACCAGAGTGGGTTCCAACAACCACGCGTATCAAGGTGTGGGTTAAGCCTTAGATACGTTGTGCATGCGAAGCTCTACGCTTGAGCAAAGGAGATCACCCTTAGTGTTGCATGCATGGGAGTACGAGGAGTGGTGCTGACCTACTCTTGGAAATGTGAAGCTACCGACATCACCGAGTCATGTGGAGATGATACCTTGGACGTAACATAGTAGAATGAAGAACCTTCAGGAAGGCGCGGCGATTGTCGTCGGGCATCGCCAGGGCGCGAGGGGCATGCGGGCATCACCAGGGCGTGAGGCATGCGGGGTTAGTCTTCGCGCGAGAGATCATCGGTGGATTGTCTTCGCGCGAGAGGTCATCGGTGGAGAGTCTTCACGCGAGAGGTCATCGGTGGAGAGTCTTCGCGCGAGAGGTCATCGGTGGAGAGTCTTCGCGCGAGATGTCATCGGTGGATAGTCTTCGCGCGAGATGTCATCGGTGGATAGTCTTCGCGCGAGAGGCCTCAGTGGATAGCCTTCACGCGAGAGGTCATCGGTGGATAGCCTTCGCGCGAGAGGTCATTGGTGGAAGGTTATCGCGCGATGTCGAGCTTCACACAGAGAAAGTGGGACCCAGACTCCCAGCATGAAACGTCCTGCACGCGCGCCACGTAGACAAAAAGGGTGGTTCAGAATAGTGACATCAGAATGTTGGCATGCGCAAGAGACAACAGCGGTCGTACTGTTCAGGGCGGTGGTTGGCATGCAGAAGAGACAACAGTGGTCGTACTGTTCAGGGCAGTGGTTGGCATGCGCAAGAGACAAACATGGTCGTACTGTTCAGAGAAACGTACACTCAGACTTCTCTGCAGAGTGGGTGGTGGCAGCTGCTTTTATGGACAAGCTGGTTTAAGATGCAGAAACCCACTTCTGAGAGAGGGGGAACGTTACAGCCTTAAAAGAGAGAAAGAGTGAGTTACCTCCCTTCTCCTCCAGTTGTCTCCTTCGCGCTGCGATTCTAGCACCTTCACACGAGAGTATGACGAGCGATAGCCACCATTAGAGCACCTGGGCAGTTCTCTGCAAGTCCTTCAACCAGACGCAAAAACAGAGCCAAGGCGTTCTTCAAGCTTCGTTGGGTTTCGGAACTCTAGGTGTTTGCGCAAGTCCAGGTAAGGGAAGCTAGACTTCATTTTCAATACAAGCCATAGTTTAGCTATTTCTGAAGTGAGGGCGACGTGGACGCCGGTTTTTGTTTTCATCTTTGTAAAATGCTCTGTGCTATGTGTTTGGGCGACGTGGTCGCCGGTTTTAAATACAGACTTCGAAATACCCTGTTTTTGAACCAGGTCGCCGGTTTGGGCGATGTTTGCGAACTCCCTGTTTTTGGTGTTACTTTGAACTGTTGAAGCTTAAATGTGATCTTCGAAAATCTGAATCTTTGAAACGATCGTTGCTGTGACTTGAATCATTTATTTAAGGGTGGTATGATGTGTTGAACGTTGTGAATGTGGATCGAGGCATAGTATTTTCAGGAAAGAAAATACCGTGTAAGATCGTGTAGGATGTGCATTGATCAGTGATTCCTAAGGGGATATCCTGACTCTGCTGAGATAATGGAATCACATAGAGGAAGTTACTCAGTTGGTGAGAGTCGAAGGAGGTTCATATGAATGGGCGTCTCGTGTGAAAAAGAACGAGCTCCGCCTGTTCTATGGATTAACCCTGTCATACCGGGAGAACTATTGACATTGAGATTATATATGCGCATGCTGTGTGGATTCACAGCGACCCTGTGTGGATTTCACAGTGGTATGGTATGACAGGTGCAGATCTCTGAGTCTAATCAATGCATGAGTCTTCCGGAAGTAGTGTCAAGTGTCTTGTGTGCTGAGTCAGTGGTGGTCTGACATGTGAAATGAGGAACTTGAAATTGATAGACACTTGATACAGTTGTGAAATAGAATGACTCTGGAAAATATTGCGAAATGTGTGATTTCTGGGCGATCAGGTGAAGAGTATGAGAAACTTGATAACTTTACGTGAATATCTTGAAATTGTTTACCTTGATTTTATTTTAATTATCCTTATTTAAACTCTCTTTAAAATATCTAGCTTACCCTGCGTGTTTTGCTCGTTGGCTGTTTTTCCCTTAAAACTGTGATGATCGTGTATAACTTACACGGGAGCAGATGATCTTCCAGGAAATAGAGCTCCTTAGTGAGTGGTCGCCGGAAGGAGATCGCCGGATTTCTGTTCTGGTAGCAGATCGGCTGTTTTGGGTCCTCTGATAGGAGATCGGCCTCTTCCGATAGGAGATCGGTCTCTTCCGATAGGAGATCGCCTGCTTTGTTTTTTTTACTGTATTTTGTTTATGTTTCTGGAAAATTTGACCGAAATTGTATTAAACTCCATGTGAGGAGAAACTACATTTCATATATATATAATATTTTGTTCACTTCAAATCTATTTGTTACCTTTATTTTCATTATATAAACATGAATAGTATTTTGGCGGGATGTTACAAAAGACACCTCTACCCCACCCATCCGAGCTAGGGACATCAAGTGCTTTAAGTGTTTTGGAAGAGGACATGTGCAAGCCCAATGCCCAAACCAAAGGACCATGTTTTTAATAGGCAAGGATGAGTACACTAGTGGTGAGGATGAGCCTAGTGTAGAAGAAGAAGAAGGGGGAGAGGATGAGAGGGTTAGTCCTTTAGAAGGAGAATTACTCATGATTAGGAGAACCCTCAACAATCATCCTAGCACATCCATGGAAACACAAAGAGAGAACATCTTTCACACAAGGTGTAATTTTTTAGAAAATATATGTTCTCTTATTGTGGATAGTGGATCAAGTTGCAATTGTTGTAGCTCTAGGATGGTTGAGAAGCTCAATCTACAATTAGTTCCTCATCCTAAGCCATACAAGTTGCAATGGATCAATGAGAATGGGGAACTAAGTGTAGATAAGCAAGTGGAAATCAAGTTCTCCATAGGTAACTACAAAGATAAAGTTTTATGTGATGTAGTACCAATGGAAGCTTGCCATATCTTGTTAGGTAGACCATGGCAATTTGATAAAAAAACCTTGCATGATGGTCTAACTAATGAGATTTCCTTCACCCATAGGCAAAAGAGATTTGTACTTAGTCCCTTACCACATTCTCAAGTGGTGAGAGACCAAATACAAATGAGAGAAAAGAGGGATGAAGAAAATAAGAGAAAGAAGAAAGAAAAACAAAGAGAGATAGAAAAAGAGAAAGTTCTTAAGGATAGAAAGGAGTGGGAGAAGAGTGTTCCTTCCCACATGGTTGCTCAACAAGAAAGATCTTTTGAAAACATTTTGGAAAACTTGCTTCTTGTTGAACAACCAAGCCTTGTTTTTTGTAAGGGAACACTTGCATGCACTGCCACAAGTAGTGAACTTATGAGTCTACCTCCTCAAGTGGAAAATCTTTTGAGTAAATTTGATGATGTATTCTCTAGTGAGGGACCCCATGGTCTTCCTCCCATTAGAGGTATAGAACATCAAATTGACTTTATCTTGGGGGCTAGCCTACCAAATAGGCCAGCTTATAGAACTAACCCCGAGGAAACCAATGAGATAGAGTCACAAGTTCAAGACTTGTTGGATAAGGGTTGGGTTCAAAAGAGCCTTAGTCCTTGTGCTGTACCTGTCTTGTTGGTGCCAAAAAAAGATGGAAAATGGCGCATGTGTTGTGATTGCCGAGCAATCAACAACATCACCATCAAGTACAGGCACCCAATCCCAAGGCTTGATGACATGCTTGATGAACTACATGGATCCACCATATTTTCCAAGATTGACCTTAAAAGTGGTTATCACCAAATTAGGATCAAAGAGGGTGATGAGTGGAAAACTGCTTTTAAGACCAAATTTGGATTATATGAGTGGTTAGTGATGCCTTTTGGCCTTACTAATGCTCCTAGTACATTCATGAGGCTCATGAATCATACCTTAAGGGATTGCATAGGTAAATATGTAGTAGTTTACTTTGATGATATCCTAGTGTATAGCAAAACCCTAGAAGACCATCTAAGTCACCTTAGGGAAGTCCTTCTAGTGCTTAGGAAAAATAGTTTGTTTGCCAATAAGGATAAGTGTACCTTCTGTGTAGATAGTGTAGTTTTCTTAGGTTTCATAGTTAACCAAAAGGGGGTGCATGTTGATCCTGCGAAAATCCAAGCCATCAAAGAGTGGCCCACTCAACAAAATGTAAGTCAGGTAAGAAGTTTTCATGGGTTAGCTAGCTTCTATAGAAGGTTTGTGCCTAATTTTTCAAGTTTAGCTTCCCCTCTCAATCAACTTGTTAAAAAGGATGTTGCATTTTTTTGGAATGAAAAGCATGAACAAGCCTTTCAAAGGCTAAAAGCTCAACTCACCCATGCTCCCATTCTAGCTCTCCCAAATTTTTCTAAAACTTTTGAGATAGAATGTGATGCATCGGGAGTGGGCATAGGTGCGGTGTTGTTACAAGGTGGACACCCCATTGCATATTTTAGTGAAAAGCTACATGGTGCCACCCTTAACTACCCCACTTATGACAAAGAGCTATATGCACTTGTGAGGGCCTTAAAGACTTGGGAACATTATCTCATTTCAAAAGAGTTTGTTATCCATAGTGATCATGAGTCCCTAAAGTACTTAAAAGGCCAACACAAGCTCAACAAAAGACATGCTAAATGGATGGAGTTTCTTGAACAATTTCTTTATGTAATCAAATACAAGAAAGGAAGCACCAATATAGTAGCCGATGCTCTCTCAAGGAGGCATATTCTCTTTTCAAAATTGGGTGCCCAAATTCTTGGATTTGATCACATAAAAGAACTTTACCAAGAAGACCAAGAATTCTCATCCATCTATGCTAAGTGCAAACATAGAGCACAAGGAGGTTACTATGTGGCCGAAGGGTATCTCTTTAAAGAAGGAAAACTTTGTATTCCCCAAGGCACACATAGGAAGCTCCTTGTAAAAGAATCACATGAAGGGGGTCTCATGGGCCATTTTGGAGTTGATAAAACTTTAGATCTTTTAAAAGAAAAATTTTATTGGCCACACATGAGAAAGGATGTCCAAAGACATTGTTCTAGATGCATATCATGTTTGAAAGCAAAGTCTAGAGCAATGCCTCATGGACTCTACACCCCTTTGCCGATTGCAAATGCTCCTTGGGAAGACATTAGCATGGATTTCATTTTAGGACTCCCTAGGACTGCAAGAGGCCATGATTCTATCTTTGTGGTGGTGGACCGTTTTAGCAAAATGTCCCATTTTATTCCATGCCACAAGATAGATGATGCTCAAAATGATTCTAGACTCTTCTTTAAAGAAGTGGTGAGACTCCATGGTATACCTAGAAGTATAGTGTCCGATCGAGATCCCAAGTTTGTAGGCTATTTTTGGAAAACTCTTTGGGGCAAACTTGGTACGAGACTACAATTTTCAACTTCTTGTCATCCTCAAACGGATGGTCAAACTGAAGTAGTCAATAGATCTCTTGGAACTATGCTTAGGGCTATCATGAAGGGAAACCACAAATCTTGGGATGAGTATCTTCCCCATATTGAGTTTGCTTACAATAGAGTAGTCCACAAGACTACTAATGCTTCTCCTTTTGAAGTTGTATATGGGTTTAATCCTCTCACACCTTTGGATTTGTTACCTTTACCTAATCCACAAGAATTTGTGCATAAGGAAGGAGTAATCAAAGCCGATTTTGTTAAGAAAATGCATGAGAAGATTAAACTCCAAATCCAACAACAAAATGAAAAGTATGCAAAATACCACAATAAGGGGAGGAGAGAAATCATTTTTGAAGAAGGAGACTTAGTTTGGCTTCACCTTCGCAAAGATAGATTTCCCACTCAAAGGAAGTCCAAACTAAGTCCCCGGGGAGATGGACCCTTTCAAGTCCTCAAGAGAGTCAACAAAAATGCATATAAGTTGGACCTACCTCTAGAATATGGAGTACATGATACTTTCAATGTAACTGACTTATCTCCATTTGTAGGTATCAATGAAGACTTGGATTTGAGGACAAATCCTTTTCAAGGGGGAGGGGATGATGGAGGACGGCTAGTCACACCCACTCTAGTGCCAAGACGTGAGCTTGAAAGGATAGATCAAGAGCTTCTAGACCAAGAGGAAGACCGTCTAGCACCTTGCATGGAGCGTCTAGGACCTATCACAAGGTCCATGGCCAAACAAATCCAAGAGGAGACGGCCCAAGCTAAGGATGGGAGAGAAAGATACCTATACATGTTGCAAGAAGGCGCATCATGAAATTAGCTTAGTTTATGTGGTGTAAATAGCATTTTTCTTTCAAGACTTGACCTATCTTGCTTGGCAAGTTTGTGCCCACTTTTGCATTTCATTTCAAACACATTTGGTTAGCATCTAGGGTAACATTTAAGGTACTCCTTAGCTTATAAAAGGGGTAGCCTCCTTCATGAAACTTAAGATTAATTTGAGTAAAGTTATGCTGCCAAATTTGTGCCATACTTACTCCCTTGCCTAAATCTCTTGATTTATGGTTTTAATCTTCACTCCTTCACCACTAAAGAGAGTTGGCCAAACCTCTCTCATTTTCATACACTTCATGCACCTACAAGCCACCACCACTCTTAGGAGGGCTTGACCCATTTCATCCATTGAACTTCCGCTGCATTCATCACCCAAAACGCACCATGAAGAACTCAAGAATGCCACCACCTTCACTTATCTTGGAGGATACCACCATCCAAGTGGCGTGAACCATCCTCTCACATTTCACTCCATAACTTCTTTCCTCCATTTTCCTTTCCATTTTCCATTCCATTTATGCCTTTTACTTCTTGATTTTGGTATGATGTATGATCATAGTTTTTGACTCTAAATCATAGTTTGGTACATCATTTGGTTTGGCTATGACCACCATTGATGCTTTCCTTGGTGTCTTTCCATTTCTGCAATTGCATTTCATATTCACCATATCTTGTGTTTTCATCTTTTCCTTTGTGAAGTGAACCTTAACATTTACTTAACCACTTGGTTAAGTTCGTGTCTAGAGGGAATCTTCCTTAGGTCCTCACCATTAATTGCTAAAATTCCAACCTTAAGTAAAAGTGTCACCTTAAATGAAAGCATCTAAAATTCAACTCACATCATGTGGTTATCGAAGCTTAGGTTCTTTGACCTTTATGTTGCTTTGAGTTGATTTGGCACTTTACTTTCTTGCACCTTTAAATTTCTTGTCTTTACTTTCTTGCAATTTAATTTCAGCCCTTTATTTTTTTTTCTTGCAATTCATGTGGCTATTTTAATTTCCATAGCATTGTTTCACTTTTGGGATTGTTATTTTGTGTCTTTTTGTGTTCTTGCCTCTTTTGCTTTGAGTCATATGTTCTTTAGTGTTCTAGGAGTCTTTATCTTTTGCCTCTACTTACTTTGCTTTTAATTGTGAAAATTATAAGTAATTAGAACTTTGTTTTAGTAGAAGTAAATTTAAGTTCCAAACAAAGGATTTCAAGTGAATAATTAAATTGAATCCCCAAATTTTTTGTGAAAATTAAAGTTCTATGAAAATATGCATTACCAAGTCTATGGACCTTTCATTTCCATAAGACAAGGACAAGTATAAAAAAAAAAAAAAAAAGATAAGAAAAAGAAGAAGTGGTGCAAAAGAACTTAAGTTTTTCCAAATTCTTTTTCAAAGAGAGCAACATTTTAATTTTGGGGTTCATCTTGATTGGCAAATTGATTTAAAAAATTGTGGAATTTTGATCCTTTTGCTTTAACAAATTTCTAAAGAAAGTTTCATTGTTAAAAGTTTAGTAAGTGTTTTAGAGTCTTTTTGTGTGCTTTTCTTGCGTGTCTTCCCTTTTAAGTTTTGTCATAATCTCTTCTTCCAATTTAGTTTAGCTTTCTTTGTTTTGAGCTTTTCTTATTTGTCTTTTAAAGTTCTTAGTTTTGTTGTGGTTCTTCTAAGACCAAGTGATTAGGGCTTTGTCTTTTTTCGTTTGAGAAGTTTTCTACATCAAGAAAGACCTTTGTTGAGAGAATTTCTTTTGGAGCGCTTTCTTTTCTTGTGCCCTATACACAACCGAGTGTTTCAAGTGAGGAGAGAATCCTTAATATTTTGTTTTTCACTAATTGTTTGTCTCCTTGTGTGTTTTCATGGCTCATTTATCTTCAGGGGAATCCTCCAAACCACAGTCTCCTCAAAAGGAATTTCTTTTGGGAGATCTTCTAGAGACAAAATGGACGTTGGCCCAACAGGAGGTGGAGATGAGGCAGTTAGAGGAACGTTTACAAAGACTTGAAGCAAATCAGGAAAGACAACACAGAGGACGATGGTGGGAGCAAAGGAGAGCGTCTAGAAGCTACACCAACTATTGGAGCCATGAAGATGATCAAGATTGGAGGGTGCATCAATTTGAAGATAGACGCCATCATCATCAACAACCCAAAATCCTTTTCCCTTTTATTAAATTGCCTAGTTTTATTGGGGACTGCGATCTTAATGTTTATCTAGGATGGGAGACTAAAGGTGAACAGATGTTTAATGTATATGAGGTCGAAGAAGACCAAAAAGTCAAATTAGCGTCCTTAGAATTCATAGACTATGCCATGCAGTGGTGACATAAAATTTTAATGGACATTGGACTTAACAAGAGGCCAGTTGTGGTCTCTTGGGATGATTTAAAATTATGCATGTGCGCTAGGTTTGTTCCTCCTCACTATAGGAAGGAACTCTTGTTGAAGCTCCAACAACTTCAACAAGGACCACAAAGTGTTGATGAATATTTTAAAGAGCTTGAAACGACTTTAACTAAAATTGACATGCATGAAAGTGAGGAGTCTAAAATGGATAGATTTGTAAGTGGTTTAAGAAGGGGAATCCAAGATGTGGTAGAAATCTATGAGTATTGTAACATCCCGCCAAAAAATACTATTCATATTTATATAATGAAAATAAAGGTAACAAATAGATTGAAGTGAATAAAATTATATATATGTAATGAAGTTTCTCCTCACAGGGAGTTTAATACAAATTCGGTCACTTTTCCAGAAAACGTGAACAAAATACAGTAAAATATGAATACAGGCGATCTCCTAACAGCAAAAAGGCGATCTCCTAGCAGAGAACGGCGATCTCCTATCAGAAAACAGAAAAAGGGTGATCGCCTAACAGAAATAGGAACAGGCGATCTCCTTCCGGCGACCACTCACTAAGGAGCTCTACTTCCTGCAGCATCATCTGCTCCCGTGTAAATTATACACGATCATCACAGGTTTAAGAAAGAGCCAAACACAACACCAAAAATCACAGGGTAAGCTAGACATTTGAAAATAGTTAGATATGAAACTTTAAAATCAAGATGAAACAAATTAAAGACACCCACGTAAAAACTATCAATTTTCTCGTTCCCTTCACATGATCACCAAGTAATCACACATTTCACAATATTCTCAAGAGTCATTCTATTTCACATAATGCATCAAGTGTCTATCAATTTCAATGTTCCTCATTTCTCACGTCAGACTTCCACTGACTCATCACACAAGACACTTGACACTACTTCCGGAAGACTCGTGCATTGACTAGACTCAGAGATCTGCACCTGTCATACTAAACTGCTGTAATGTTTCCACAGCTATGCGCATCAACACAATCTCGATCTCAATTTCATCACTCTCACAGTATGACAGGGTTAATCCATATAACAGGCCGAGCTCGTTCTTTTTCACACGACTCACCCATTCATATGAACCTCCTTCGACTCTCACCAACTGAATAACTTCCTCTATGTGATTCCATTATCTCAGCAGAGTCAGGATATCTCATTATAGAAATCACCGATCAATGCACATCCTACACGATCTTACACGGTATTTTCTTTCCTGAAAATACTATGCCTTGATCCCACATTCACAACATTCAACACGTCATACAACACTTAATGAACGATTCCAGTCACAGAAAAACTCATGCCAAGGTTCAGATTTTCGAATATCACATTTAAATCTCAAACAGTTTCAAACAACACCAAAAACAGGGGAGTTCGAAAAACAACGCCAAAACCGGCGATCTCGTTCAAAACAGGGGATTTCGAAATCTGTATTTAAATCCGGCGATCACGTCGCCCAAACACATAAGAACAGAACATCATGAAAAAGAATATGAAACCGGCGACCACGTCGCCCTCACTTCAGAAACAGCAAATCTACGGCTTTTATTGAAAATAAAGCTAGCTTCCCTTACCTGGACTAGCGCAAAACTCCAAGAGCTCCGAAACCCAACGAAGCTTAAAGATGCTTTCACTCTGTTTTAGCGTCTGGTTCGTAGAACTTGCAGAGAACCTCCCAGGTGCTCCAAGGGCAGTCGTCGCTGGTTGTATTGGTGCTTGAGGTTGCCTGAATCGCAGCACGAAGGAGAGAAAAGAGAGGGATGAAGATGCACTCACTCTTTCACTCTTGAGTCACTGCAACGTTCTTTGCCTCCCCGCAGTGGGTTTTTGAATCCAAGCCTACTTGTCCACGCATGCTGCTGCCTCCACCCCCTCTGCAAGAAAGCCAGAGTGTACATTTCACTGAACAGTACGACCACGGTTGTAACATCCCGCCAAATTCCTTTTCATAATTATAAAATGAAATAAAGGTAAAACAAAAATGTTTAAATGAACATATGTATTTATATAAAATGAAGTTGCTCCTCACAGGGAGTTTAATACATAACCAGTATATTTTTCCAAAACTTAAACAAAATACAGTCAATAAATTGAAAACGGCGATCTCCCTACATAAATCGGCGATCTACTATCAGAAGACCCAAAACAGCCGATCTGCTATCAGTACATAAAAACAGGCGATCACCCGATAGAGGCAGAAACAGGCGATCACCCGATAGAGACAGAAACAGGCGATCTCCTTCCGGCGACCACTCACTGAGGAGCTCTACTCCCTGGAAGATCATCTGCTCCCGTGTATAATACACGATCATCACAGTTTTAAGAGAACAGCCACAGAGCAATACAAAAGAAAAAGGGGTAAGCTAGATGGTTTAAAAAGGGTTTAAATATGAAACATAAAAATTAGGATAAAACAAATTCTATATACCCACATAAAATTATAAAGTTTCTCATTTCTTACGTCGGACTTCCACTGATTTAACACACATAGACACTTACCATACCACTGTAAAGTCCACACAGGACAGCAAGGAAAGTCCACACAGGACAGCAACCAGAGTCCACACAGGGCAGCAACCAAGCTCCACACAGGACAGCAAGCAAAGTCCACACAGGACAGCAAGGAAAGTCCACACAGGACAGCAACCAGAGTCCACACTGGGCAGCAACCAAGGTCCACACAGGACAGCAAGCAAAGTCCACACAGGACAGCAAGGAAAGTCCACACAGGACAGCAACCAGAGTCCACACAGGACAGCAACCAAGGTCCACACAGGACAGCAAGCAAAGTCCACACAGGACAGCAAGGAAAGTCCACACAGGACAGCAACCAGAGTCCACACAGGACAGCAACCAAGGTCCACACAGGACAGCAAGCAAAGTCCACACAGGACAGCAAGGAAAGTCCACACAGGACAGCAACCAGAGTCCACACAGGACAGCAACCAAGGTCCACACAGGACAGCAAGCAAAGTCCACACAGGACATCAAGGAAAGTCCACACAGGACAGCTAAAGATCATCCATTCACCCAACGCACCATACAATACTTAAATGAACGATCTCAACCACAGCAACAAACGTATCCAGGTTCAGACTTTTTCCAATAACGCGTGCATTTCACATATCAATCTCAAACAAGCTCAAGCAACACTAATACAGGGGATTTCGAAGACAACATTTAAAACCGGCGATTACGTCGCCCCACGCGTAAAAACAGAGCATCATGAAAAAGGGGTTTAAAACCGGCGACCACGTCGCCCAAACACATAGAACAGAGTATCACGAAAAAGAATATGAAACCGGCGACCACGTCGCCCTCACTTCAGAAACAGCTAATCTATGGCTTGTATTGAAAATGAAGTCTAGCTTCCCTTACCTGGACTTGCGCAAAACACCAGGGGCTCCGAAACCCAACGAAGCTTGAACAACGCCTTGGCTCTGTTTTTGCGTCTGGTTGAAGGACTTGCAGAGAACCTCCCAGGTGCTCTAATGGTGCTGCCTCTCGTCGTACTCTTGTGTGAAGATGCTAGAATCGCAGCGCGAAGGAGATATCTGGAGGAGAAGGGAGGTAACTCACTCTTTCTCTCTTTGAATGCTGCAACGTTTTTTTTTCTCTCAGCAGTGGGTCTCTGCATCTTAAACCAACTTATCCATAAAAGCAGCTGCCACCACCCACTCTGCAGAGAAGTCTGAGTGTACGTTTCTCTGAACAGTACGACCATGTTTGTCTCTTGCGCATGCCAACCACTGCCCTGAACAGTACGACCACTGTTGTCTCTTGCGCATGCCAACATTCTGATGTCACTATTCTGAACCACCCTTTTTGTCTACGTGGCGCGCGTGCAGGACGTTTCATGCTGGGAGTCTGGGTCCCACTTTCTCTGTGTGAAGCTCGACATCGCGCGATAACCTTCCACCGATGACCTCTCGCGCGAAGGCTATCCACCGATGTCCTCTCGCGCGAAGGCTATCCACTGAGGCCTCTCGCGCGAAGACTATCCACCGATGACATCTCGCGCGAAGACTATCCACCGATGGCCTCTCGCGCGAAGACTCTCCACCGATGACCTCTCGCGCGAAGACTCTCCACCGATGACCTCTCGCGCGAAGACTAACCCCGCCTGCCTCGCGCCCTGGTGATGCCCGCATGCCCCTCGCGCCCTGGCGATGCCCGCATGCCTCTCACCTGGCGGTGCCCGACGACACATCGCCGCGCCTTTCTGAAGGTTCTTCATTCTACTATGTTACGTCCAAGGTATCATCTCCACATGACTCGGTGACGTCGGTAGCTTCACATTTCCAAGAGTAGATCAGCACCACTCCTCGTGCTCCCATGCATGCAACACTAAGGGTGATCTCTTTTGCTCAAGCGTAGAGCTTCGCATGTACAGCGTATCTAAGGCTTAACCCACACCTTGATACGCGTGGTTGTTGGAACCCACTCTGGTTGATCCAGTATCTTGACCACATACTACGTGCACTCCCGTCGATCACGTACAGCATAGGCGATTGAAGGTCATGTCTCCTCTAGGCGACAGGCGATTATGTCCCAGAGGAGTCGGAGATCGCCTCCGTCTTCATTAACGGTGATCTCGTAGAAGACTTCTTAGCTACACTTTTCTTCCTTTACTCTTCTTGATCTACATGCCAGCCGACCGATCTCTACCAGTTGACCCCAGACCTTGGGCGACGTCCGATGTCCGACTACTACGAAACTTCATTTATCAGTTCTTTGTATTTTAAATAATAACATCTTCTGAAATTATTTACATGTAACACTTTCATTCCAATTAAAGTTTCTAGGTCCTTACATTCTCCCCAACAAGAAAAATTTTCGTCCTCGAAAATTGGATTACAAGGAAAAAAAAAGGTAGGGATAGGCTTCTCTCAGGGTTTCTTTCAAATTCCCTATTTGTATCACCCGATCTGTCATCCCACCCCACCTTCACCACGTTGATGGTCTTGCCTCTGAGCTGCTTACTCTGCTGATCGTCAATCCTTACTGGTTTCGTCCCAACAACAAGTCATCCCTGATCTGCACATCGTCTACTTCCAACACGTGACTAGGGTCTGCAAGATACTTCCTTAACTGTGACACGTGAAAGACATTATGCAGATTTTGCTCATTGGAGAGGTAGGGCAATTTCATAAGTCACTAGACCTATCCTCCTTAAGATCTGATATGGCTCGACTAACTTAGGAGACAGCTCCTTTGATCTGATAGCTCGTCCTACACCCTTGGTCGGTGTCACTTTCATAAATGTATGATCTCCAACTACAACTCCAAAGGTCTTCTCCTCATTGTCAACGTCATCACTGCCTCCCCCAGAGTTATTATCCTTGTGTTCATTTAAGGCCAGAAGTGTCTTCACAGCGTTGTCAGCTTCGCCCTCATATCCACCACTAGAGTTGTTACCCTTGTCCTCATGAGCGACATAGGGTGGCTCCCTCCAGGTTATTCCCTTCATATTTTCCAGATCCACAGGGGTTTCCCAACCAAACGATTCTTGCTCACCTTCTTAGTAACTTCAACTTTGGGGATGGATGATGATTCACTTTCTAAGGCAGAGCCATCCGACGAAGATCCCTCTACCACTGTCATTAACTGCAGTTACAACACCTTCCCACCACCCATCATACCACCAGGCATACACTGCTGATTCAAACCCAAGTGGGCGACCTGAATGGCGCTCAGGAGAGCATGGCTTGACTGTTAAGCGCTCTGAACATCGCATACCCAAATTAATCAGTAGCTGCCACTCTAGACGAAAGGACCCATTCCTCTAGTTTCTGTGGTCCCTCTTTATCAAGCCAGTCATCGTACTGGACCTTCAGCAGCGTTGGAGACCCGCTCCAGATTTTGCATCTAAACCAGCGTTTTCTAACGCCACCATCTTGCCATGTTCAGGGGCCTTTAACTTCAACCTTCCATTCCCACACTCATCTTTCAAATCCCGATCAACAAAACAACCCTATTCTGCGTGAAACCTTCCCTCTTAGGAGGTAGTCCAAGTATTTCTTCTGGAAATACATCCATGAAATCTTTCACCCCATGTATCCTGTTTACGTCCTCTTCACTCTTCACTCCCCCCTTCCGCTAGGATCACAAAACACGTCGCCCCTTCTTTCAACTCTGACTTCACATGCTGAGCAGATATCACACCTGACCCTTGGAGATTGGGAAACACCACCTTCTGGCTAATGCAATCTGTGAGAACTCGATTGGCATGTAGCCAATCCATTCCTAGGATAACATCCAGATCCTGAAGAGGTAGACAGATCAAATTCACTTTGAACCTGCGTCCCTCTACTATCACTGGACATTCAGAGCAAACTGGGGAGGTCAAAACCTGTCCTGATGCAGGTGTAGAGACCAACCGTTCAAACGGCAGCTCCTTCACTAGAAGGCCCAGTTCGGTTGCACACCGACTTGACACAAGAGAGTGTGTCGCTCCAGAAACAAACAAAACTCTAAAGTATCCACTAGCTATAAACAAGTATCTTGTACTAGGTTACCTGACTGAGATGCCTCCGCTCCAGACATGGCAAACACTCTCCCTGCTGCTTGAGGTCTGCTGCCTTCGTTCCTCAACTGCTGGGAACCACTGGGTTGAGTCGCCCTATTCCCGTTAGGACATTCTCTAGCAAGGTGCCCCGTCTTTCGGCAGATGTAGCATCTTCTCTCTGAATTTCTCTTGGGGCACACATTGGATGTGTGTGGTCCACCACAATGGGAACATCTGAGTTTCCAGGGCTGTTGCTGTTGAAACTGAGGCGGTGCTGCTCCTGCCCCATGCTGTGGAGGTCTCGCATAAGGCTTATTCTGCTGTTGCTGCACCTTGGCCTTCCCACTGGAAAAACCCCCTGGGTGTGACCTGATCACCCGAGAGTCACTCTTCTCCAGTGTCTCCACCATCATCGCCTTCTCCACTAAGGCGTGAAATTCTCTTATGCACATAGGTGCTATGGTCCTCTTCAGCTCATGCTTCAGTCCTTCTTCAAATTTCCTACACCTCCAAGCCTCAGAGGTCGCCTGGGTATAGAATCGGGCGAGATACTCAAACCAAGCAGCATAAGCATTCACTGACATCTCCCCCTGCTCCAATCTGAGGAATTCTGCTTCTCTCGCAAATCTTGCACTATCTGGGAAGTATTTTTCCAGAAATCTCACCCTGAAACTCTCCCAGTCTAACACTTCAGCTCTGGCTTCCATCATCTGCTGAGCTCCCATCCACCAGAACTCGGTTTCTCCAGATAGCAGATAGGTAGCGAATGCCAATTTCTTCCCTTCAGGGCAGGAGGTCGCCCTAAAGATTTTCTCCAACTCCCTGACCCACTGATCTGCTTGATCAGGGATAGCATTCCCACTGAACTTGGGTGGGTTGTGCCTCATGAACTCGGTCAGTCCCATCTGATCCTGAGGCTGACCGACGTGGGAAGCTGTTTCAGCCGACCGAGCAGTTTCCCAATGGTGCATTGCCGCCTGATGATTCTGAGCCATTGCTGCATTCTGTTGTTGGATGGCAGTTGCCATCATCTCAATAGCTTTGGCAATTTGGCTCATTTCCGAAGAAGGTTGGGGAGGGGTAGGAGGTCTACGTGCCATCTCTCTTCGTTTTCAGATTTTGAAACTATAGGTTGTCTATATTCCCTACAACTACAAGAATGAGATCGATAAGAAATCAATTCATTCAGGAGGTAACATCTAGACCTTACAAAGGTCAGCATCTCAAATTCATTAAGAATTTGAGCTCATCAAAAGAATCGTGATACTTATAATCTCAAGCAAAACACCAGAACAGCTACTGGTATGCAGTCATCAATCCAATCAACCATTTTCAATCAATTACAAAGACACTCCAGGGAATGAAATAGCTCACACCAGAATTCAATATATGCTAAACATCAAACCTTTAGAATTAAGATTGAGAATCATCTCGATCCAGTTATGAGTGTGCACCCTCACTACTTTATCAAGATCCTCTCATTCTTAATACTAAGATTTTCAGTTAGGGCATACATTCACTAAAGCACACACAAAATTTCAATACAAAAACGTTTGAAAACCTTTCACTATAGTTGTTATTTAAAACTCAAATAAATTTTATGAGCAGAAGAAACACAATGGATCCACAGCCCTCAGGTCATCCTAAGGACGAACTGCTCTGATACCATTAATGTAACATCCCGCCAAATTCCTTTTCATAATTATAAAATGAAATAAAGGTAAAACAAAAATGTTTAAATGAACATATGTATTTATATAAAATGAAGTTGCTCCTCACAGGGAGTTTAATACATAACCAGTATATTTTTCCAAAACTTAAACAAAATACAGTCAATAAATTGAAAACGGCGATCTCCCTACATAAACCGGCGATCTACTATCAGAAGACCCAAAACAGCCGATCTGCTATCAGTACATAAAAACAGGCGATCACCCGATAGAGGCAGAAACAGGCGATCACCCGATAGAGACAGAAACAGGCGATCTAGTTCAAAAACAGGGTATTTCGAAGTCTGCATTTAAAACCGGCGACCACGTCGCCCAAACACATAGCACAGAGCATTTTACAAAGATGAAAACGAAAACCGGCTTCAGAAATAGCTAAACTATGGCTTGTATTGAAAATGAAGTCTAGCTTCCCTTACCTGGACTTGCGCAAAACACCAGGGGCTCCGAAACCCAACGAAGCTTGAACAACGCCTTGGCTCTGTTTTTGCGTCTGGTTGAAGGACTTGCAGAGAACCTCCCAGGTGCTCTAATGGTGCTGCCTCTCGTCGTACTCTTGTGTGAAGATGCTAGAATCGCAGCGCGAAGGAGATATCTGGAGGAGAAGGGAGGTAACTCACTCTTTCTCTCTTTGAATGCTGCAACGTTTTTTTTTTCTCTCAGCAGTGGGTCTCTGCATCTTAAACCAACTTATCCATAAAAGCAGCTGCCACCACCCACTCTGCAGAGAAGTCTGAGTGTACGTTTCTCTGAACAGTACGACCATATTTGTCTCTTGCGCATGCCAACCACTGCCCTGAACAGTACGACCACTGTTGTCTCTTGCGCATGCCAACATTCTGATGTCACTATTCTGAACCACCCTTTTTGTCTACGTGGCGCGCGTGCAGGACGTTTCATGCTGGGAGTCTGGGTCCCACTTTCTCTGTGTGAAGCTCGACATCGCACGATAACCTTCCACCGATGACCTCTCGCGCGAAGGCTATCCACCGATGTCCTCTCGCGCGAAGGCTATCCACTGAGGCCTCTCGCGCGAAGACTATCCACCGATGACATCTCGCGCGAAGACTATCCACCGATGGCCTCTCGCGCGAAGACTCTCCACCGATGACCTCTCGCGCGAAGACTCTCCACCGATGACCTCTCGCGCGAAGACTAACCCCGCCTGCCTCGCGCCCTGGTGATGCCCGCATGCCCCTCGCGCCCTGGCGATGCCCGCATGCCTCTCACCTGGCGGTGCCCGACGACACATCGCCGCGCCTTTCTGAAGGTTCTTCATTCTACTATGTTACGTCCAAGGTATCATCTCCACATGACTCGGTGACGTCGGTAGCTTCACATTTCCAAGAGTAGATCAGCACCACTCCTCGTGCTCCCATGCATGCAACACTAAGGGTGATCTCTTTTGCTCAAGCGTAGAGCTTCGCATGTACAGCGTATCTAAGGCTTAACCCACACCTTGATACGCGTGGTTGTTGGAACCCACTCTGGTTGATCCAGTATCTTGACCACATACTACGTGCACTCCCGTCGATCACGTACAGCATAGGCGATTGAAGGTCATGTCTCCTCTAGGCGACAGGCGATTATGTCCCAGAGGAGTCGGAGATCGCCTCCGTCTTCATTAACGGCGATCTCGTAGAAGACTTCTTAGCTACACTTTTCTTCCTTTACTCTTCTTGATCTACATGCCAGCCGACCGATCTCTACCAGTTGACCCCAGACCTTGGGCGACGTCCGATGTCCGACTACTACGAAACTTCATTTATCAGTTCTTTGTATTTTAAATAATAACATCTTCTGAAATTATTTACATGTAACACTTTCATTCCAATTAAAGTTTCTAGGTCCTTACAACGGTTGTCTCTTGTGCATGCCAACCACTTCCCTGAACAGTACGACCGCGAGTGTCTCTTGCGCATGCTAACTTTCTGATGTCACTATTCTGAACCACCCTTTTTGTCCACGTGGCGCGCGTGCAGGACGTGTGATGTTGAGAGCCTGGGTCCCACCTTATCTGTGTGAAACTCGACATCGCGCGATAACCTCCCACCGATGACCGCTCGCGCGATGACTATCCACCGAGGCCTCATCCTGGAGGACGACCGATGTCTCCCTCATCCTGGCGATGACCGTCTGTCTCTCATACCGGCGATGACTGACGTGCCTCATCCCGGTGATGACTGATTCGTCATCCTGGCAGACAACCGATGTGTCACCCTGGAGGACCACCGATGTCTCACCCTGGCAGACAACCGATGTCTCAACTTGGCAGACCACCGATGTGTCTCCCATCCTGGTTGATGACCGATGTTCCTCTCATCCTGTTGGCGATCTCTTATCGCCCTTGAGAACACATCGCCTTACTCTGCTCACCGATGTCATATCGTCACACCTTGCTGAAGGTTCTTCATCCCACTATATTACGTCCAAGGTATCACCTTCACATGGCTTGGTGACGTCGGTAGCTTCACATTTCCAAGAGTAGATCAGCACCACTCCTCTTGCGCCCATGCATGCAACACTAAGGGCGATCTCTTATGCTCAAGCATAGAGCTTCGCATGCACAGCGTATCTAAGGCTTAACCCACACCTTGATACGCGTGGTTTTTGGAACCCACTATGGTTAATCCAGCATCTTGACCACATACTACGTGCACTCCCGTCGATCACGTACACCATAGGCGATTGGCGGTCATGTCTCCTGTAGGCGACAGGCGATTATGTCCCAGAGAAGTCGGAGATCGCCTCCGTCTTCAATAACGGCGATCTCGTAGAAGACTTCTTAGCTACACTTTTCTTCCTTTACTCTTCTTGATCTACATGCCAGCCGACCGACCTCTACCAGCTGACCCCAGACCTTGGGCGACGTCCGAGGTCCGACTACTACGAAACTTCAATTACCAACTCTTTGTATTTTAAATAATAACATCTTCTAAAATTATTTAAGTCTAACACTTTTATTCCAATTAAAGTTTCTAGGTCCTTACATTCTCCCCAACAAGAAAAATTTTCGTCCTCGAAAATTGGATTACAAGGAAAAGAGGTAGGGATAGGCTTCTCTCATGGTTTCTTCTAAATCCCAAGTTGTATCACCCGATCTGTCATCCCATACCACTTTCACCATGTCGATGGTCTTGCCTCTGAGCGACTTACTCTGCTGATCGTCAATCCTGACTGGTTTCGCTCCAAACAACAAGTCATCCCTGATCTGCACATCGTCTACTTCCAACACGTGACTAGGGTCTGCAAGATACTTCCTTAACTGGGACACGTGAAAGACATTATGCAGATTTGCTAATTGGGGAGGTAGGGCGATTTCATAAGCCACTAGACCGACCCTCCTCAAGCTCTGATATGGCCCGACTAACTTAGGAGACAGCTCCTTTGATCTGATAGCTCGTCCTACACCCTTGGTCGGTGTCACTTTCATAAATGCATGATCTCCAACTACAACTCCAAAGGTCTTCTCCTCATTGTCAACATCATCACTGCCTCTACAAGAGTTATTATCCTTGTCCTCATGAGCGACATAGAGTGGCTCCCTCAAAGTTATTCCCTTCATATTTTCCAGATCCACAAGGGTTTCCCAACCAAACGATTCTTGCTCACCTTCTTAGCAACTTCAACTTTGGGGATGGATGATGATTCACTTTCTACGGTAGAGCAATCCGACGAAGATCCATCTACTACTGACATTAGATGCAGTTACAACACCTTCTCACCACCCATCATACCACCAGGCATACACTACTGATTCAACTCAAGGGGGCGACCTGAATGGCGTTCAGGGGAGCATGGCTTGACTGTTAAGCGGTCTGAACATCGCATACCCAAATAAATCAGTAGCTGCCACTCTAGACGAAGAGACCCATTTCCTCTAGTTTCTGTGGTCCCTCTTTATCAAGCAACTCATCGTACTAGACCTCCAGCAGCCTTGGAGACACACTCCAGATTTTTCATCTAAATCAGCATTCTCTAACGCCACCATCACGCCAGAGTACCCCTATACTAGCACCGACCTGGAAGAACAGATACAGCTGACAATGCAGCATTGTTTCTAAGATTAACGCTGACCACCACAACTGCCCATCTAAAGGATTAGCTGCAAATCCCATCCCATTAGAAACACAAGGCACGGGAAGTTTCTGCTTCCACCTCCAACTTTCTGCAATTTACTAACATTGCTAGAAGAACTCAACATCATCATAACACGACTTACCCTTATTCTATCCATAGCCATTACCTCCTTCCCTTCTACGTTCACAGGCAGAACTGCATCCTCATTTGCCAAGTTCAGGAGACTCAAATCTCAACCCACCATTTCCATACTCATCTTCCAAATCACGATCAACAAAACAGCATCCATTCTGCGTGAAGCTTCCTCTCTTATCCCAGTAACTTCTCTACTTAGTATTTTTCCGCAAATTTCTCTGTCTAATGAACTTTAGACATAACTACAATATCTCATCTTTCCTTTTAAGCTTGTGGTTAAGCTAGAGTCATCTCATGCTGTTTCATCGACATAAACATCTTCCAAGCTTCAAATAAAAGAAAATTCATTCTTTCATTCTTGGAACTTAACTCTGGTACTTCCCATGGATACACATGCTTAAGTCTTTAAACCCTCAACATACTGCTTATATACTCTCCATAACTTATATGTAGCTGAAACTAAACCTTGGTACAACTAAATCTAACTTACACTTCCTTCTTTAATTCCATCAACTCAGCTGGAGCCATTGACACTGGTCCAGCTCCAGGCACCAAATCAATAGAGAATTCCACTTCTCTCTTAGGAGGTAATCCAGGTATTTCTTCTAGAAATACAACCATGAAATCTTTCACCACAGGTGTCCTGCTTACGTCCTCTTCATTCTTCACTCCCAACCGAGCTAGGATTCACGACGCACCCTGCACCAAGTTACCTGACTGAGGCACCTCTGCTCCCGTCATGGCAACCACTCTCCCTGCTGCCTGAGGTCTGCTGCCTTCATTCCTCATCTGTTGGGAACCACTGGATTGAGCCATCCTATTTCTGCTAGGACAATCTCTAGATATGTGCCCCATCTTTTGGCACGTGAAACATCTGGGTCTCCATGTTCGTTGCTGCTGAAACTGGGGCGAAACTGCTCCTGCCCGATGTGGTGGAGGTCCCGCATAAGGCTTGCTTTGTGGGTGCTGCACCTTGGCCCTCCCACTGAAAGAACCCCCTGGGTGTGACCTGATCACCCGAGAATTACCCCTTTCCAATGTTTCCACCATCATTGCCTTCTCTACTAAGGCATGAAACTCTCTGATACACATGGGTGCTATGGTCTTCTTCAGCTCATGCTTTAAACCTTCTTCAAACTTCCTACACCTCCAAGCCTTAGAGGTCGCCTGGGTATAGAATCGGGCGAGGTACTCAAACCGAGCAGCATAGGCGTTCACAGACATATCCCCCTACTCCAACCTTAGGGACTTAGCTTCCTTCGCAAACCTTGCGCTGTCTGGGAAGTGTTTCTCCAGGAACCTCACCCTGAAGCTCTCCCAATCCAACACTTCCTCTCGGGCCTCCATCATCTGCTGAGTTCCCATCCACCAGAGCTCAGCTTCTCCAGACAGAAGATATGTGGCGAATACCAGCTTCTTATCTTCAGGGTAGGAGGTCGCCCTGAAGATTTTCTCCAACTCCCTGACCCACTGATCTGCTCGATCAGGGGTAGCATTCCCACTGAACTTGGGTGGGTTGTGCCTCATGAACTCGGTCAGTCCCATCTGCTCCTGAGGCTGACCGACGTTGGGGGCTGTTGCAGCCGATCTGGCGGTCTCCTAATGCTGCAGCGTAGCTTGGTGATTCTGAGACATCGCCGTACTCTGCTGCTGGATGGCACTCGCCATCATCCCAATGGCCCTGGTGATCTGGCCCATTTCAGCAGAAGGTTTGGGAGGGGTAGGCTGTCTAGGAGCCATTCTTCTCTGTAGAAGATTAGGAAACTATTGGTTTCTATATCCCCCCCCACAACTATAAGAATGAGATCGATAAGAAATCGATTCATTCAGGAGGTAACATCTAGACCTTACAAAGGTCAACATCTCAAAGTCATTTAGAATTTGAGTTCATCAACAGAATCATGATACTTATAATCTCAAGCAAAACACCAGAACAGCTACTGGCATACAATCCATCAATCCAAACAACCACTTTCAGTCAATTACAAGAACACTCAATAAAATGAAATAAATCACACCAGAATTCAATGTATGCTAAACATCAAACCCTTGGAATTAAGATTGAGAATCATCTCGATCCAGTTATGAGTGTGCACCCTCACTACTTTATCAAGATCCTCTCATTCTTAATACTAAGATTTTCAGTTAGGGCATACATTCACTAAAGCACACACAAAATTTCAATACAAAAACGTTTTGAAAACCTTTCCCTATAGTTAAAACTGAAATAAATTTTATGAGCAGAAGAAACACAATGGATCCACAGCCCTCAGGTCATCCTAAGGACGAACTGCTCTGATACCATTAATGTAACATCCCGCCAAAAAAATACTATTCATATTTATATAATGAAAATAAAGGTAACAAATAGATTGAAGTGAATAAAATTATATATATGTAATGAAGTTTCTCCTCACAGGGAGTTTAATACAAATTCGGTCACTTTTCCAGAAAACGTGAACAAAATACAGTAAAATATGAATACAGGCGATCTCCTAACAGCAAAAAGGTGATCTCCTATCAGAGAACGACGATCTCCTATCAGAAAACAGAAAAAGGGTGATCGCCTAACAGAAATAGGAACAGGCGATCTCCTTCCGGCGACCACTCACTAAGGAGCTCTACTTCCTGCAGCATCATCTGCTCCCGTGTAAATTATACACGATCATCACAGGTTTAAGAAAGAGCCAAACACAACACCAAAAATCACAGGGTAAGCTAGACATTTGAAAATAGTTAGATATGAAACTTTAAAATCAAGATGAAACAAATTAAAGACACCCACGTAAAAACTATCAATTTTCTCGTTCCCTTCACATGATCACCAAGTAATCACACATTTCACAATATTCTCAAGAGTCATTCTATTTCACATAATGCATCAAGTGTCTATCAATTTCAATGTTCCTCATTTCTCACGTCAGACTTCCACTGACTCATCACACAAGACACTTGACACTACTTCCGGAAGACTCGTGCATTGACTAGACTCAGAGATCTGCACCTGTCATACTAAACTGCTGTAATGTTTCCACAGCTATGCGCATCAACACAATCTCGATCTCAATTTCATCACTCTCACAGTATGACAGGGTTAATCCATATAACAGCCCGAGCTCGTTCTTTTTCACACGACTCACCCATTCATATGAACCTCCTTCGACTCTCACCAACTGAATAACTTCCTCTATGTGATTCCATTATCTCAGCAGAGTCAGGATATCTCATTATAGAAATCACCGATCAATGCACATCCTACACGATCTTACACGGTATTTTCTTTCCTGAAAATACTATGCCTTGATCCCACATTCACAACATTCAACACGTCATACAACACTTAATGAACGATTCCAGTCACAGAAAAACTCATGCCAAGTGTAAGGACCTGTAAAATTGAATTGGAAATAAAAGTGGCATATTTAAAATAATTTCAGAAGATGTTATTATTTAAAATACAAAGAGCTGGTAAATGAAGTTTCGTAGTAGTCGGACCTCGGACGTCGCCCAAGATCTGGGGTCAGCTGGTAGAGGTCGGTCGGCTGACATGTAGATCAAGAAGAGTAAAGGAGGAAATGTGTAGCTAAGAAGTCTCCTACGAGATCACCGTTATTGAAGATGGAGGCGATCTCCGACTCCTCTGGCACATAATCGCCTGTCGCCTAGAGGAGACATGAGCGCCAATCGCCTAGAGTGTACGTGATCGGCGGGAATGCACGTAGTATGTGGTCAAGATACTGAATCAACCAGAGTGGGTTCCAACAACCACGCGTATCAAGGTGTGGGTTAAGCCTTAGATACGCTGTGCATGCGAAGCTCTACGCTTGAGCAAAAGAGATCACCCTTAGTGTTGCATGCAAGGGCGCGCGAGGCATGTGGACGTCGCCAGGGCGCGCGAGGCGTGTGGACGTCGCCAGGGCGCACGAGGCGTGTGGACGTCGCCAGGGCGCGCGAGGGGTGTGGACGTCGCCAGGGCGCGCGAGGTATGTGGACGTCGCCAGGGCGCGCGAGGTATGCGGACGTCGCCAGGACGCGCGAGGCGTGTGGACGTCGCCAGGGCGCGCGAGGCATGAGGCATCGTCAGAGCGCGAGAGGCATGCGGGCATCACCAGGGCACGAGGCATGTGGACGTGGCCAAGGCACGAGAGGCGTGCGGGCATCGCCAGGGCACGATGCATGTGGACGTGGCCAGGGCACGAGAGTTATGAGGGCGTCGCCAGGGATGACATCGGTCGTCTCCCAGAAGAAGACATCGGTCGTCTTCCAGGACGAAGGAGACATCGGTCGTTCGCCAGGATGAGTCAGCAGTGGAAAGTTATCGCGCGACGTCGAGTTTCACACAGAGTAAAGTGGGACCCAGACCCCCAGCATGAAACGCCCTGCACGCGCGCCACGTAGACAAAAAGAGTGGTTCAGGCTAGTGACCTTAGAGTGTTAGCCTGCGCAGAGGCACGCTTAGGTGTACTGTTCAGCGAAGCGTACACGCAAACTCCCTGCAGAGTGGGTGGTGGCAGCGGTTTTTGTGGAGAAGTCAGCTTAAGATGCAAAAACCCATTTCTGAGGGAGAAGGAAAGAAACGTTGCTGTGGTTCCAGAGCTAAAGGGTGCGTTTATCTCCCTTCTCCTCCATTCTCTCCTTCGCGCTGCGATTCTAGCACCTTCACACGAGAGTACGACGAGCGACGGCCACCATTAGAGCACCTGGGAGGTTCTCTGCAAGTCCTTCAACCAGACGCAAAAACAGAGCCAAGGCGTCGTTCAAGCTTCGTTGGGTTTCGGAGCTCCTGGTGTTTGGCGCAAGTCCAGGTAAGGGAAGCTAGACCTCTTTTTCCATACAAGCCATAGTGTAGCTATCTCGGAAGTGAGGGCGACGTGGTCGCCATTTTTGTTTTCATCTGCGTAAAATGCTCTGTTTGTGTGCTTGGGCGACGTGGTCGCCGGTTTTATATACAGTCTTCGAAACACCCTGTTTTGAACTAGATCGCCGGTTTTGGCGTTGTTTGTGAACTCTCTATTTTTGGGTGTTGTTTTGAAACTACTTGAGATTTAAATGAAATATTCGAAGATCTGAACCTTGAAATGATTCGTTGCTGTGACTTGAATCAATTACTCGAGTGGTATGATGTTTTTGAATGCTGTGAATGTGGGATCGAGGCATAGTATTTTCAGGAAAGAAAATACCGTGTAAGATCTTGTAGTAGGTGCATTGATCGGTGATTCCTAAGGGGATATCCTGACTCTGCTGAGGTAATGGAATCACGTAGAGGAAGTTACTCAGTTGTTGAGAGTCGAAGGAGGTCTATATGATGGGCGTCTCGTGTGAAAAAGAACGAGCTCCGCCTGTCCTATGGATTAACCCTGTCATACCAGGAGAACTATTGACATTGAGATGATATATGCGCATGCTGTGTGGATTCACAGCGACCCTGTGTGGATTTCACAGTGGTGTGGTATGACAGGTGCAGATCTCTGAGTCTAATCAACGCACGAGTCAATCCGGAAGTAGTGTCAAGTGTCTTGTGTGGTGAGTCAGTGGAAAGTCTGACGTGAGAAATGAGAAACATTGATAGTTATAGACACTTGATGCAGTATTGTGAAATGGAATGACTATGGGTGAATGTTGTGAAATGTGTGATTTTGGGCGATCAGGTGAATTATATGAGCAACTCTACGTTTTACATGGATATTTTGAAACTTGTTTTACTTTGATTGTCATGTTCATGATTTAAACTCTCTTTAAAATATCTAGCTTACCCTGCGTATTTTGGTTCTGTGGTTTTCTCTTAAAACTGTGATGATCGTGTATTTTACACGGGAGCAGATGATCTTCCAGGAAGTAGAGCTCCTTAGTGAGTGATCGCCGAGGAGGAGATCGCCGGTTTTCTGTCTCTATCGGGTGATCGCCTGTTTCTGCCTCTATCGGGTGATCGCCTGTTTTTTTCTGTCCTGATAGGTGATCGGCTGTTTTGGCTCCTCTGATAGGAGATCGGTCTCGTCCGATAGGAGATCGGTTTCTTCCGATAGGAGATCGCCTGCTTTGTTTTTTTTACTGTATTTTGTTTATGTTTCTGGAAAATTTGACCGAATTTGTATTCAACTCCCTAAGAGGAGCAACTTCATTTCATATATATAATATTTTGTTCATAGAATCTATTTGTCACCTTTACTTTCATTTTATATTTATTTCAAAGTAATTTGGAGGGATGTTACACCAAGGTTCAGATTTTCGAATATCACATTTAAATCTCAAACAGTTTCAAACAACACCAAAAACAAGGGAGTTCGAAAAACAACGCCAAAACCGGCGATCTCGTTCAAAACAGGGGATTTCGAAATCTGTATTTAAAACCGGCGATCACGTCGCCCAAACACATAAGAACAGAACATCATGAAAAAGAATATGAAACCGGCGACCACGTCGCCCTCACTTCAGAAACAGCAAATCTACGGCTTTTAGTGAAAATAAAGCTAGCTTCCCTTACCTGGACTAGCGCAAAACTCCAAGAGCTCCGAAACCCAACGAAGCTTAAAGATGCTTTCACTCTGTTTTAGCGTCTGGTTCGTAGAACTTGCAGAGAACCTCCCAGGTGCTCCAAGGGCAGTCGTCGCTGGTTGTACTGGTGCTTGGGGTTGCCTGAATCGCAGCGCGAAGGAGAGAAAAGAGAGGGATGAAGATGCACTCCCTCTTTCACTCTTGAGTCACTGCAACGTTCTTTGCCTCCCCGCAGTGGGTTTTTGAATCCAAGCCTACTTGTCCACGCATGCTGCTTCCTCCACCCCCTCTGCAAGAAAGCCAGAGTGTACGTTTCACTGAACAGTACGGCCACGGTTGTCTCTTGTGCATGCCAACCACTTCCCTGAACAGTACGACCGCGAGTGTCTCTTGCGCATGCTAACTTTCTGATGTCACTATTCTGAACCACCATTTTTGTCCACGTGGCGCGCGTGCAGGACGTGTGATGTTGAGAGCCTGGGTCCCACCTTATCTGTGTGAAACTCGACATCGCGCGATAACGTCCCACCGATGACTGCTCGAGCGATGACTATCCACCGAGGCCTCATCCTGGAGGACGACCGATGTCTCCCTCATCCTGGCGATGATCGTCTGTCTCTCATACCGGTGATGACTGACGTGCCTCATCCCGGTGATGACTGATTCCTCATCCTGGCAGACAACCGATGTGTCACCCTGGAGGACCACCGATGTCTCACCCTGGCAGACAACCGATGTCTCAACCTGGCAGACCACCGATGTGTCTCCCATCCTGGTTGATGACCGATGTTCCTCTCATCCTGTTGGCGATCTCTTATCGCCCTTGAGAACACATCGCCTTACTCTGCTCACCGATGTCATATCGTCACACCTTGCTGAAGGTTCTTCATCCCACTATGTTACGTCCAAGGTATCACCTTCACATGGCTTGGTGACGTCGGTAGCTTCACATTTCCAAGAGTAGATCAGCACCACTCCTCTTGCGCCCATGCATGCAACACTAAGGGCGATCTCTTATGCTCAAGCATAGAGCTTCGCATGCACAGCGTATCTAAGGCTTAACCCACACCTTGATACGCGTGGTTTTTGGAACCCACTATGGTTAATCCAGCATCTTGACCACATACTACGTGCACTACCGTCGATCACGTACACCATAGGCAATTGGCGGTCATGTCTCCTCTAGGCGACAGGCGATTATGTCCCAGAGAAGTCGGAGATCGCCTCCGTCTTCAATAACGGCGATCTCGTAGAAGACTTCTTAGCTACACTTTTCTTCCTTTACTCTTCTTGATCTACATGCCAGCCGACCGACCTCTACCAGCTGACCCCAGACCTTGGGCGACGTCCGAGGTCCGACTACTAGGAAACTTCAATTACCAACTCTTTGTATTTTAAATAATAACATCTTCGGAAATTATTTAAGTCTAACACTTTTATTCAAATTAAAGTTTCTAGGTCCTTACAAGTATTCATCTTTAGAAAAATTGGTTCACCTTGCCATCAGGGTTGAATCTCAGCTTTCAAAGAAAACTCATTCAAAAAATTCTCATAATGAGGGCTACTACCAATCCTCTTAGAAGAAAAAAAAAACAAGTCTTCTTCTAAAACTTTTCCCTCAAACTTTGTGAAAGATTCCACTTACAATCCTAGGAATTCTAAACCCTCCACTTCAACACCTGATGAGGACCTAGAAGAGAATACACCTACAAACTAGGCCCAACCTCAGAGGAGGCAGACTAGGAGCATAACACAGGACCAAGGGCCAAGTCAGGATGCTACAACCATTGCCTCAGCTCCCACTTTACCACAGAGGATTACAAGAAGCAAAGCACAAGCTTTGAGTGTTGAGCATCAATTGTTTTCCTTATTTGCAATGTTAGTAAAATAGGTGTCTTTAAGCATTAGAGGGGGGTGTTCTATCAAATAGGTACCTTTAGCAATAGAAGGGGGTGTACTATCAATTGTGGCATTTTTGACCCATCTTCTAAAAGAACAGGATGATGGGGCGGCATTGACTATAGTCAACACCCTAGTCGCCCCACATTGTGCTCTCCCCATTCTACCCTTTAAGCTTGCTCTGCAAGGCTCCTAAACCTATAAATAAGGAGGCCTACCTCATGTATTCCTAAGTTGAAATTTATAGTAAAGAAATTATGCACAATTTTTGTGTGAGTAGTGAGTGAGTCTCCTCCAAATTGGTCTTATCTTGTGGGTGTTGATGCTCTCAGGTGGCGGCCTCCTTCCACTCATCTTGGTGGTTCCACCCCATCAAGTGTGATGCAAACCAAGCCTACAAGGTGATGATCAAGGACGCTAAAGAATATAAAGAGAAGTCACCTCAAAGTAGAGACCTCACCAGATGGAGAATGGGACAAAGACTAGAGCACCTAAAGTTCTTCCTGCTGGTCTTCTTAATGATTAGAAAATGTTGTAAATAATTTGGGCTCACTTTGGGGGTCCAAATAGCAAATATAGGCTAGAATAAGGTGTCTTTAGTATAATAGAGGGTGTAGTTAGCATTTTAGGATGTTCTTGGCCCTTTTTGAAGGCATTTTGACCTAATTTCTAGAAGGATAAGTCAAGAATACGGGATTGACTTAGTCAAACCCTATGGCTGCCCACTTTTTCCTTTTCCCATTCTACCCTTTAAGCTTGCTTTCCAAGGCTCCTAAATCTATAAATAGGGAGGCCTACCTCATGTATTCACAAGTTGAAAATTAGAGTAAAGTTACTATACACAAATTCTTATGTGAATTGTGAGTGAGTGAGCTCCTCCAAAATTGGTCTTATCTTGTGAGTTCTGAGAGCTCTCAAGTGGCGGCATCCTTCACTTATCTTGGAGTCATTTCACCATCCAAGTGGCGTGCAACCATTCTCAATTCCATTTCTCATAAGCTTCCTTTTCCTTCATCTTTTCCTTTCATTATCATTCCATCTATTCATAAACATGTTCTTATTTTGCTTCATTATGTCTATTCGGTCTTTATATGTTGCTCTTGTTTTCCTTATGTAATTCCACACCATAACTTGTCATCATCATCACCTTATAATTGTGTTTTCCTTTTGCCTTTGTGAAATGAACCTTCACATCTACTTAACCACTTGGTTAAGTTAATGTCCAGTGGGCATTTTCCTTAGGTTCTCACCTTAATCATCCTAAAATCTCAATCCTAATTAAAGTGCCACCATAAAATGCTAAATCATAAAATCAACTCACATCATGTGGTTATCAGAGCTTAGGTTCTTATGCTTAATTTTTTGAGTTGATTTGGCACTTTACATTCAAGCAATTTAAATTCTAGCACTTTAAATTCAAGTACCTTTAATTTCTTGTCATTTATTTTCTTGCTTTTATTTTCCAGCCCTTTATTTAGTGCAGTTTTTTTTTCCAGCACCTTATATTCATAGCATTTTTCATTTTGAATATGTTTCTTCTTATACCTTTCTTTGATCTTGCTTTTTACTTTGAGTCTTATGTTCATTAGTGTTTTAGGTGTCCTTGTTTTTGCTTCTACTTACTTGCTTTTAATTTTGAAAGTTTGCAAAGTCTTTAGATATTTGTTTTAGTAGAGGTTGATTTAGAGTTCCAAACATATGATTTCAAGTGTTCAATTATATTGAATCCACCACAAACCTTTTTGTGCAAATTGAATGTTCTTCAAAATTGTCATGATGCAATCTATGGATCTTTCTTTCCATAATTCAATTTAAGTTTAAAAAAAAAAGCAAAACAGTACCAAAAACAGTATAAAACATATTGGTACTGCACCTATACCTCTCATTTGCACATTAAATTCACCTTCAAATTTGGATTCAACTTGATTGGCAAATTGTTATCTACTTTGTGGAATTTTTGATCCATTTGCTTTTACAAATTCTAGAGCAACATCTTCTTTCTTGATTCAAATTTTAGTGAGTTTCTTTGAGTCTTCTTTTGTGCTTTTCTTGATTGTCTTTTATTCTCAAGTTTTGTCATATATCTCTTTCCATCTTTGGTTTAGCTTTCTAGTTTAAGTTTTTCTTGCTTGTCTTCTTGTTTCCTTCAAGTTTTGTTTCGATTTCATCTTGCTTGAGTGATTGAGGCTTTGTCCTTTTTCATTTGAGGGTTTTCATCAATCAAGAAAGACCTTTGAGGAGTGGGAAAAATTTCTTGAGTTCTTTGAGTGTTTCTCCTCCAAACCGCAAGCTTCAGCTTGTTTTTTTCCACTAACTTTGCTTTCCTAATTGTTTGTTCTATTTGTGTCTTCTTTATGGCTAATCTTTCTTCAGGTGAATCTTCCAAACCTCATTCTCTACAAAAAGCCTTCCTCATTGGTGAATTGGAAGCAGCCAAAAGAACCATAGCCCAAAAGGAGGAAGAAATGAGGCAAATGGAGGCAAGACTTCAAAGACTTGAAATGGCTCATGAAAGACCACCTATAAGAAGAAGATGGGAGCAAAGGCGACATTCAAGAGCCTACATAAATTATGGAAGCTATGAAGATGAACAAGATTGGAGAGATCAGCACTTTGAGGAGTGGCACTTTCAACATCATCATCATCATCAAACTCCCAAAACCTCTTTCCCTTTTATTAAATTGCCAAGTTTTAATGGGGACTGCGATCCCAATGTTTACCTAGGATGGGAGGCTAAGGTAGAACAAATGTTTAATGTGTATGAGGTCCAAGATGACTAAAAGGTTAAGTTAGCCTCCTTAGAGTTTGTAGACTATGCCATGCAGTGGTGGCATAAGACTGAAATGGACATTGGACTTAACAAGAGGCCAGCCGTGGTCTCTTGGGAGGATTTAAATTTATGCATGCGGCTAGATTTGTGCCTCCACACTATAGGACCGATCTCTTGTTGAAGCTCCAACGGCTTCATCAAGGCACACAAAGTGTGGATGCTTATTTTAAGGAACTTGAAACAACTTTAACAAAGGTTGACATGCATGAAAGTGAGGAGTCCAAAATGGCTAGATTTGTAAGTGGCTTAAGACGGGATATCCAAGATGTGGTAGAACTCTATGAGTACTCCAATTTAGAAAAGTTGGTTCACCTTGTCATCAAGGTAGAATAACAAATTTCTAAGAAAACTTCTTTTAAAAATGCTCACAATGATGGCTTTCACCACTCTTCTTGGAAAAACAAAAACAAAACTTCTTCAAACTTTGTTAAAGAGTCCACTTATAAACCTAGAGATTCTAAACCTTCCACTTCAAAACCTCAATCCCCTACCAAAACCTCTAATACAAAATGTTTTAAATGCTTAGGTTTTGGTCACATTGCATCTCGTTGCCCTTCTAAACGAACAATGATGGTTAAAGAGGGGGTTGTCATGAGTGACCATAGTTCTCAACGATCCAAATCCCCTCCCTCTTCAACAAATCATAGTGAAGAAGAATGTGAGATACCATGTGAGGGAGACTTGTTTATGGTTAGGCGCTTACTTAGTCAAATTCAAACACCTTTTGATGAAATTCAAAGGGAAAACAACTTTCACACAAGGTGCCTTATCAATAACAATTTGTGTTCCTTAATCGTGGATGGAGGAAGTTGCACCAATGTGGCTAGTACAAGAGTGGTGGAAAAGCTTGGGTTATCCACCATCTCTCATACAAAGCCTTACAAACTCCAATGGTTAAGTAACAAAGGGGAAATTGTGGTAAATAAACAAGTCCTCATAGCCTTCTCAATTGGAAAATACAAAGATGAGGTCTTGTGTGATGTTGTACCTATGGAAGCTACTCATGTTCTTTTAGGTAGGCCATGACAATATGATAGAAAAACTTTACATGATGGCCTTACCAACAACATTTCTTTTACCTTTCATGGGCATAAGACCACCTTGAAATCTCTTTCTCCAAGAGCGGTCCATGAAGACCAAATCAAAATGAAAATAAAAGAGAAAATGAAAAAGAAAAAGAAAGAAAAGATAAACCGAGTCACAACATATCTTCTTACGCCACTAAATCAATCATGTTGACTCGTGCCATGCTTCCACCTCCACCTCCAAGGTGTCCCCCTTCTTTCTCTTTTTCATTACCTAATAACTCTTCTTACTTGACATCTTGGGCAAAGAACTTTTGGGATGAACATAAAACACCTCCTAAGGGTTCTTCCCTTTTGAGAGGTTCTTTCTCACCAAACTCTTTCATTCCCAAATATTCTTTTCCAAAATGGCCTGACAGAAGAGCTTGTCCTTTTGAACTCCCCAAGCTTCACAACTATAAGTCAAGTTCACATCTCCCTTCTTGCCCTATTTTCTATGTGAACACACTAACTATGTTATATGAAGGGGTTCTGAATTCGTGGACGAATTCTCTCCAACCTGGGGGGCATGATGCAAACCAAGCCTACAAGGTGATGATCAAGGATGCTAAAGAATATAAAGAGAAGTCACCTCAAAGTAGAGACCTCACCAGATGGAGAATGGGACAAAGACTAGAGCACCTAAAGTTCTTCCTGCTGGTCTTACTTGTGAGTTTTGAGAGCTCTCAAGTGGCGACATCCTTCACTTATCTTGGAGTCATTTCACCATCCAAGTGGCGTGCAACCATTCTCAATTCCATTTCTCATAAGCTTCCTTTTCCTTCATCTTTTCCTTTCATTATCATTCCATCTATTCATAAACATGTTCTTATTTTGCTTCATTATGTCTATTCGGTCTTTATATGTTGCTCTTGTTTTCCTTATGTAATTCCACACCATAACTTGTCATCATCATCACCTTATAATTGTGTTTTCCTTTTGCCTTTGTGAAATGAACCTTCACATCTACTTAACCACTTGGTTAAGTTAATGTCCAGTGGGAATTTTCCTTAGGTTGTCACTTTAATCATCCTAAAATCTCAATCCTAATTAAAGTGCACCATACACCATTGCTCCACCATCCATAAGTTCTTCCTTCATCATCTTTTCCATTTATCCATTCCTTTTGTTCACATTTTTATCTTCCTTGCCTTGAATTTGTGTTTCGGTTTTGGAGACTCTTTATGAGTAAGGATCATCATTTGGATTGGCTTGTACACCATTGATGCATTCCTTTTCTCCTCTTTAAGTTTCGGTTTGCATCCATTCATCACCTTACTCTTGTCTTTTATCTTTTGACTTGTGGAAATCAACCTTCACATCTACTTAACCACTTGGTTAAGTTAATGTCCAGTGGGGATTTTCCTTAGGTTGTCACCATAATTGTCTTAAAACCCAATCCTAAGTAAAATGTCACCATAAAATAATCAATCATAAAATCAACTCACATCATGTGGTATTCAAAGCTTTGGCACTTTACTCTCTTGCACCTTTAATTCTTGCTTTTACCTTTTTTGCAATTTAAATTCAACCCTTTAATTTCTTGCTCTTTCATTTCGGCTATTTTACTTTCCATAGCACTTGTTTCGCTTTTGGATTGATTTTTGCTTGTGTCTTATTGGTTTTCTTGCTTTTGTTTGCTTTGAGTCATATGTTCTTAGTGTTCTAGGTATCCTTACTTTGATTCTACTTACTTGCTTTTAATTTTGAAAAGTTTAGAAGTAACTAGAAATTTGTTTAAGTGGAAGTAGGTTTAGTTCCAAACATAGATTTCAATTGTTCATTTAAAATTTGAATCCCAAATTTTTTTTTCTTTTGGACAATTGGTCGTGAATGCATATATGAATAGCAAGTCGTTTGGACATTTTCATTCCATAAACAAACACCATGGATAAAAAAAAAAAAAACAACAACAAAACCAACACATTTTGACGCAGCCAACCATTACCTTCTTTGTTGTCCAAATTATCTTTCTTAAGTGGATTCACTTTTTATTTGGCAAATTGATTTCATCCTTGTGGAATTTTATCCTTTTGCTTTATAAAATTCTAGGAAGCATATAACTTCTTTGTTAAAAATTTAGTAAGTACCTTTGAGTCTTTTTGTGTGCCTTTTCTTGTTTGTCTTCAAGTTTTGTCATATATCTCTTTCCTTCTTGGTTTAGCTTTTCTTGTTAAAGTTTTTCTTGCCTGTCTTCTTTGTTTACCTTAAGTTTTGTCTCGGTTTCATTCAAGCTTGAGTGATAGAGGCTTTGACCTTTTTCATTTGAGAGTTTTCAACAATCAAGAAAGACCTTTGAGGAGTGGGAAAAAGTTCTTTGAGTGCTTTGAGTGTTTGTTCTATTTGTGTCTTCTTTATGGCTAATCTTTCTTAAAGAGAATCTTCCAAACCTCATTCGCCACAAAAGGCCTTCCTCGTAGGAGAGTTGGATGCGGCCAAACGCACAATAGCCCAAAAGGAAGAAGAATTGTGGCAAATGGAGGCAAGACTTCAAAGACTTGAGATGGCTCATGAGAGGCAACCTAGAGGAAGGAGATGGGAGCAAAGACGGTCATCTAGAATCTATAAAAATTATGGAAGCTATGGAGATGAACAAGATTGGAGAGAACAACACTTTGAGGAGCGACGCCATCATCATCATCAAAATCCCAAAACCCCTTTCCCTTTTATTAAATTGCCTAGTTTTAATGGGGACTGCAATCCCAATGTTTATCTAGGATGGGAGGCTAAAGTAGAACAAATGTTTAATGTGTATGAGGTCCAAGAAGACTAGAAAGTTAAGTTAGCCTCCTTAGAATTTGTAAACTATGCCATGCAGTGGTGGCATAAGATTGTAATGGAAATTGGACTTAACAAGAGGCCAGTTGTGGTCTCTTGGGATGATTTAAAGGTTTGCATGCGCGTGCGATTTGTTCCTCCTCACTATAGGACGAAACTCTTGTTGAAGCTCCAACGGCTTCATCAAGGACCTTTAAGTGTAGACGAATATTTTAAGGATCTTGAAATGACTCTAACTAAAATTGATTTGCATGAAAGTGAGGAGTCTAAAATTGCTAGATTTGTAAGTGGGTTGTGAAGGGAAATCCAAGATGTGGTAGAACTCTATGAGTGTTCCTTGTAAGGATCTAGAAATTTATTTGGAATAAAAGTGGTGTAATAGAAAATTCATAGTGGTCAGACCTCGGACGTCGTCCAAGGTCTGAGGGCGGCATGGTAGAGGTCGGTCGGTTGGGTCATAGTAGGTTCCAGGAAATCACATGCACCAAGGTGTGATTTGAACCTTAGATACGCTATGCATGCGAAACTCTATGCTGGGGCATAAGAGATTGTCCTTAGTGTTGCATGCATTGGCGCACGAGGAGTTGGTACCGACCTGTCCTCGGTCAGGAGAACTACCGACGTCACCAAGTCATGTGGGAGTGATACCACAGACTTAGAGTAATGGGAGGACGAGCCCTCAGTTGGGTGTGACGATGTGACATCGGTGACCAGAGCGAGGCGATGTGTCCTCATCACACACAAGGGCGATGAGAGATCGCCAGGAGGAGAGACACATCGGTCATTGACCATGATGAGAGATCGCCAGGAGGAGAGACACATCGGTCGTCTTCCAGGATGAGACATCGATCATCTGTAGGGTGAGGCATCGGTCGTCTGCCAGGATGAGGCATCGGTCGTCTGCCAGGATGAGGAATCGGTCGTCTGCCAGGGTGAGACATCGGTCGTCTGCCAGGATGAGGCATCGGTCATCTTCCAGGGTAAGAGACACATTATTCATCGGTGGATGGTCATCGCGCGAGGTCGTGTTTCATACAGATAAGGTGGGGCCCAGGCTCCCAGCATGAGCGTTCTGCATGCACGACACGTAGTCAATAAGAGTGCTTCAGAACAGTTGGCACCAGAGAGTTGGTATGGAAAGTGACCCAGAGTTGGCGTGCGCAGAGACCCACATGGCCATCCTGTTCGAGGAAACATGCACGCAAGCTTTCCCGCAGAGTGGGTGATGGCAGTAAAGGCTACAGAGTCGTTCGACCATAATAGCTGAGGGAATAAGCTCATTTCGTTCCCTTCTCCTTTCTCCTCCTTCTCTCAACGTCACGGACGCCTCCCTCACCAGTTTGACGACGGCGACTGCCACTGGACTGTGGCATTTTTCTCTGCAAGTTTTTCGATCAGGACGCTAAAACAGAGTAAGTCGTTTTACTCTGTTTTTCGAGTCAATTCTGAACTTGAGAGGGTTTCCTTTGCATAGGCGTTGCATGCGACTCTCTTAGCTTCAGAAATCGTCCCTGTTAGCGTAGAAAATGAGTAGTATAGTCAGTTTTGTGATTAAGGCTCCATGGTGCAGGTTAGGACATCTTTAAGTTTCGGTGGGTTTGGAGCTCTTAGTGATTTTTTTATGCAAGTCCAGGTAAGGGAAGCTAGCTTTATTTTCAATAACAACCGTAGGCTAGAAGATTCTGAAGTTGGGGCGACATGGTCGCCGGTTTCAAACTTTCTTGCACGATGCTCTGTTTTTATGTGTGGATCGGAGTTTGTTTGAGATTGAAATGTGGTTTTTTTTTTTAATATAGTAGATGTTGTGAAATGCATATGATTTTCGAAATCTTGAACTTTGGTATGATTTGGATTGTTTAGAAACGGTTGAATATATGATATGATTGAATCGTTCATGGATGTGTTGTATGAATATGGAATGATGTGAAAATGTGGTCAAGACATAGTATTTTCAGGAAAGAAAATACCGTGTTGAGATTTTTATGAGGGTGTATTGATCTGTGAGTATCCTGTGAATGAGACGATCCTGACTCTACTGATATGATGGAATCACATAGATGAAGTTATTCAGTTGGTGAGAGTCGAAGGAGGTTCATATGTATGCGTAAGTCATTTGAAAGATAACTGACTTGACCTGTTATATGGATTAACCCTGTCATACTGGGAGAGTGATGATATTGAGATTATTTATGCGCATGGCTGTGTGGATTCACAGCGACCCTGTGTGGATTCACAGTGGTGTAGTATGACAGGTGCAGGTCTCTGGATGCTAAGTTCAACGCACGAGTCTTCCGGAAGTAGAGTCAAGTGTCTACGTGTGCTGAGTCAGTGGAAATTCTGACGTGAGAAAGATGAATATTGAAATTATTGGTAGACACTTGATGGTTATGTGAAATGATAGACACGTGATGAAGTTATGAAATTGTGAATATTGCTGATTACGTGGATGTGAAATTTTGAAGTGTGTGAAATGAAAAATGATGGTTTATGATGATATCAAGTTTCATATTTAAAGTTTTTAAAATAGTTAGCTTACCCCTGTGTTTTGTTTTGTGTTTGTTTTCTTTAAAACTGTGATGATCGTGTATAATTTACACGGGAGCAGACGATGTTGCAGGTAGTAGAGCTCCTTAGTGAGCATTTTGGAGGAAGGGATCGTCTGTCTTGAATGTTGTATTTTGTTTTATTTTGAAAACTCCTGTTGGAGATGTATTAAAATTCCCTAGAAAAGGGATGCTATTTTGAGACACAATGTATGGAATGGATGAATTATATTATATATATACCTATGTTAATTTTTGATATTATTTTTTTAACTTTATTTTATTATATAAAAATGAATAAGATATTGAGGGGCGTTACATTCCTCTTTAGAAATATTGGTTCACCTTGCCATCAAGGTTGAATCTCAACTTTCAAAGAAAACTCATTTAAAAAATTCTCATAATAATGGCTACTACCACTCATCTTGGAAAAATAAACACAAGTCTTCTTCCAAAACTTTTCCCTCAAATTTTGTAAAAGACTCCACTTACACTCCTAGAAATTATAAACCCTCCACTTCTACACCTAAGGAACCCACCAAAACCTCTAATACAAAATGTTTTAAATGCTTAGGTTTTGGGCACAATGTTGCAAATTGTCCTTTTAAAAGAAATATGATGGTCCAAGGGGGGTTGTCATGAGTGACCATAGCTCTCAAAGGTCTAGGTCCCTTACCTCTTCTAGATCCCCAAGTGAGGAAGAAAGTGAAATTCCATGCGAGGGAGAATTATTAGTAGTGAGGTGCATGCTAGGCCAAGTTTTAAAGCCTTTTGATGAAAGTCAAAGGGAAAACATTTTCCACACTCGGTGCCTCATTAATGATGAGTTATGTTCCTTGATAGTGGATGGGGGGAGTTGTGCGAATGTGGCCAGCACAAGAGTGGTAGAACACCTTAGGTTACCTACCATATCTCATGTCACGCCTGATCCGGTCGGTCATCGGTAGGCGATGACGTCAGAAGCAGATGACCACGTGGGCCAATCACAGAGTGACGCGTGGCACGTAAAGGCAGATGAACCAGGGTGGAGATCGTTCAAGAACGGCGATCAGTGGTCAGTTACCGAGTGACCGCCACCAGCAGATCAGTTCCTACTTGAGCGCCTGGAAGAAGAGCGCGAGAAAGGACGAAGCACCGATCAGTCATCGGTGCGTTCAGAGTGATCTGTCATCGGTACATGCATTGTGATCAGTCATCGATGCATGGAGAATGATCAGTCGTCGGGGGTTCCTTGTCAACACGTGTTAAACTGGGACCCAGGCTCCCAGCGAGAACGTTGCTCAAGGACCTCGCCTGATTCCATAAGCAGAGCACGAGGATGTGAAGAAGCACATCGGTCATCGGTGTGTGTTGAGGTGACATCGGCCGCGCGATGTGAACAACGCAACCGATGATCAGCGAAGCGCCCAGAGACAGTGAATGGCCTTAGTCGCGAGACAACCACGCATGAAGATGAGAAGACTCAGTTAAAGTGCAGAATCCTGCTGGACGAGAACCCATCAAAATTAGAGTCTCCCAGTGGGGTTGCATGTCTGCCACGTGGATGGTGAAGATGTTCCCAGAGAATAGGTAAGGCAGGTAGGCACAGAAGTCGAGGGGTCCAGAGGTACCCACGCGGCCTCCCCTGTCAGACCTGGTACTCAAGTGAAGAAGGCTGGCACGCAAAGCACCCTGGGGAGTGGAAACGACACTGCAGAGTAATTAAGTGAACCTAGAGGTAGCCCGTAGGGGCTACGCAGGGTTTATATGAGGAAGAAGAACACCAAACGAGGTATGCAATCTTTACCTCAGACACACAACACAAATCCTAGAGCACTCAGTCTTCGAATCAAAGAGGACTGAGGGCACACACACACGGTCTCACACAGAGAAACCTAAGAGAGACCTTTTGGTGTTCCCGTTGCCTGACTTGAGCGTCGGAGCTACAACGGCCTCTAGAGGCGCCGTCTGTGTGTTTTGCAGGCACCATTCGGAGTTCCGGTGAAGGTTCCTGGAGCCTCCTTGCAGAGCGCGCAGCAGATAGAAAGAAAAACGAAGGAGTGACGAGGCAATCTCTCCACGCTTGAGTCCGCGGTGAGATCATTTGGCGCCCACCGTGGGGCCCGAAGTAAAACGAAGCCCCCATACACAAGAACGAGGATAGAAATCGCACAGATGAGTAGAAGAGCCAGACAAACGACACCTCCACCACCTGCTGGTGAAGGAACTGTGACCATGGCGCAGGTCATGGAGATGATGCGCGCGTTACAGGAGAACGTCGCGGCATCGAGAGCTGAGCAGGAGAAGATGCATGCAGAGCTAACTGCATCGCACAGCAGGAATGAAGAGTTGAACCGCGTGAACGAGGAGTTGCGTAGGGAGCTGCAGGCGCAGAATGAGCGCGTATCCGAAGACAGAACGTCGATGCCGCCGTCGCCCCCTAGAGCATTTCCCATGCCCTTCTCCCCCGAGATCATGAACGCGGTGGTGCCCCCTAACTTGGTAGGAGTGAAGGCGTCGTTCACAGGGGTGGAAGACCCAGAGGCGCATTTGACAGCCTTCCACACTCAGATGATGCTGTCTGGAGGTTCAGACGCAGTGTACTGCAAAATGTTTATGAGCACGCTGAGCGGAGTGGCTATGGAGTGGTTCGTGAGCCTGCCGGAGGGCCACATCACCTCCTTCCATCAGTTCTCAAAGCTGTTCACGGAGCAGTATATAGTCAACAAAGCGCCGCCGGTGGTAGCTTACGACCTGTTCGACGTGCGCCAGAACCAGGGTGAATCGCTGAAGGACTTCCTCAACCGCTTTGGTGCGCGGGTGGTGAGACTGCCCAGCAAGGATGAGAGCATGCTGGTGCATGCATTCAAGAAAGGTGTGCTACCTGGCCCTTTCGGCGAATCGCTCATCAGGAGCCACCCTGCCACCTTTGCTGAGATTCGGCGACGAGCGGTGGCGCACATAGTAGCGGAGACAGAGGTCTCCGAGAAGAGAAGCAGTGTTGCACCATCTAAGCCACGCGGGGGTCATGGGAAGCAACAGCAACAGGCGCGGGTGTATGAGGCCAAGGAAGGAAAGAGGGTGCAAGGGAGGCCTCATCCCTATACACCCAGGAAAGACCAGGTCAAGGGGCGTGCAAGGGAGCACGACGCACCCCCTAGGTACGATTTCGTTGTAGAGTTGGCAGAGCTGATCGCCATCCCCGCCGTGGCTGCAAGGCTCCGAGTACCAGAGAAAACTAACAAGGTACTTGGAAGGAAGAAGGATGAGTGGTGTGATTTCCATCATGCTTATGGACACACACTCCGCACCTGCCTGGCATTGGGACGTCAACTCGCTGAGTTGGTGAAGTCAGGCCTCCTGACCGATTACCTACGGGGAGCGCAGGGTGATCGCGCTTCGGGGTCCCAAGCAGGTGATCAGCAACACGAAATCCCTGTGCATGGGGAGGTGATGACCATTATGGGAGGTTTTTCCGGTGGAGGGTGTTCCAGGTCGCAGAGAAGAAGGTACGCACGGTCGGTGATGGCCGTGGACTCGGTAGATGAAGGCCATTTCCCCGAGGTGGACATTACCTTCACAAGGGCTGATTTGCAAGACGTAATACCCCACAACAACGACCCGGTGGTCATCACCCTGGTGACAGCGGGAAGACGAGTGCACAGGGCGCTCGTAGACCAAGGAAGCTCAGCGGACGTCATGTTCTGGATAACGTTCAACAGGTTACAACTGTCCCCCGATCAGTTGAGGCCATATGATGGGTGTCTGTATGGTTTCGCGGGAGACCAGGTCGAGGTGCGGGGCTACATAGAGCTGAGGACGACGCTTACCGATGGAGTGGCGTCCCGCACAGAGAAGATAAAGTTCTTGGTGGTGAATGCCCCATCTGCATACAATATCTTGTTGGGAAGACCCACGCTCAACAGGTTGGGCGCAGTGCCATCGATGAGGCACATGAAGTTGAAGCTGCCATCGGTGGAAGGGGCTGTCATTACCATCAAGTCAGATCAGGCTGAGGCTAGGCGCTGTTATGAGAACAGCCTCAAGCAGAAGAGAAGCGTCTGCCATATCACTACAACACCGCCAGCAGGCGTGCTCCAGGACAGATCGGTGGTTCGTGGGGCACGGCCAGATCAGGAAATGGAAGATGCTACGCCGGGGGGCTCTCAGGTAGCTCAAGTCGAAGCGGAGGCAGGAAACGTGATCGATCCTCGCGAGTTAGACATCGCCAGGGCGGACGTCGCCCATGAAAGGAGGTCCCATCCAGCTGAGGGATGGAAAGAGGTGGAGATAAGGAGAAAAAGGTTTAAGTTGGGGGAATCGCTCACTGCGGAAGACCGATCACAGATCGCCTGTGTGATTGAGAAGCACATGGGCGCTTTTGCGTGGTCAGCTTCTGACATGCCGGGAATCGACCTTGATTTCCTTTGCCACCGCCTGTCAATGGACCCCAAGGCGCAGCCAGTGCGCCAAAGGCGAAGAAGTTTCAATGAAGAGAAGAAGAAGGTGATCCATGACGAGACGCAGAAGCTCCTTGCTGCTGGACATATTAGAGAGATCCAGTACCCCGAGTGGCTGGCAAACGTGGTACTGGTGCAGAAGTCAAATGGCAAATGGAGGATGTGTGTGGACTTCACTGATCTCAATAAGGCCTGCCCCAAGGACTCCTACCCTCTCCCTAGTATAGATGCATTGGTAGACAGCGCATCAGGGGGGAAGCTCCTCAGCTTTCTGGACGCATTCTCAGGCTACAACCAGATAAGGATGCACCCCATGGACGAGTGCAAGACTGCCTTCATGACGGAGCGATCTTGCTACTGCTACAAGGTAATGCCATTTGGGTTGAAGAACGCAAGAGCTACCTATCAGAGACTTATGGATAGGGTACTCTCGCCCATGCTTGGAAGGAACGTGCATGCATACGTAGATGACATGGTGGTCACGTCGCGGGAGAAGGCGCACCATGTAGTTGATCTGGAAGAACTTTTCACCACCATCGCCAAGTATGGGTTGAAGCTCAACCCTGAGAAATGCATCTTCGGTGTGGAGGCTGGGAAGTTCTTGGGTTTCCTCCTAACGGAGCGTGGAATTGAGGCGAACCCGGAGAAGTGCGCGACAATCGTGGCAATGAGGACCCCAACGACAGTGAAGGAGGTGCAGCAGCTCACTGGTCGGTTGGCCGCCTTGTCACGGTTCATGTCTGCTGGAGGAGAGAAGGGTCATCCGTTTTTCCAATGTCTCAAGCGCAGCAGTAGATTCGTGTGGACACCGGAGTGCGAAGAAGCCTTCTTGAAGCTGAAGGAGTATCTGGCGAGCCCACCAGTATTGTATAAACCACAAATGGGCACCCCTCTTCGCCTGTATTTTGCTGTGACAGAGAGGGCGGTCAGCTCGGTCCTGGTACAAGAGCAGGATCAGGTCCAGAAACCTGTGTATTTTGTAAGTAAGGTGCTGCGAGGCCCGGAAACGAGGTATCAGACCCTGGAGAAGGCAGCACTGGCGGTAGTTTTTTCAGCTAGAAGGCTCAGACACTATTTCCACAGCTTCACCATAGTGGTCATGACAGACTTGCCCATCCAGAACGTGTTGAAGAAGCCAGACGTAGTGTAAGGACCTGAAAAAAATTAAATTGGAATAAAAGAGTTATATTTTAAATGAATTCTAAGTATGTTTTCATTTAAAATAAAAAGGGAGGAAAAGTTAAGTTTAGAAGGCTACGAGGTCGCCGGTCGCCTGCTACACATGAGCGCCAGGTGGACGTCGCCAGGGCGCGAGAGGCATGCAGGCATCGCGCGGGCGTGAGAGGCATGCAGGCATCGCGCGGGCGCGAGAGGCATGCAGGCATCGCGCGGGCGCGAGAGGCATGCAGGCATCGCGCGGGCGCGAGAGGCATGCAGGCATCGCGCGGGCGCGAGAGGCATGCAGGCATCGCGCGGGCGCGAGAGGCATGCGGGCATCGCGCGGGCGCGAGGCATGCGGGCATTGCCAGGGCGCGAGGCATGTGGACGTGGCCAAGGCGCAAGAGTTATGAGGGCGTCGCCAGGGAAGACATCGGTTGTCTCCCAGAGGAAGACATCGGTCGTCTTCCAGGGCGAAGGAGACATCGGTCGTTCGCCAGGATGAGTCAGCAGTGGAAAGTTATCGCGCGACGTCGAGTTTCACACAGAGAAGGTAAGACCCAGACTCCCAGCATGAAGCGTAGTGCACGCACGCCACGTAGACAAAAAGGGTGGTTCAGAATAGTGACATCAGAATGTTGGCATGCGCGAGAGACACTCGCGGTCGTACTGTTCAGAGCAGTGGTTGACATGCACAAGCGACAACAGTGGCAGTACTGTTCAGAGCAGTGGTTGGCATGCACCAGAGACAACAGTGGTCGTACTGTTCAGGGCAGTGGTTCTCAGACTTCTCTGCAGAGTGGGTGTAGCAGCTGCTTTTGATGGATAAGTTGGTTTAAGATGCAGAGACCCACTGCTGAGAGAAACAAAAAAAAAACGTTGCAGCTTTCAAAGAGAAAAAGAGTGAGTTACCTCCCTTCTCCTCCAGATATCTCCTTCGCGCCGCGATTCTAGCATCTTCACGCAAGAGTACGACGAGAGGCAGCACCATTAGAGCACCTGGGAGGTTCTCTGCAAGTCCTTCAACCAGACGCAAAAACAGAGCCAAGGCGTTGTTCAAGCTTCGTTGGGTTTCGGAGCTCCTGGTGTTTTGCGCAAGTCCAGGTAAGGGAAGCTGGACTTCATTTTCAATACAAGCCATAGTTTAGCTATTTTCTGAGGTGAGGGCGACGTGGTCGCCGGTTTTCGTTTCATCTTTGTAAAATGCTCTGTTCTTATGTGTTTGGGCGACGTGGTCGCCGGTTTTATATACAGTCTTCGAAATACCCTGTTTTTGAACCAGGTCGCCGGTTTTGGCGCTGTTTTACGAACTCCCCTGTTTTTGGTGTTGTTTTGAAACTGTTTGAGATGTAAATGTGATATTCGAAAACATGAACATGGGAGGGAGTTTTGCTGTGATTGAAATCATTCATTTAAGTGTTATATGATGTGTGGAATGTTGTGAATGTGGAATCGAGGCATAGTATTTTCAGGAAAGAAAATACCGTGTAAGATCGCGTAGGATGTGCATTGACCGGTGATTCGTCATGATATCCTGACTCTCCTGAGATAATGAATTCATATAGATGAAGTTATTCAGGCGTTGAGAGTCGAGGGAGGTTCATACGTATGGGTGAGTTGTTTGAAAGAGAACGAGCTCGACCTGTGGTGTGGATTAACCCTGTCATGCTTGGATGGTGATGATATTGAGATTCATTATACGCTTGTGAATGTGTGTGATTTCACGGCGACCCTGTGAATGTGTGTGATTTCACAGTGGGCAGTATGACAGGTGCGAATCTATGAGTCTAGTCAATGCATGAGTCTTCCGGAAGTAGTGTCAAGTGTCTTGTGTGTTGAGTCAGTGGTGGTCTGACATGTGAAATGAGGAACTTGAAATTGATAGACACTTGGTACAGTTGTGAAATAGAATGACTCTGGAAAATATTGTGAAATGTGTGATTTCTGGGTGATCAGGTGAAGAGTATGAGAAACTTGATAACTTTACGTGAATATCTTGAAATTGTTTACCTTGATTTTATTTTAAGTATCCTTATTTAAACTCTTTTTAAATGTCTAGCTTACCCTGTGTTTTCGTTTGTGTTGTGGCCTTTTCTTAAACCTGTAATGATCGTGTAAAATTTACACGGGAGCAGATGATGTTGCAGGAAGTAGAGCTCTTTAGAAAATTGTCGCTGGAAGGAGATCGCCGGTTTTCTTTTCTGTTGGGTGATCGCCCCTCTTGCTGCTTTATAATAGGAGATCGCCTTTATGAAAGGAGATCGCCCTTCTTATAGGAGATCGCCCTTTTTGCCAGGAGATCGCCTATCTGTCTTTTGTATTGTATTTTGTTTACGTTTTTAGTGGAGAAGTGATCGTTTGTATTAAACTCCCTGTGAGGAGAAACTTATTTATTTTATATAAAGATTTTGCTCACTTCAATCTATTTGTCACCTTTATTTTCGTTTTATATTTATTTTCAAAGAAATTTGGCGGGATGTTACATTAATGGTATCATAGCAGTTCGTCCTTAGGATGACCTGAGGGCTGTGGATCCATTGTGTTTCTTCTGCTCATGAAAGTTATTTGAGTTTAAAATAATAACTATAGTGAAAGGTTTTCAAACGTTTTTGTATTGAAATTTTGTGTGTGCTTTGGTGAATATATGTTCTAATTGAAAATCTTAGTATTAAGAATGAGAAGGTCTTGATAAAGTAGTGAGGGTGCACACTCATAACTGGATCGAGATGAGTCTCAATCTTAATTCCAAAGGTTTGATGTTTAGCATATATTGAATTCTGGTGTGAGCTATCTCATTCTCTTGAGTGTCTTTGTAATTGATTGAAAATGGTTGATTGGATTGGTGACTGCATACCAGTAGTTGTGCTGGTGTTATGCTTGATGTTATAAGCATTATGACTCTGTTGTTGAGCTCAAATTCTTAATGATTTTGAGATGCCGACCTTTGTAAGGTCTATATGTTACCTCCTGAATGAATTGATTTCTTATCGATCTCATTCTTGTAGTTGTAGGGAATATAGAAACCTGTAGTTTCAACTCTAAAACGAAGAGAGATGGCACGTAGACCTTCTACCCCTCCCCAATCTTCTTCGGAGATGAGCCAGATTGCTAAGGCTATCGAGATGATGGCAACTGCCATCCAGCAGCAGAATGCAGCGATGGCTCAGAACCATCAAGCTATAATGCACCACTGGGAAACTGCTCGGTCGGCTGAGACAAACTCCCACGGCGGTCAGCCTCAAGAACGGATGGGACTGACCGAGTTCATGAGGCACAACTCACCCAAGTTCAGTGGGAATGCTACCCCTGATCAGGCAGATCAGTGGGTCAGAGAGTTGGAGAAAATCTTTAGGGCGACCTCCTGCCCTGAAGAGAAGAAACTGTTGTTTGCCACCTATCTGCTATTTGGAGAAGCTGAGTTCTGGTGGATGGGAGCTCAGCAGATGATGGAGGCAGTCGACCTCAGGCAGCAGGGAGAGTGTTTGCCATGACTGGAGCGGAGGCATCTCAGTCAGGTAACTTAGTACAGAATGTTGCTCTATAGCTGGTAGATGCATTAGAATTTTGTTTGATTTTGGAGCGACACACTCCTTTGTGTCAAGCCTGTGTGTAGCCGAGTTGGGCCTTCTAGTGAAGGAGTTACCGTTTGAAACTGTTGGTCTATACACCTGCATCAGGACAGGTGTTGACCTCTACAGTTTGTCCCGAATGTCCAGTGATAGTAGAGGGACGCAGATTCAAGGTGAACTTGATCTGCCTACCTCTTCAGGATCTGGATGTTATCCTGGGAATGGATTGGCTAGCTGCCAATCACGTTCTCGTAGTCTGTGGTAGTCAGAAGATAGCGTTTCCAGACCTCCAAGGGGCAGACGTGATATCTACTCAGCGAGGGTGGTCGGTATTGGAGGAAGGGGCGAGGTGCTTCGTGAATCCTAGCTCAGTTGGGAGTGAAGAATGAAGAGGACGTAAGTTGGATACCTGTGGTGAAAGATTTCATGGATGTAATTTCAGAAGAAATATCCGGATTACCTCCTAAGAGAGAAGTGGAGTTCTCTATTGATTTTGGTACCTGGGGCTGGACCAGTGTCAATGGCACCTTACAGGAGGGCTCCAGCCGAGTTGGAAGAGTTTACCTATAATAACGGTGATCATGCTGGCATTGGGATGGCAACGTATGAAGCTTTGTATGGAAGGAAATGCAGAACTCCTTTGTACTGGTACCAGGAAGCAGTATTAGTTGAACCAGAGTTGATTCAGCAGACGACTGAGAAGGTGCAGATCAGGGATGACTTGTCCTTTGAAGTGAGACCAGTCAGGATTGACGATAGGCAAAGTAAGCAGCTCAGAGGCAAGACCATCAACATGGTGAAAGTGGTGTGGGATGAGCGATCGGGTGATTCAACTTGGGAATTAGAAGAACCCATGAGAGAAGCCTATCCATACCTCTTTTCCTTGTAATTCAATTTTCGAGGACGAAAATTTTTCTTGTTGGGGAGAATGTAAGGACCTGAAAAAAATTAAATTGGAATAAAAGAGTTATATTTTAAATGAATTCTAAGTATGTTTTCATTTAAAATAAAAAGGGAGGAAAAGTTAAGTTTAGAAGGCTACGAGGTCGCCGGTCGCCTGCTACACATGAGCGCCAGGTGGACGTCGCCAGGGCGCGAGAGGCATGCAGGCATCGCGCGGGCGTGAGAGGCATGCAGGCATCGCGCGGGCGCGAGAGGCATGCAGGCATCGCGCGGGCGTGAGAGGCATGCAGGCATCGCGCAGGCGCGAGAGGCATGCAGGCATCGCGCGGGCGCGAGAGGCATGCAGGCATCGCGCGGGCGCGAGAGGCATGCGGGCATCGCGCGGGCGCGAGGCATGCGGGCATTGCCAGGGCGCGAGGCATGTGGACGTGGCCAAGGCGCGAGAGTTATGAGGGCGTCGCCAGGGAAGACATCGGTTGTCTCCCAGAGGAAGACATCGGTCGTCTTCCAGGGCGAAGGAGACATCGGTCGTTCGCCAGGATGAGTCAGCAGTGGAAAGTTATCGCGCGACGTCGAGTTTCACACAGAGAAGGTAAGACCCAGACTCCCAGCATGAAGCGTAGTGCACGCACGCCACGTAGACAAAAAGGGTGGTTCAGAATAGTGACATCAGAATGTTGGCATGCGCGGGAGACACTCGCAGTCGTACTGTTCAGAGCAGTGGTTGACATGCACAAGCGACAACAGTGGCAGTACTGTTCAGAGCAGTGGTTGGCATGCACCAGAGACAACAGTGGTCGTACTGTTCAGGGCAGTGGTTCTCAGACTTCTCTGCAGAGTGGGTGTAGCAGCTGCTTTTGATGGATAAGTTGGTTTAAGATGCAGAGACCCACTGCTGAGAGAAACAAAAAAAAAACGTTGCAGCTTTCAAAGAGAAAAAGAGTGAGTTACCTCCCTTCTCCTCCAGATATCTCCTTCGCGCCGCGATTCTAGCATCTTCACGCAAGAGTACGACGAGAGGCAGCACCATTAGAGCACCTGGGAGGTTCTCTGCAAGTCCTTCAACCAGACGCAAAAACAGAGCCAAGGCGTTGTTCAAGCTTCGTTGGGTTTCGGAGCTCCTGGTGTTTTGCGCAAGTCCAGGTAAGGGAAGCTGGACTTCATTTTCAATACAAGCCATAGTTTAGCTATTTTCTGAAGTGAGGGCGACGTGGTCGCCGGTTTTCGTTTCATCTTTGTAAAATGCTCTGTTCTTATGTGTTTGGGCGACGTGGTCGCCGGTTTTATATACAGTCTTCGAAATACCCTGTTTTTGAACCAGGTCGCCGGTTTTGGCGCTGTTTTACGAACTCCCCTGTTTTTGGTGTTGTTTTGAAACTGTTTGAGATGTAAATGTGATATTCGAAAACATGAACATGGGAGGGAGTTTTGCTGTGATTGAAATCATTCATTTAAGTGTTATATGATGTGTGGAATGTTGTGAATGTGGAATCGAGGCATAGTATTTTCAGGAAAGAAAATACCGTGTAAGATCGCGTAGGATGTGCATTGACCGGTGATTCGTCATGATATCCTGACTCTCCTGAGATAATGAATTCATATAGATGAAGTTATTCAGGCGTTGAGAGTCGAGGGAGGTTCATACGTATGGGTGAGTTGTTTGAAAGAGAACGAGCTCGACCTGTGGTGTGGATTAACCCTGTCATGCTTGGATGGTGATGATATTGAGATTCATTATACGCTTGTGAATGTGTGTGATTTCACGGCGACCCTGTGAATGTGTGTGATTTCACAGTGGGCAGTATGACAGGTGCGAATCTATGAGTCTAGTCAATGCATGAGTCTTCCGGAAGTAGTGTCAAGTGTCTTGTGTGTTGAGTCAGTGGTGGTCTGACATGTGAAATGAGGAACTTGAAATTGATAGACACTTGGTACAGTTGTGAAATAGAATGACTCTGGAAAATATTGTGAAATGTGTGATTTCTGGGTGATCAGGTGAAGAGTATGAGAAACTTGATAACTTTACGTGAATATCTTGAAATTGTTTACCTTGATTTTATTTTAAGTATCCTTATTTAAACTCTTTTTAAATGTCTAGCTTACCCTGTGTTTTCGTTTGTGTTGTGGCCTTTTCTTAAACCTGTAATGATCGTGTAAAATTTACACGGGAGCAGATGATGTTGCAGGAAGTAGAGCTCTTTAGAAAATTGTCGCTGGAAGGAGATCGCCGGTTTTCTTTTCTGTTGGGTGATCGCCCCTCTTGCTGCTTTATAATAGGAGATCGCCTTTATGAAAGGAGATCGCCCTTCTTATAGGAGATCGCCCTTTTTGCCAGGAGATCGCCTATCTGTCTTTTGTATTGTATTTCGTTTACGTTTTTAGTGGAGAAGTGATCGTTTGTATTAAACTCCCTGTGAGGAGAAACTTATTTATTTTATATAAAGATTTTGCTCACTTCAATCTATTTGTCACCTTTATTTTCGTTTTATATTTATTTTCAAAGAAATTTGGCGGGATGTTACACGTAGCAGGGAGGATGGTCAAGTGGGCTGTGGAACTCTCAGAATTCGACATCCAGTACGAGCCCCGAGGACCAATCAAGGGGCAGGTGTTCGCCGACTTCGTGGTTGAACTGTCGCCGGTCGCGACACCTGCAGAAGGCGTAGTTTTCCGATGGGTCTTATCAGTGGATGGCTCCTCCAATTAGCAGGGAAGCGGCGCTGGAGTCATTCTGGAAGGCCCGAATGGGGTGCTGATCGAACAATCCCTTCGCTTTGCCTTCAAGGCTAGCAACAATCAGGCAGAGTATGAAGCCCTGATCGCAGGAATGTTGCTGGCAAAAGAAATGGGAGCAAGAAGTCTGGTGGCTAAGAGTGACTCATTGCTAGTCACTGGGCAAGTTACAGGGGAGTTCCAGGCAAAAGATCCTCAGATGGTAGCCTACCTGGAGTACGTCCAGCTCATGAAGACGTCCTTCGATGAGTTCGAGCTGATACATGTCCCCCGTGAGCAAAATGCCAGAGCAGATCTGCTTGCCAAGCTGGCCAGCTCAGGCAAGGGGGGAAAACAGAGGACCGTCATTCAAGAGACTTTAAAGGTGCCACGAGCGTTCGTATCTGATAATCAAGTACTTCAAGTATCCAAGTCGGTGGAGCGTCTTGCGATCAGTCATCGGTCCCTAACTCAAGAAACGCTGAAAGCACCGAGGGTGAGGGCGCGACCGGCAAGGACTGACGAGGCGATGGAAGTCTGCACTGTCAAGGGGCCCGATACATGGATGACGCCGTACCAGTTGTACCTAGAGGATGGTGTGCTCCCACTGGACCCAACAGAGGCAAAGAAGATAAAGAAGAGCTCGAGTAAGTTTACTCTAATCGATGGGAACTTGTTTAGATTTGGCTTTTCCCACCCAGTACAAATGTGCGTGCATGGAGAGCAATGCACCAGACTCATGTCAGAGTTGCACGAAGGGGTATGCGGAAGCCACGTCGGTGGTCGCGCTTTGGCAAGTAGAATCCTCCGCGCAGGGTATTACTGGCCAACGCTGAAAGAAGACTGTGTGAAGTACGCTTAGCGGTGCAAACAATGCCAACTTCATGCAGACTGGCATAAGGCGCCCCCGGAGGAGTTGGGGTCCATTCATAGCCCGTGGCTCTTTCACACGTGGGGAATCGACATCCTGGGACCTTTTCCTCTGGCGATCAGGCAGATGAAGTTCCTCATAGTGGCCATCGAGTATTTCACAAAATGGGTGGAGGCGGAACCAGTGGCCCACATCACCGCTCAGAAGGTCGAGCATTTTGTCTGGAAGAATATTGTCTGTCGTTTTGGAGTACCCAAGAGGCTGGTATCCGACAATGGCACTCAGTTCACCAGTCATCAGTTGAGAAAGATGTGCGAAGAACTGAAGATACAGCAAGTGTTCGCCTCAGTAAAACACCCGCAGACCAACGGGCAGGTGGAGTCAGCCAACCGAGTGCTGCTTAGGGGACTGAAGCGAAGATTAGAGAAAGCCAAGGGTAATTGGGCAGAAGAGGTTCCCAGAATTGTATGGTCCTACCATACCACCCCACAGTCTAGCACCCAAGAGACACCCTTTAGTCTTGTCTATGGGACGGATGCTATGATCCCCGTGGAGATACAGGAGAGCTCCCCTAGATTCCTGAACTTTATCGTCGAAGAGTCCAATCAGGAGCGAAAGGTGAATCTGGACCTCCTGGACGAAGTGCGAGAGGGAGCCAGGGTCAGTGCGGAAGCTGTCAAAAGAAGAGTGGAACGGAGACACAATTCCAAGGTGAAGCCCAGGCGTTTCCAGGAGGGCGATCTGGTGATGAGGAAGGCACACCACAATGAGATGGAGAACAAGTTATCTCCAAAGTAGACGGGTCCATATAGAGTAGTTGAGGCGTTGGAGAATGGAGCTTATCGGCTGGAGACTCTGGATGGAGCACCTATCCCCAGGACATGGAACGCTACGCACTTGAAATTCTACTTCAGTTAAGTTGTAAAGTAGATGCGTTCTCGCGCACTCAATGTATTTACTGAAAATGGTTAAGCAAATCAGGGGGCACTCTTTTCCCTAGAGGGTTTTTAACGAGGCCACCCAATAAAAAAAAAAAAAGATTTCAGTATGTCAAGTGTGCACATGTTTCCCAGTCTCAAGTTCCGCTTGCCACAGATGCAAGTCCAAGGGATCGGTTGGAGCCTGCTCGCCCCAGGCGCGAGTACGGACCACTGACCTGTGTTCTCCTCACCCCAGAAGTGAGTGCAGGTGGCCAAAGTTTGGGAACTCGGGAGTTCTAGTAAAACCAAGAGAGGGAAAGGGAAGATTTCGAGAAACGTCCAAGAGGAACCAGACCTAAAGATCGATGACCTCGGGGCAAGCGAGAGGGGTCAACAAGAAAAACTCTCCTTCCCCGTAGCAAGACATCACCTTCGCGTTTAAGCACCAATAAGCAGAGCTCGATCGGTCATCGGTGCCCCAAAGTAAGATCAGCCGTCGGTGCATGTGGGGAGTAAGTACTCGGTCGGTTCACTGGTCATCGGGGTCGTGCTAACACGTGTTAAGCTGGAACCCAGGTTCCCAGCGAGAGCGTTACGCACGCACCTCGCATGATTCCAGAAGAAGGTTTGTCATCAGGGTCTTGTTAACACGTGTTAAGCTGGGACCCAGGCTCCCAGCGAGAGCGTTACGCATGCACCCCGCATGATTCCAAACCAGAAGAAGAGGAGTTGCCCGCTCAAAGGGCGTGCGGTGATACCATGCAGGCAGGGATGCGCCTGGCGAGTGCGCTTAGACAGCCACCCCTGGTGCTCCCCTGGGAGCATGCACCCACTCAATAGAGAAAGTCCTCACCCTCGACTTTGTACAGCGGGGTGCAGGCAGAGAAAGCCCTCTTCCTCTGCTTTTTACAGCAAGGTTGAGGCGAGAAAAGGTCCTCACCCTCGACTTTGTACAGCGGGGTGCAAGCAGAGAGAGTCCTCTTCCTCTGCTCCTTACGGCAAGGTTGAGGCAAAGGAACCAAGTCCTTATCCTCTGCTTCATACAGCAAGGTTAAGACTACAGAGAAAGTCCTCACCTCGACTTCCTACAGCGAGGCTGAGGCAAGAGGGGTCATCAAGAAGCAGTCCCCTTCCCCAAAATACAAGCATCATCTTCAGGGGTCGGGTCCTCTATGCACTTAGCGCTGGAGCGACATGGAAGTAATGCGAAGCCTGAAGCGCGATGACTGATCGGTGGCGCGCTAACATGCTAGTCGGTGGTCGGTAGCAAAGCTCTTAGTATGAAAGCATGCCCAAACAAGCTCTTGGACGATCAATTCGAAGCATTTAGACGCCATCAGGTCAGTCATCAAACATGAACTTATGCGTAAAAGATCTATATACAAGTTTGTAGCAGCAAGAAAAATTGCACAAAAGGAGAAGTGGCAAGGGAACAAGCTCAAGGAGGAGGAATGAGCCTGCCATCGGCCACTAAATGGTGGAGGCCAGGTTGGGTAGAGTCCAAGTCTGGAAGGACGCAGTGAACCTGCTGCCAGCCCATAGAACCCATCTATCAGAACGTCGGCACCAACAGCCCTGGTCTCAGGTACATCAGCTTCGAGCTCCTTCTTCCCTTTGGCAACGAAGACCACTTAGTCTCTTCGCTGCGAACAAGTTCACAGCTCGAGACTGGGGGGCTTGTGATCCGGTCAGTCATCGGTAGGCGATGACGTCGGAAGCAGATGACCACGTGGGCCAATCACAAAGTGACGCGTGGCACGTAAAGGCAAATGAACCAGGGTGGAGATCATTCAAGAACGGCGATTAGTGGTCAGCTACCGAGTGACCGCCACCAGCAGATCAGTTCCTACTTGAGCGCCTGGAAGAAGAGCGCGAGAAGGGACGAAGCACCGATCAGTCATCGGTGCGTTCAGAGTGATCTGTCATCGGTACATGCATTGTGATCAGTCATCGGTGTATGGAGAATGATCAGTCGTCGGGGGTTCCTTGTCAACACGTGTTAAACTGGGACCCAGGCTCCCAGCGAGAACGTTGCTCAAGGACCTCGCCTGATTCCATAAGCAGAGCACGAGGATGTGAAGAAGCACATCGGTCATCGGTGTGTGTTGAGGTGACATCGGCCGCGCGATGTGAACAACGCAACCGATGATCAGCGAAGCGCCCAGAGACAGTGAATGGCCTTAGTCGCGAGACGACCACGCATGAAGATGAGAAGACTCAGTTAAAGTGCAGAATCCTGCTGGACGAGAACCCATCAAAATTAGAGTCTCCCAGTGGGGTTGCATGTCTGCCACGTGGATGGTGAAGATGTTCCCAGAGAATAGGTAAGGCAGGTAGGCACAGAAGTCGAGGGGTCCAGAGGTACCCACGCGGCCTCCCCTGTCAGACCTGGCACTCAAGTGAAGAAGGCTGGCACGCAAAGCACCCTGGGGAGTGGAAACGGCACTGCAGAGTAATTAAGTGAACCTAGAGGTAACCCGTAGGGGCTACGCAGGGTTTATATGAGGAAGAAGAACACCAAACGAGGTATGCAATCTTTACCTCAGACACACAACACAAATCCTAGAGCACTCAGTCTTCGAATCAAAGAGGACTGAGGGCACACACACACGGTCTCACACAGAGAAACCTAAGAGAGACCTTTTGGTGTTCCCGTTGCCTGACTTGAGTGTCGGAGCTACAACGGCCGCTAGAGGCGCCGTCTGTGTGTTTTGCAGGCACCATTCGGAGTTCCGGTGAAGGTTCCTGGAGCCTCCTTGCAGAGCGCGCAGCAGATAGAAAGAAAAACGAAGGAGTGACGAGGCAATCTCTCCACGCTTGAGTCCGCGGCGAGATCAACGCCCTATAAGCTTCATTGGTTAAGTGAAGAGGGGGAGATCATAGTCAATAAACAAGTCCTTATAGCCTTCTCTATTGGTAAATACAAGGATGAGGTCTTGTGTGATGTTGTCCCTATGGAAGCTACACATCTCCTTTTAGGTAGGCCATGGCAATTTGATAGAAAAAAAATTCATGATGGCCTTACCAACAAAATCTCTTTCCACTTCCATGGGTATAAGATCACATTAAAATATCTCTCACCAAAGGAAGTCCATGAGGACCAAGTGAAAATGAAAGAAAAGAGAGAGAAAGAAAAAGAAAAAAAGAGTGCCAAGAGAAGCCTTCTCATCTTAGCTAAAGAGGACAAAAAGGTAATGCTTACCCAAAAGTCTATCTATATAGCTTTTCCTAGGACCCTTAAGAGTGAGTCGGCCAAAGATAGTCCTATATGTGTGGAAAATTTGGTAAAGGAATTTGGAGATGTGTTTCAAGATCCCCCTGAAGGATTACCACCTCTAAGGGGAATTGAGCACCAAATAGATTTCGTTTATGGAACTTCTTTACGAAATAGGCCAGTCAATAGGACCAATCCAACCGAGGCCAAAGAGATTCAGCAACAAGTAGAGGCGTTAATAGCTAAGGGGTGGGTGCAAGATAGCATGAGTCCTTGTGCTATACTTGTGATTCTTGTCCCTAAAAAGGATGGGAGTTGGAGGATGTGTACGGATTGCCATGCTATAAACAACATAACCATCAAATATAGACATCCCATTTCTAGATTAGATGACTTGTTGGATGAGTTACATGGGTCTCAAGTATTCACTAAAATTGATCTTAAGAGCGGTTATAACCAAATACGGATTAAACCAGGAAATGAATGGAAAACTGCCTTTAAGTCCAAATTTGGTTTATATGAGTAGTTAGTCATGCCCTTTGGCTTAACCAAAGCTCCAAGCACCTTCATGCGACTTATGCACCATGTTTTAAGACCCTTCATTGGCAAGTTTGTAGTGATTTACTTTGATGATATTCTCATCTACAACTTGTCTTTAGAGGAACATAAACAACATGTTACGCAAGTTCTTGAAACCCTTAGGAAGGAAAAATTGTATGCAAATCCTGAAAAATGTGTGTTTGCAATAGACCACATAGACTTCCTAGGGTTTGTGGTAAGTTCACAAGGGGTGCATGTGGATGAAACAGAGGGTGCAGCAATTAAACATTGGCCCACACCCACCAATGTTAGTGAGGTATGAAGCTTTCATGGCCTTGCTAGTTTTTATAGGAGGTTGTGAAAGACTTTAGTACCATTGCCGCACCTCTCAATGCCATAGTAAAGAAGGATGTTATGTTTAAATGGGGCCAAGAACAAGAAAAAGATTTTTAAACTTTGAAAGATAAGTTGACTAAGGCACCCATTTTGGCACTCCCTAACCTTACTAAGACCTTTGAGATTGAATGTGATGCCTCTAATATAGGCATTGGGGCAATCCTCCTGCAAGAGGGTCACCCCATAGCTTATTTTAGTAAGAAACTCAAGGGGAGTCATCTCAACTACTCCACCTATGATAAAGAACTCTATGCTCTTGTATGAGCCTTGCAAAATTGGCAGCACTACCTTTTTCCAAAGGAGTTTGTGATACATAGTGTAAGGACCTAGAAACTTTAATTGGAATGAAAGTGTTATATTTAAATAATTTCAGAAGATGTTATTATTTAAAATACAAAGAGTTGGTAATAGAAGTTTCGTAGTAGTCGTACATCGGACGTCACCCAAGGTCTGGGGTCAGCTGGTAGAGGTCGGTCGGCTTACCATTGTATTAACATAGTAGTCAGGTGCGATGACTTTATCGTGAGGTAATCACGTGGATGTGCTCGAGGAAGACATGTGGATCAAGAAGAATAAAGGAAGAAAAGTGTAGCTAAGAAGTCTTCTACGAGATCGCCGTTATTGAAGACGGAGGCGATCTCCGACTTCTCAGGCACATAATCGCCTGTCGCCTAGAGGAGACATGACCGCCAATCGCCTATGGTGTACGTGATCGACGGGAGTGCACGTAGTATGTGGTCAAGATGCTGGATCAACCATAGTGGGTTCCAAAAACCACGCGTATCAAGGTGTGGGCTAAGCCTTAGATACGCTGTGCATGCGAAGCTCTATGCTTGAGCATAAGAAATTGTCCTTAGTGTTGCATGCATGGGCGCACGAGGAGTAGTGCTGATCTACTCTTCGAAATGTGAAGTTACCGACGTCACCAAGCCATCTGGAGGTGATACCTTGGACATAACATAATGGGAGGATGAACCTTCAGCAAGGTGTGACGATGTGACATCGGTGACCAGAGTAAGGCGATGTGTTCTCGTCACCCACAAGGGCGATAAGAGATCGCCAACAGGATGAGAGGAACATCGGTCATCAACCAAGATGGGAGACACATCGGTGGTCTGCCAGGGAGAGACATCGGTGGTCTGCCAGGGTGAGACATCGGTTGTCTGCCAGTGTGAGACATCGGTGGACCTCCAGGGTGATACAACGGTTGTCTGCCAGGATGAGGAATCAGTCGTCCATCAGGAAGAGGAATCAGTCATCACCGGGATGAGGCACATCAGTCATCGCCGGTATGAGAGACACATTGGTCGTCTCCCAGGGAGAGACATCGGTCGTCCTCCAGGATGAGGCCTCGGTGGATAGTCATCGCGCGAGCGGTCATCGGTGGAAGGTTATCGCGCGATGTCGAGTTTCACACAGATAAGGTGGGACCCAGGCTCCCAGCATGAGGCGTCCTGCACGCGCGACACATAGACAAAAAGGGTGGTTCAGAATAGTGACATCAGAGAGTTGGCATGCGCAGAGTCACGTGTAGTCGTACTGTTCAGGGAAGCATACACGCAAACTTCCCTGCAGAGTGGGTGGTGGCAGCGGCTTTTGTGGACAAGTTGGTTTAAGATTCAAAAACCCACTTCTGAGAGGCAAAGAACGTTGCAGTGGTTCAAGAGTGAAAGAGTGAGTTTACCTTCATTCTTCTCCTTTTCTCTCCTTCGCGCTGCGATTCAGGCATCCTCAAGCACCAGTGCGACGAGCGACGACTGCCCTTGGAGCACCTGGGAGGTTCTCTACAAGTTCTACAAACCAGACGCTAAAACAGAGCTAAGGCGTCCTTTAAGCTCGGTGGGTTTTGGAACTCCTGGTGTTTTGTGCAAGTCCAGGTAAGGGAAGCTAGCCTTATTTCTAACGAAAACCTTATATTCGATGATTGAGATGATGGGGCGACGTGGTCGCCGGTTTTCAACTGTTATTGCATAACCCCCTGTTTTTGGACGAGATCGCCGGTTTTGGCGTTGTTTTTCGAACTCCCCTGTTTTTGGTATTGTTTGAAACTATTTGAGATTTAAATGTGATATTCGAAAATCTGAACCTTGGAATGAGTTTTGCTGTGATTGGAATCGTTCATTTAAGTGTTATATGATGTGTTGAATGTTGTGAATGTGGGATCAAGGCATAGTACTTTCAGGAAAGAAAATACCGTGTAAGATCGTGTAGGATGTGCATTGATCGGTGATTTCTATAATGAGATATCCTGACTCTCCTGAGATAATGAATTCATATAGATGAAGTTATTCAGGCATTGAGAGTCGATGGAGGTTCATACGTATGGGTAAGTGTTTGAAAGATAACTACTTGACCTGTTGTGTGGATTCACCCTGTCATACTGTGAGAGTGATGAAATTGAGATCGAGATTGTGTTGATGCGCATGGCTGTGGAAACATTACAGCAATGAAGTATGACAGGTGCAAGTCTCTGGATGCTAAGTTCAATGCACGAGTCTTCCGGAAGCAGTGTCAAGTGTCCTGTGTGGACTTTACTTGCTGTACTGTGTGGACTTTACTTGCTGTCTTGTGTGGACTTCATTAGCTGTCCTGTGTGGACTTCACTAGCTGTCCTGTGTGGACTTTACAGTGGTGTGGTATGTGTCTATGTGTGTTGAATCAGTGGAAGTCTAACGTAAGAAATGAGAAACTTTGAAATTGATAGACACTTGATGAATTATGTGAATTGAAAGACTCTTGAAGAAATTGTGAAATGTGTGATTTCTTGATGGTCATGTGAAGGGAATGAGAAAATTGATGGTTTTTACATGGGTGTCTTAAATTTGTTTTATCTTGATTTTAAAGTTTCATATCTCAATTCTCTTTCAAATATCTAGCTTACCCTGTGATTTTGGTGTTGTGTTTGGCTTTTTCTTAAACCTGTGATGATCGTGTATAATTTACACGGGAGCAGATGATGTTGCAGGAAGTAGAGCTCCTCTGTGAGTGGTCGCCGGAAGGAGATCGCCTGTTTCTATTTCTGTCGGGCGATCACCCCTTTTTCTGTTTTCTGATAGGAGATCGCTGTAACATCCCGCCAAATACTTTGGAATAATTATAAAATGAAATAAAGGTAAACAAATATATTGAAAAGAACAAAATTATATATATATAAAGAAGTTTCTCCTTACAGGGAGTTTAATACATATTCGGTCAATTTTCCAAAAACGTAAACAAAATACATTAAAATATGAATACAGGCAATCTCCTAACAGCAAAAAGGCGATCTCCTATCAGAGAACGGCGATCTCCTATCAGAAAACAGAAAAAGGGTGATCGCCTAACAGAAAGAGGAACAGGCGATCTCCTTCCGGCGACCACTCACTGAGGAGCTCTACTTCCTGCAACATCATCTGCTCCCGTGTAAATTGTACACGATCATCACAGGTTTAAGAAAAGCCAAACACAACACCAGAAATCACAGGGTAAGCTAGATATTTAAAAGAGAGTTTAGATATGAACTTTAAAAATCAAGGTAAAACAAATTCAAGATACCCACGTAAAACTATCAATTTTCTCATTCTCTTCACATGACCATCAAGTAAACACGTATTTCACAATTCCTCAAGAGTCATTCAAATCACATAATGCATCAAGTGTCTATCAAATTCAATGTTCCTCATTTCTCACGTCAGACTTCTACTGACTCATCACACAAGACACTTGACACTACTTCCGGAAGACTCGTGCGTTGAACTTAGCATCCAGAGACATGCACCTGTCATACTTCATTTGCTGTAATGTTTCCACAGCCATGCGCATCAACACAAACTCGATCTCAATTCATCACTCTCACAGTATGACAGGGTTAATCCATATAACAGGCCGAGCTCGTTCTTTTTCACACGACTCACTCATTCATATGAACCTCCTTCGACTCTCACCAACTGGATAACTTCCTCTATGTGATTCCATTATCTCAGCAGAGTCAGGATCGCCTCATTCACAGGATACTCACAGATCAATACACTTCATAACCAAATCTCAACACGGTATTTCCTTTCCTGAAAATACTATGTCTTGATCCCACATTCACGACATTCCACATATCATATAACACTTAAATGAATAATTCCAATCACAACAACAATCATTTCATGGTTCATATTTTCGAATATCACATTTAAATCTCAAACAGCTTCAAACAACACAAAACAGGGGAGTTCGAAAAACAACGCCAAAACCGGCGATCTCGTTCAAAAACAGAGGATTGTACAATAACAGTTGATAAACCGGCGACCACGTCGCCCCCATCATCTTAATCATCGAATATAAGGATTTTCGTTGGAAATAAGGCTAGCTTCCCTTACCTGGACTTGCGCAAAACACCAAGAGCTCCAAAACCCACCGAGCTTAAAGGATGCCTTAGCTCTGTTTTAGCGTCTGGTTTGTAGAACTTGCAGAGAACCTCCCAGGTGCTCTAAGGGCAGTCGTCGCTGGTTGCACTGGTGCTTGAGGTTGCCTGAAACGCAGCGCTAAGGAGAGAAAAGAGAGGGATGAAGATGCACTCACTCTTTCACTCTCGAGTCTCTGTAACCTTCTTTGCCTCCTCACAGTGGGTTTTTGAATCCAAGCCTACTAGTCCACGCATGCTGCTGCCACCACCCCCTCTGCAAGAAAGCCAGAGTGTACGTTTCACTGAACAGTACGGCCATGGTTGTCTTCTTGTGCATGCCAACCACTTCCCTGAACAGTACGACCGCGAGTGTCTCTTGCGCATGCCAACCTTCTGATGTCACTATTCTGAACCAGCCTTTTTGTCCACGTGGCGCGCGTGCAAGACGTGCCATGCTGGGAGTCTGGGTCCCACCTTAACTGTGTGAAACTCGACATCGCGCGATAACCTTCCACCGATGACCGCTCGCGCGATGACTATTCACTGAGGTCTCATACTGGCAAACGACCGATGTCTCTCCCTGGAAGACGACCGATGTCTCTCCCTGGAAGACGACCGATGTATCTCTCTGGGAGACGACCGATGTCTATCCCTGGCGACGCCCGCATGCCTCTCGCGCCCTGGCGATGCCTGCATGCCTCGCGCCCCGACGACGCCCGCATGCCTCTCGCGCCCCAGTGTTGCCCGCATGCCTCGCGCCCCGGCGTTGCCCGCATGCCTCTCGCGCCCTGGCAACGTCCACATGCCTCGCGCCCTGGCGATGCCCGCATGCCTCTCGCGCCCTGGCAACGTCCACATGCCTCGCGCCCTGGCGATGCCTGCATGCCTCGCGCCCTGGCGATCATGCGTAGTAGGCGACCGGCGATTATGTACTAACCAGGAAATCTTATAGTCTTCTAAACTACACTTTCCTTCCTTTTTATTTTAAATAAAAACATACTTAGAATTTATTTAAAATATATCCCTTTTTATTCCAATTTAATTTTACGGGTCCTTACAATCGCCGTTTTATGATAAGAGATCGCCTTGTTCTGTTAGGAGATCGCCTGTCTTTCTATTTTACTGTATATTTGTTTAAGTTTTTGGAAAACTGACCGATTATGTATTAAACTCCCTGTGAGGAGAAACTTCATTACATATATATAATTATGTTCACTTCGATATATTTGTTTCACCTTTATTTTATTACATAAATATGAAAAGTAATTTGGCGGGATGTTACATTAATGGTATCAGAGCAGTTCGTCCTTAGGATGACCTGAGGGCTGTGGATCCATTGTGTTTCTTCTGCTCATAAAATCTATTTGAGTTTTAAATAACAACTATAGTGAAAGGTTTTCAAACGTTTTTGTATTGAAATTTTTTTGTGTGCTTTAGTGAATATATGCCCTAACTGAAAATCTTAGTATTAAGAATGAGGGGATCTTGATAAAGTAGTGAGGGTGCACACTCATAACTGGATCAAGATGATTCTCAATCTTAAATTCTGAAGGTTTGACGTTTAGCATATATTGAATTCTGGTGTGTTTTATTTCAGTTTAATGAGTGTTTTTGTATTGATTGAAAGTGGTTGTTTGGATTGATGGTTGTATACCAGCAGCTGTTCTGGTGTTTTGCTTGAGGTTATAAGTATCATGATTCTGTTGATAAACTCAAATTCTAAATGACTTTGAGATGTTGACCTTTGTAAGGTCTAGATGTTACCTCCTGAATGAATGGATTTCTTATCGATCTCATTCTTATAGTTGTGGGGGGGATATAGAAACCAATAGTTTCCTAATCTTCTACAGAGAAGAATGGCTCCTAGACAGCCTACCCCTCCCCAACCTTCTGCTGAAATGGGCCAGACCGCCAGGGCCATTGAGATGATGGCGAGTGTCATCCAGCAGTAGAATACGGCGATGTCTCAGAATCACCAAGCTAAAATACAGCATTAGGAGACCGCCAGATCGGCTACAATAGCTCCCAACGTCGGTCAGCCTCAGGAGCAGATGGGACTGACCGAGTTCATGAGGCACAACCCACCTAAGTTCAGTGGGAATGCTACTCCTGACCAGGCAGATCGATGGGTCAGGGGTTTAGAGAAAATCTTCAGGGCGACCTCCTGCCCTGAAGATAAGAAGCTGGTATTCGCCACATATCTTCTGTCTGGAGAAGCTAAGCTCTGGTGGATGGGAACTCAGCAGATGATGGAGGCCCGAGAGGAAGTGTTGGATTGGGAGAGCTTCAGGGTGAAGTTCCTGGAGAAACACTTCCCAGACAGTGCAAGGTTTGCGAAGGAAGCTGAGTCCCTAAGGTTGGAGTAGGGGGATATGTCTGTGAACGCCCATGCTGCTCGGTTTGAGTACCTCGCCCGATTCTATACCCAGGCGACCTCTGAGGCTTGGAGGTGTAGGAAGTTTGAAGAAGGTTTAAAGCATGAGCTGAAGAAGACCATAGCACCCATGTGCATCAGAGAGTTTCATGCCTTAGTAGAGAAGGCAAAGATGGTGGAAACCTTGGAAAGGGGTAATTTGTAAGGACCTGAAAAATTTATTGGAATGAAAGAGTATGTTTTAAATAAATTCTAAGTATGTTTTTATTTAAGTTAAAAAGGAAGGAAAGTGTAGTCTAGAAAAACTATAAGGGTTCCTGGTTTAAACATAATCGCCGGTCGCCTAGACTACACGTCATCGCCTGGGCGCGAGGCATGCAGGCGTCGCCAGGGCACGATGCATGTGGGCATCATCAGGGGGGGGAGACATCGGTCGTTCGCCAGGAAGATGTCATCGGTGGTAGTCTTCGCGCGAGGTCATCGGTGGTTGTCTTCGCGCGAGGTCATCGGTAGTTGTCTTCGCGCGAGGTCATCGGTGGATCGTCTTCGCGCGAGAGGTCATCAGTGGTTTCTCTTCGAGCTGGTAGTCATCGGCGAAAGGTCATCGCGCGACGTTGAGTTACACCCAGAGAACGTGGGCCCCAGACTCCCAGCAAGAGATGTTCTGCACGCGCGCCACGTAGACAAAAGAGTGGTTCAGAATAGTGACCTCAGAGCGTAGCCTGCGCAGAGGCACGCTTAGTAGTACTGTTCAGGGAAGCGTGCACGCAAACTTCCCTGCAGAGTAGGTGGTGGCAGCTGCTTTTGGAGGGATAAGTTGGTTTAAGTTACAAAAAATCCACTGCTGAGAGAAAAGAAAACATTGTTGTATTCGACGAGAGAAAGAGTGAGTTCCCTCCCTTCTCCTCCAGTTACCTCCTCCGCGTTGCGATTTCAGCATCTCCACACAAGAGTACGACGAGAAGCAACACCATTGGAGCACCTGGGAAAGTTCTCTGCAACTCCTTCAAAACCAGACTCAAGAATAGAGCCAAGGCATTCTTCAAGCTCTGTTGGATTTCGAAGCTCCTGGTGGTTGCGCAAGTCCAGGTAAGGGAAGCTAGACCTCTTTTTCCATACAAGCCATAGTGTAGCTATCTCTGAAGTGAGGGCGACGTGGTCGCCATTTTTGTTTTCATCTGCGTAAAATGCTCTGTTTGTGTGCTTGGGCGACGTGGTCGCCGGTTTTATATACAGTCTTCGAAACACCCTGTTTTTGAACTAGATCGCCGGTTTTGGGCGTTGTTTGTGAACTCTCTGTTTTTGGGTGTTGTTTTGAAACTACTTGAGATTTAAATGAAATATTCGAAGATCTGAACCTTGAAATGATTCGTTGCTGTGACTTGAATCAATTACTCGAGTGGTATGATGTTTTTGAATGCTGTGAATGTGGGATCGAGGCATAGTATTTTCAGGAAAGAAAATACCGTGTAAGATCTTGTAGTAGGTGCATTGATCGGTGATTCCTAAGGGGATATCCTGACTCTGCTGAGGTAATGGAATCACGTAGAGGAAGTTACTCAGTTGTTGAGAGTCGAAGGAGGTCTATATGATGGGCGTCTCGTGTGAAAAAGAACGAGCTCCGCCTGTCCTATGGATTAACCCTGTCATACCAGGAGAACTATTGACATTGAGATGATATATGCGCATGCTGTGTGGATTCACAGCGACCCTGTGTGGATTTCACAGTGGTGTGGTATGACAGGTGCAGATCTCTGAGTCTAATCAACGCACGAGTCAGTTCGGAAGTAGTGTCAAGTGTCTTGTGTGGTGAGTCAGTGGAAAGTCTGACACGTGAAATGAGAAATTTGAATTTTTATAGACACTTGATGCAGTATTGTGAAATGGAATGACTATGGGTGAATGTTGTGAAATGTGTGATTTTGGGCGATCAGGTGAATGATATGAGCAACTCTACGTTTTACATGGATATTTTGAAACTTGTTTTACTTTGATTGTCATGTTCATGATTTAAACTTCCTTTAAATTATATAGCTTACCCTGCGTGTTTTGGTTCTGTGGCTGTTCTTTTAAAACTGTGATGATCGTGTAATCTTTACACGGGAGCAGATGATCTTCCAGGAAGAAGAGCTCCCTAATGGGTGGTCGCCGAGGGAAGAGATCGCCCATTTCCACCTCTCGGTGGTGATCGCCGGATTTGTGTCCTGATAGAAGATCGCCTGATTTGAGGTCTTCTGTTTTGAGATCGCCGGTTTATGTTGGAGATCGCCGTTTTCTTTGTAATCAATTGATTTTCGTTAAAGTTTTGCAAAACTCTTAACTGAATTATGTATTAAATTCCCTAAAAGGGCAACCCCGTTTATTATATATATATGTAATGTTGTTCTCTTCAAGATTTTTGTGTACCTTTATTTTCATTAAACATGAATGTATGGTTTTATTTTGGCGGGATGTTACATAATTCTCGGGTGATCAGGTCACACCCAGGGGGTTCTTTCAGTGGGAAGGCCAAGGTGCAGCACCCACAAAGCAAGCCTTATGCGGGACCTCCACCACATCGGGCAGGAGCAGTTTCGCCCCAGTTTCAGCAGCAACGAACATGGAAACCCATATGTTTCACGTGCCAAAAGATGGGGCACATTTCTAGAGATTGTCCTAGCAGAAATAGGATGACTCAATCCAGTGGTTCCCAACAGATGAGGAATAAAGGCAGCAGACCTCAGGCAGCAGGGAGAGTGTTTACCATGACAGGAGCAGAGGTGCCTCAGTCAGGTAACTTGGTGTAAGGTGCTTCGTGAATCCTAGCTCGGGTGGGAGTGAAGAATGAAGAGGACGTAAGCAGGATACCTGTGGTAAAAGATTTCATGGATGTATTTCCAGAAGAAATACCTGGATTATCTCCTAAGAGAGAAGTGGAATTCTCTATTGATTTGGTACCTGGAGCTGGACCAGTGTCAATGACTCCTTACAGAATGGCTCCAGCTGAGTTGATGGAATTAAAGAAGCAAGTGTAAGTTAGATTTAGTTGTACCAAGGTTTAGTTTCAGCTGCATATAAGTTATGGAGAGTATATAAGCAGTATGTTGAGGGTTTAAAGACTTAAGCATGTGTATCCATGGGAAGTACCAGAGTTAAGTTCCAAGAATGAAAGAATGAATTTTCTTTTATTTGAAGCTTGGAAGATGTTTATGTCGATGAAACAGTATGAGATGACTCTAGCTTAACCACAAGCTTAAAAGGAAAGATGAGATATTGTATTTATGTCTAAAGTTCAATTAGACAGAGAAATTTGCGGAAAAATACTAGGTAGAGAAGATACTGGGATAAGAGAGAAAGCTTCACGCAGAATGAATGTTGTTTTGTTGATCGTGATTTGAAAAATGAGTATGGAAATGGTGGGTTGAGATTTAAGGCTCCTGATGCTGTAAGTCTCCTGAACTTGGCAAATGAGGATGCAGTTCTGCCTGTGAACGTAGAAGGGAAGGAGGTAATGGCTATGGATAGAATAAGGGTAAGCCGTGTTATGATGATGTTGAGTTCTTCTAGCGATGTTAGTAAATTGCAGAAAGTTGGATATGGAAGCAGAACTTTCCGTGCCTTGTGTTTCTAATGGGATGGGATTTGCAGCTAATCCTTTAGATGGGCAGTTGTGGTGGTCAGCGTTTCATTTCCGATCCTAGAAACAATGCTGCATCGTCAGCCGTAGCAACAAGTCCTCACCCTGAACACAGTGAGGGACTTATGATCTGTGTATTGAATACTGAGTACCCTGAGATCCCATGCAATGCTAATATGGATGTATCCAGTGGAATTCCTGAGTGAGCAGCTCCGAAATCCCAACCAGTTGCTAAAGAGGTGGGTTTTCCATAATCTGCTATTAGTAATCAAAGAAGAGATGAACCAGATGGACGCCTGAAGGAAAGAAGCCGTTCTCTTTCAATCTTTTGCTGCTACAAGATCGGTTCGACAAGAAACGGTGCTAGAATAGAGGTACTTTGGCAAGATAGTGGCGTTAGAGAATGCTGGTTTAGATGAAAAATCTGGAGTGTGTCTCCAACGCTGCTGGAGGTCCAGTACGATGAGTTGCTTGATAAAGAGGGACCATAGAAACTAGAGGAATGGGTCCCTTCGTCTAGTGTGGCAGCCACTGATTCATTGGGTATGCGATGTTCAGACCGCTTAACAGTCAAGCCATGCTCTCCTGAACGCCATTCAGGTCGCCCTCTTGAGTTGAATCAGCAGTGTATGCCTGGTGGTATGATGGGTGGTGGGAAGGTGTTGTAACTGCAGCTAATGACAGTGGTAGAGGGATCTTCATCGGATGGCTCTGCCTTAGAAGGTGAATCATCATCCATCCCCAAAGTTGAAGTTGCTAAGAAGGTGAGTAGGAATCGTTTGGTTGGGAAACCCTTGTGGATCTGGAAAATATGAAGGGAATAACTTTGAGGGAGCCACTCTATGTCACTTATGAGGACAAGGATAATAACTCTTGTAGAGGTAGTGATGATGTTGACAATGAGGAGAAGACCTTTGGAGTTGTAGTTGGAGATCATGCATTTATGAAAGTGACACCGACCAAGGGTGTAGGACGAGCTATCAGATCAAAGGAGCTGTCTCCTAAGCTCGTCGGGCCATATCAGATCTTAAGGAGGATTGGTCCAGTGGCTTATGAGATTGCCCTACCTCCCCAATTAGCAAATCTGCATAATGTCTTTCCCGTGTCACAGCTAAGGAAATATCTTGCAGACCCTAGTCACGTGTTGGAAGTAGACGATGTGCAGATCAGGGATGACTTCTTGTTTGGAGCGAAACCAGTCAGGATTGACGATCAGCAGAGTAAGCAGCTCAGAGGCAAGACCATCAACATGGTGAAGGTGGTGTGGGATGACAGTTTGGGTGATACAACTTGGGATTTAGAAGAAACCATGAGAGAAGCCTATCCATACCTCTTTTCCTTGTAATTCAATTTTCGAGGACGAAAATTTTTTCTAGTTGGGGAGAATGTAAGGACCTAGAAACTTTAATTGGAATGAAAGTGTTATATTTAAATAATTTCAGAAGATGTTATTATTTAAAATACAAAGAGTTGGTAATAGAAGTTTCGTAGTAGTCGGACATTGGACGTCGCCTAAGGTCTGGGGTCAGCTGGTAGAGGTCGGTCGGCTTACCATTGTATTAACATAGTAGTCAGGTGCGATGACTTTATCGTGAGGTAATCACGTGGATGTGCTCGAGGAAGACATGTGGATCAAGAAGAATAAAGGAAGAAAAGTGTAGCTAAGAAGTCTTCTACGAGATCACCGTTATTGAAGACGGAGGCGATCTCCGACTTCTCTGGCACATAATCGCCTGTCGCCTAGAGGAGACATGACCGCCAATCGCCTATGGTGTACGTGATCGACGGGAGTGCACGTAGTATGTGGTCAAGATGCTGGATCAACCATAGTGGGTTCCAAAAACCACGCGTATCAAGGTGTGGGCTAAGCCTTAGATACGCTGTGCATGCGAAGCTCTATGCTTGAGCATAAGAAATCGTCCTTAGTGTTGCATGCATGGGTGCACGAGGAGTAGTGCTGATCTACTCTTCGAAATGTGAAGCTACCGACGTCACCAAGCCATCTGGAGGTGATACCTTGGACGTAACATAATGGGAGGATGAACCTTCAGCAAGGTGTGACGATGTGACATCGGTGACCAGAGTAAGGCGATGTGTTCTCGTCACCCACAAGGGCGATAAGAGATCGCCAACAGGATGAGAGGAACATCGGTCATCAACCAAGATGGGAGACACATCGGTGGTTTGCCAGGGAGAGACATCGGTGGTCTGCCAGGGTGAGACATCGGTTGTCTGCCAGTGTGAGACATCGGTGGACCTCCAGGGTGATACATCGGTTGTCTGCCAGGATGAGGAATCAGTCGTCCATCAGGAAGAGGAATCAGTCATCACCGGGATAAGGCACATCAGTCATCGTCGGTATGAAAGACACATCGGTCGTCTCCTAGGGAGAGACATCGGTCGTCCTCCAGGATGAGGCCTCGGTGGATAGTCATCGCACGAGCGGTCATCGGTGGAAGGTTATCGCACGATGTCGAGTTTCACACAGATAAGGTGGGACCCAGGCTCCCAGCATGAGGCGTCCTGCACGCACGACACGTAGACAAAAAGGGTGGTTCAGAATAGTGACATCAGAGAGTTGGCATGCGCAGAGTCACGCGTAGTCGTACTGTTCAGGGAAGCGTACACGCAAACTTCCCTGCAGAGTGGGTGGTGGCAGCGGCTTTTGTGGACAAGTTGGTTTAAGATTCAAAAACCCACTTCCGAGAGGCAAAGAACGTTGCAGTGGTTCAAGAGTGAAAGAGTGAGTTTACCTTCATTCTTCTCCTTTTCTCTCCTTCGCGCTGCGATTCAGGCATCCTCAAGCACCAGTGCGACGAGCGACGACTGCCCTTGGAGCACCTGGGAGGTTCTCTGCAAGTTCTACAAACCAGACGCTAAAACAGAGCTAAGGCATCCTTTAAGCTCGGTGGGTTTTGGAACTTCTGGTGTTTTGCGCAAGTCCAGGTAAGGGAAGCTAGCCTTATTTCTAAAAAAAACCTTATATTCGATGATTGAGATGATGGGGCGACGTGGTCGCCGGTGTTCAACTGTTATTGGATAACCCCCTGTTTTTGGACGAGATCGCCGGTTTTGGCGTTGTTTTTCGAACTCCCCTGTTTTTGGTATTGTTTGAAACTGTTTGAGATTTAAATGTGATATTCGAAAATCTGAACCTTGGAATGAGTTTTGCTGTGATTGGAATCGTTCATTTAAGTGTTATATGATGTGTTGAATGTTGTGAATGTGGGATCAAGGCATAGTATTTTCAGGAAAGAAAATACCGTGTAAGATCGTGTAGGATGTGCATTGATCGGTGATTTCTATAATGAGATATCCTGACTCTCCTGAGATAATGAATTCATATAGATGAAGTTATTCAGGCGTTGAGAGTCGATGGAGGTTCATACGTATGGGTAAGTGTTTGAAAGATAACTACTTGACCTGTTGTGTGGATTCACCCTGTCATACTGTGAGAGTGATGAAATTGAGATCGAGATTGTGTTGATGCGCATGGCTGTGGAAACATTACAGCAATGAAGTATGATAGGTGCAGGTCTCTGGATGCTAAGTTCAACGCACGAGTCTTCCGGAAGCAGTGTCAAGTGTCCTGTGTGGACTTTACTTGCTGTACTGTGTGGACTTTACTTGCTGTCCTGTGTGGACTTCATTAGCTGTCCTATGTGGACTTCACTAGCTGTCCTGTGTGGACTTTACAGTGGTGTGGTATGTGTCTATGTGTGTTGAATCAGTGGAAGTCTAACGTAAGAAATGAGAAACTTTGAAATTGATAGACACTTGATGAATTATGTGAATTGAAAGACTCTTGAAGAAATTGTGAAATGTGTGATTTCTTGATGGTCATGTGAAGGGAATGAGAAAATTGATGGTTTTTACATGGGTGTCTTAAATTTGTTTTATCTTGATTTTAAAGTTTCATATCTCAATTCTCTTTCAAATATCTAGCTTACCCTGTGATTTTGGTGTTGTGTTTGGCTTTTTCTTAAACCTGTGATGATTGTGTATAATTTACACGGGAGCAGATGATGTTGCAGGAAGTAGAGCTCCTCTGTGAGTGGTCGCCGGAAGGAGATCGCCTGTTTCTGTTTCTGTCGGGCGATCACCCCTTTTTCTATTTTCTGATAGGAGATCGCCGTTTTATGATAAGAGAGCGCCTTGTTCTGTTAGGAGATCGCCTGTCTTTCTATTTTACTGTATATTTGTTTAAGTTTTTGGAAAACTGACCGATTATGTATTAAACTCCCTGTGAGGAGAAACTTCATTACATATATATAATTATGTTCACTTCGATATATTTGTTTCACCTTTATTTTATTACATAAATATGAAAAGTAATTTGGCGGGATGTTACACATAGTGATTATGAATCCCTTAAATCTTTGAAAGGCCAAAGCAAGCTCAATAAGAGACATGCCAAGTGGGTGGAGTTCATTGTGCAATTTCCTTATGTGATCAAACATAAGCAAGGTAAAACAAATGTTGTAGCAGATGCTCTTTCGCGAAGGTATACCTTGCTAAATGTTTTGGATGTTACATATTTAGGCTTTGATCAAATAAAGGAAATTTATAAGGATGACCTTGATTTTGCTCACATCTATCAAGAGTGCTCGAATGGAGGACACAAAGACTTTTTCATACATGATGGTTTTCTCTTTAAAGGGAAAAAACTTTGTGTCCCTCGAGGGTCTTTGAGAACATCTCTTGTTAGAGAGGCACATGAGGGTGGACTTATAGGACACTTTAGGGTAGCTAAAACTTTAGACACATTGCATGAACATTTCTTTTGGCCTCACATGCGCAAATCCGTACATAGCTTCTGTGACAAGTGCATAGCATGTAGGAAGGCTAGGTCTAAAGTGCAACCCCATGGTTTATATACTCGTCTTCCCATCCCTAATATGCCTTGGGTAGATATTTCCATAGATTTCATTCTAGGTCTTCCCAAGACATCTAAGGGTATGAATTCTATTTTTGTGGTTGTGGATAGATTTTCTAAAATGGCTCATTTTATTATATGCCACAAAGTAGATGATGCGACTCATATTGCAAATCTCTTCTTTAAGGAAGTAGTTAGATTGCATGGGCTCCCTAAGAGTATCATATTTGAAAGGGAATCTAAGTTCTTAAGTCATTTCTGGAGGACTTTCTGGGGAAAACTTGGCATTAAACTCTTGTTTTCTACTACTTGCCATCCCCAGACTGATGGTCAAATAGAAGTGGTGAATAGGACTTTGGGTCAAATGTTAAGATGCCTTATTTCAGGGAACCCAAGGGTGTGAGAAAACTTGATACCTCATATTGAGTTTGCTTATAACTGAGTAGTTAATTATACTACTTCACACACCCCTTTTGAGGTTGTGTATAGGTTTAATCCCCTCACACCCCTTGACCTCCTTCCTATTCCTGTGCTAGATGAAGTGTTGTGCAAAATTGGTTTTGAAAAGGCTTCTTTTATAAAAGACTTGTACAACCACAATAAGCTTCAAATAGAAAGGAAGGTAAGCAAGTATGCTAAATATGCCAATAAGGGGCGTAAGGCTTTGATCTTTGAACCCGGGGACTGGGTTTGGCTTCACTTGAGGAAGGATAGATTTCCTACTCAAAGGAAGTCCAAACTTCTACCACGAGGTGATGGCCCTTTACAGGTCATTAAAAGGATCAATGATAATGTCTATGAGTTAGATCTTCCTGATACTTATTTAGGTAGTAATTCTTTCAATATCAGTGATCTGACTCCTTTCTCAGCAGGTCTTCCAAATTCGTGGACGAATTCCCTCCCACCTGGGGATCATGATGAGGACCTAGAAGAGAATACGTGATGAGGACCTAGAAGGGAATACGCCTACTGACCAAGCCCAACCTTAGAGGAGGCAAACTAGGAGCATGACACAAGACCAAGGGCCAAGTCAGGATGCTCCAACCATTGCCTTAGCTCCCACCATACCTCAGAGGATTACAAGAAGCAGAGCACAAGCTTTGGGTGTTGAGCATCAATTGTTTTCTTTATTTGTAATAGTAGTAAAATAGGTGTCCTTAAGTATTAGAGGGGGGTGTACTAGCAAATAGGTGCCTTTAGCAATAGAAGGGGGTGTGCTATCAAAAAGGTGCCCTTAGCAATAGAAGGAGGGGTATGCTAGCAAATAGGTGCCTTTAGCAAAAGAAGGAGGGGTGTACTATCAAATGTTGTATTTTTTACCTATCTTCTAGAAGATTAGGATGATGGTGTGGTTTGACTAAAGTCAATACCTTAGGCAACCCCACTTTTTGTATTTCCATCCCTACCCTTTAAGCTTGCTCACCAAGACTCCTAAACCTATAAATAAGGAGACCTACCTCATGTATTTCCAAGTTGAAAATTAGAGTAAAGTTACTATACACAAATTCTTGTGTGAATTGTGAGTGAGTGAGCTCCTCCAAAATTGGTCTTATCTTGTGAGTTTTGAGAGCTCTCAAGTGGCGGCATCCTTCACTTATCTTGGAGTCATTTCACCATCCAAGTGGCGTGCAACCATTCTCAATTCCATTTTCTCATAAGCTTCCTTTTCCTTCATCTTTTCCTTCCATTATCTTTTCATCTATTCATAAACATGTTCTTATTTTGCTTCATTATGTCTATTCAGTTTTTATATGTTGCTCTTGTTTTCCTTATGTAATTCCACACCATAACTTGTCATCATCATCACCTTATAATTGTGTTTTCCTTTTGCCTTTGTGAAATGAACCTTGACATCTACTTAACCACTTGGTTAAGTTAATGTCCAATGGGGATTTTCCTTGGGTTCTCACCTTAATCATCCTAAAATCTCAATCCTGATTAAAGTGCCACCATAAAAATGCTAAATCATAAAATCAACTCACATCATGTGGTTATCAGAGCTTAGGTTCTTATGCTTAATTTTTTGAGTTGATTTGGCACTTTGCATTCAAGCAATTTAAATTCTAGCACCTTTAAATTCAAGTACCTTTAATTTCTTGTCATTTATTTTCTTGCTTTTATTTTCCAGCCCTTTATTTAGTGCAGATTTCTTTTCCAGCACCTTATATTCATAGTATTTTTCGTTTTGAATATGTTCCTTCTTATACCTTTCTTTGATCTTGCTTTTTAATTTGAGTCTTATGTTCATTAGTGTTCTAGATGTCCTTGTTTTTGCTTCTACTTACTTGCTTTTAATTTTGAAAGTTTGCAAAGTCTTTAGATATTTGTTTTAGTAGAGGTTGATTTAGAGTTCCAAACATATGATTTCAAGTGTTCAATTATATTGAATCCACCACAAAACTTTTTGTGCAAATTGAATGTTCTTCAAAATTGTCATGATGAAATCTATAGATCTTTCTTTCCATAATTCAATTTAAGTATTAAAAAAAAAAAGCAAAACAGTACCAAAAACAGTATAAAACAGATTGGTACTGCACCTATACCTCTCATTTGCACATTAAATTCACCTTCAAATTTGGATTCAACTTGATTGGCAAATTGTTATCTACTTTGTGAAATTTTTTATCCATTTGCTTTTACAAATTCTAGAGCAACATCTTCTTTCTTGATTAAAAGTTTAGTGAGTTTCTTTGAGTCTTCTTTTGTGCTTTTCTTGATTGTCTTTTATTCTCAAGTTTTGTCATATCTCTCTTTCCATCTTTGGTTTAGCTTTTCTTGTTTAAGTTTTTCTTGCTTGTCTTCTTGTTTCCTTCAAGTTTTGTTTCGGTTTCATCTTGCTTGAGTGATTAAGGCTTTGTCCTTTTTCATTTGAGGGTTTTCATCAATCAAGAAAGACCTTTGAGGAGTGGGAAAAATTTCTTGAGTGCATTGAGTGTTTCTCCTCCAAACCGCAAGGTTGAACTTGTTTTTCCACTAACTTTGCTTTCCTAATTGTTTGTTCTATTTGTGTCTTCTTTATGGCTAATCTTTCTTCAGGTGAATCTTCCAAACCTCATTCTCTACAAAAAGCCTTCCTCATTGGTGAATTGGAAGCGGCCAAAAGAACCATAGCCCAAAAGGAGGAAGAAATGAGGCAAATGGAGGCAAGACTTCAAAGACTTGAAATGGCTCATGAAAGACCACCTAGAGGAAGAAGATGGGAGCAAAGGTGGCATTCAAGAGCCTACACAAGTTATGGAAGCTATGAAGATGAACAAGATTGGAGAGATCAACACTTTGAGGATCGGCACTTTCAACATCATCATCATCATCAAACTCCCAAAACCCCTTTCCCTTTTATTAAATTTCCAAGTTTTAATGGGGAATGCGATCCCAATGTTTACCTAGGATGGGAGGCTAAGGTAGAACAAATGTTTAATGTGTATGAGGTCCAAGATGACAAAAAGTTAAGTTAGCCTCCTTAGAGTTTGTAGACTATGCCATGCAGTGGTGGCATGAGACTGTAATGGACATTGGACTTAACAAGAGGCCAGCCGTGGTCTCTTAGGAGGATTTAAAGTTATGCATGCGCGCTAGATTTGTGCCTCCATACTATAGGACCGATCTCTTGTTGAAGCTCCAACGGCTTCATCAAGGCACATAAAGTGTGGATGCTTATTTTAAGGAACTTAAAACAACTTTAACAAAGGTTGACATGCATGAAAGTGCGGAGTCCAAAATGGCTAGATTTGTAAGTGGCTTAAGATGGGATATCCAAGATGTGGTAGAACTCTATGAGTACTCCAATTTAGAAAAGTTAGTTCACCTTGCCATCAAGGTAGAATCACAAATTTCTACGAAAACTTCTTTTAAAAATGCTCATAATGATGGCTTTTACCACTCTTCTTGGAAAAACAAAAACAAAATTTCTTCACCTTTTCCATCCAAAGAGTCCACTTACAAACCTAGGGATTCTAAACCCTCCACTTCAACTCCTAAATCTCCTACTAAAAGCTCAAGTAGGAAATGTTTTAAATGTTTAGGCTATGGTCACATTGCCTCTAACACATAAACGAGTTGTCTTTAACTGACCTCTCCTTGCTCAAGGCAAGGGAGGATTTTACTGGTGAACCACACTATTCGACCTTGGCGCTTTCACTCCAAAATGGGGAGCTGTTCTCTGTGAACCTTCCTTTCCCGCTTTCGAGACTTCTAACCCAAGTGAACGGCTCTTAACTAACCTCTCATCGCCCAAGGACAAGGGAGGATTTAACTGGTGTGAATCGTTCTTGGCGTTTTCACTCAAAAGGGGAGGTGTTCTCTGCGAACCTTCCTTTCCCGCTTTCAAGACTTCTAACCCAAGCAGACGGTTCTTAACTGACCTCTCATCGCCCAAGGGTAAGGGAAGATTTAACTGGTGAACCATACTGTTCAACCTTAGCGTTCTCACTCGAGGAGGAGGTGTTCTCTGCGAACCTTCCTTCCCACCCTCGAGACTTCTAACCCAAGTGAATGGTTCTTAACTGCATTGCACAAAATATTCGAAAATATACTTCAATCAAAATTTTTATTGGGTGACCTCATTAAAAATTCATATAAGGGAAAAAAGAGTGTACCCTAGAAGCTGTGTACAATGTTACAATTCAACTAAAATAAAACTTTAGGTGAGTCGCATTCCATGTATGAGGAATCGGCCCACCCTCTAAAGTTTCAAGCCTATATGCCCCGTTCCCAAGGGCTTCTATCACTTTTAAGGGACCAATCCACTTGGAGGACAACTTGTTCTCCAACTGATATGGAAGGGCTTTTCGCATCACCAGGTCGGTGACCTGGAATTGCCAAGGTCTCAGCTTGGAGCTATGCTTGTGCTCCACCCTTCTCTTCAAGGCTTAAGCTTTGATTCCCGCTTCCTCCCTCACTTGATCTAGTAGGTCTAGGTTCACCTTTCTCTCCTCGTTGGACTCTTCAGCTACGAAGTTCTGAAAACGTGGTGAGTTCTCCTAGATCTCCAAGGAATCATTGCATCTGAACCATGCACCCAGCTGAAGGGTGTTTCCTTGGTAGTGGATTGGGGAGTAGTGTGGTATGCCCACACAATTCTGAGGACTTCGTCTGCCCAAGTCCCTTTGGCTTTCTCCAGCCTTCTCTTCAGCCCCCTCAGTAGGACTCGGTTGGCTGACTCGACCTACCCATTAGTCTAGGGGTGCTCGACTAACACGAACACTTGCTTTATCCCAAGCTCCATACATAGCTTGCCCAACTGTTGGCTTGCGAACTGAGTGCCATTGTCAGACACCAATCGCTTTGGTACTCCAAAGCGGCATACTATGTTCTTCCATACGAAGTGTTGGATCATGTGGGCTGTGATTTGTGCTACTGGCTCAGCCTCTGTCCACTTCATGAAATACTTTATGGCAACCGTGAGGTACTTCATCTGCCGCACAGCCAAGGGAAAAGGCCCCAGAATGTTGATTCCTCAGGTGTGGAATGGCCAAGGGCTATAAATGGACCTGAGCTCTTCTGGTGGTGCCTTGTGCAAGTCAGCATGACACTGCTTGCACTGTTGTGCGTACTTCGTACAATCTTCCCTCATGGTTGGCCAATAGTATCCTGCGCGAATGGCCTTTGATGCAAGAGCTTAACCACCAATATGACTCCCGCATATTCCCTCGTGGAGCTCTGCCATTATTCACGTGCAATGCTTGCCATGCACACACACTAAGATGGGGTGGGTAAACCCGTGTTTATACAATTCTCCATTAATGAGGGTGTATTTGGTCGAGTTCTTCCTTATTTTTTTGGCCTCTGTGGGTTCCAGCGGGAGCATCCCATCAGCTAGGTAGCGCTTGTAGGGTGTCATCCAGGTTTCTCCTCTCACAACCAGGAAGACCTGCAATGACTCTTTCCCTGGTGCTGGATATGCGCATATTCTAGGCGTCGTCAATGTTGTAAGGATCTAGATAATTATTTGGAATAGAAGAAGTATAATTTTAATGAATTCTGAATATGTTATTACTTAAAACGAAAAGAGCTTGTAATGGAAATTTCATGGTGGTCAGACCTCGGATGTCGCCCAAGGTCTGAGGGCGGCGTGGTAGAGGTCGGTCGGTGGACCATAGTGGGTTCCAGAAATCACATGTAGGGAGGTGTGATTTGAACCTTAGGAGCGCCATGCATGCAGAATAACTGCGGGACTTTACGCTTGGACATAAGGGATTTACCTTAGTGTTGCATGCTTAGGCACGTAAGGATTGAGTACTGAGCTGCCCTCGGGCAGGAGAAGCTACCGACGTCACCGAGCCATGTGGGGGTGATAACACAGGTGTGGAGTAGTGGTAGGACGAGCCCTCAACAGGGTGTGAGGATGTGGCATCAGTGGATAGAAGCAAGGCGATGTGTCCTCGCCACATCAAGGAAGATGAGAGATCGCCAAGGCGAGAGACACGCAGGGATCGTCAGGGCGAGAGACACGCGGGGATCACCAGGGCAGGAGACACACGGGCATCGCCAGGGCGAGAGACAGACGGTCATCACTGGGATAAGGGACGCATCGGTCGACTTCCAGGGAGAGACATCGGTCGTCTTCCAGGGAGAGACATCGGTCGTCTTCCAGGGAGAGACATCGGTCGTCTTCCAGGGAGAGACATCGTTCGTCCGCCAGGATGAGACATCAGTGGATGGTCATCGCGCGAGGTCGTGTTCCACACAGATGAGGTGGGGCCCAGGCTCCCAGCATGAGCGTCTTGCATGCGCGACACGTAGTCAGTGATAGTGCTTCAAAACAGTGGCTCCAGAGAGTTGGTATGGAAAGTGACCCAGAGTTGGTGTCCGCAGAGACCCACGTGGCCATACTGTTAGAGGAAACCCACACGCAAGGTTACTCAGAGAGTGGGTAATGGCAGTGAAGGCTAAAGAGTCATTCGACCTTAAGAGCTGAGGGAATCAGCTCATTTAGTTCCCCTTTCTCCTTTCTCCTCCACTCGAAGACGTAGCTATCCTCACGTACCAGTGCTACGATCGGCGACTGCCATTGTCCTTCTGGGAAGTCTCTGCAAGTTCTCCCATCAGGACGCTACAACAGAGTAAGTCGTTTTACTCTGTTTTTCGAGTCGAATCTGAGCTTGAGAGGGTTGCCTCTGCATAGGCGTTGCCGGCGACTCCCTTACCTCCAGAAATCGTCTCTGTTAGCGTAGAAAATGAGTAGTATAGTCAGTTTTGTGATAAAGGCTCCATGGTGCAGGTTAGGACATCTTTAAGCTTCGGTGGGTTTTGGAGCTCTTAGTGATTTTGCGCAAGTTCAAGTAAGGGAAGCTAGCATTTTCGTTTATAAAAACTTTAGGCGAGTAGGTTCTGAAGTGAGGGTGACGTGGTCGCCGGTTTCATATTCTATTTCACGATGCTCTGTTTTTATGTGTGGGGCGACGTGATCGCCGGTTTTAATGCAAATTTAGAAATCCCCTGTTTTAGTGTCGTTTTGAAATTGTTTGAGATTGAAAGGTGAAATGCATATGATATTCGAAAATCTGAACTTTGGTATGATTATTTCTGTGATTGGGATTGTTTAAAAAAAAAAAAAGATTCAAAATATTATATGATGGAATTGTGCTTTTACGTGTGGTATGATGTACTGGATGAATGTGAAAGAGTGATCAAAGCATAGTATTTTCAGGAAAGAAAATACCGTGTGGAGATTTTATGAGGGTGTATTGATCTGTGAGCTGTGAATGAGGCGATCCTGACTTTGCTGATATGATGGAATCACATAGATGAAGTCATTCAGTTGGTGAAAGTCGAAGGAGGTCCATATGTATGGGTAAGTCATTTGAAAGATAACTGACTTGACCTGTTATATAGATTAACCCTGTCATACTGAGAGAGTGATGATATTGAGATGGTTTATGCGCATGGCTGTGTGGACTCACAGCGACCCTGTGTGCATTCACAGTGGTGTAGTATGACAGGTGCAGGTCTCTGGATGCTAAGTTCAACGCACGAGTCTTCCAGAAGTAGAGTCATGTGTCTATGTGTTATGAGTCAGTGGAAAGTCTGACATGTGAACCATGAGTATTGAATGTATTGAATAGACACTTAACGAGTTGGTGGAATATGGGGATATTGATGGTTGAAATTGATATAGATTATGAATGGTGTGAAGATTTATGCTTTCTATTGATATAAAGTTTCATATTTAAAGTTTTTAAAAATATCTAGCTTACCCTTTATTTTGTATCGTGGTTGTTTTTCTTAAACCTGTGATGATCGTGTATATTTGCACGGGAGCAGATGAGGTTGCAGGTGGTAGAGCTCCTCAGTGAGCATTTCTGGAGGAGGAGATGGCCGGTTTTTGAATGTTATTGTTTTGTTTTATTTTGAAAACTCCTGTATGGAGATGTATTAAAACTTCCTCGAAAAGGGATATTATTCTGAGGCACATTTGTATTAATGGATGAATTATATTATGTATATACCTATGTTAAATTTTTGATATTATTGTTTCACCTTTATTTTATTATATAAAAATGAACAATATTTTGAGGGGCGTTACAAATGTCTCCTGGGTCAATGACCGATGACTCCTCTTCCTCCCATCTGATGTGCTAATCTGATAAACCCTTACCAAATTGTCCGTAGTGTAGGTGCGAGGTGTCTTGATGAAGACCAAGTAGAGGAGGTGCCTGAGGCCCAAGCCCATAAAGCCCAAGCCCAAGTTGGGGCCCAAGCCCAACCATATAGCTCAACATCCTTCATGCCTCAAAGGATGACTAGGAGCAAGGCTAGTCATCCTTGTGTATAGTTTTTAGTAGAACTTTAAAGGAAGGTGTAGATATTAAAATAAGGGGTGCCAATGTATAAAGATAGGTCACACCTTCCATGTGACATAAAAAGTAAGTGTAGGTGTAGGTTTTAGGAGGTGCCAAAGTAGAAAAAAGGTCACACCTCCCATGTGACTCAAGATTGGCTCCAAATTTGAATTAGAATTAGGAGGGCATTTTGAATTTGTTTCACTTTCATTTCAGCCCTCTAAACCTATAAATAGAGGTGTTTGGTCATTGTAAATTCAACATTGAAATTAGAAGAAAAGTTACTATACTCAAATTGTGAGTGAATTTTGTGAGACTTGTTCTCCTCTTCCTTGTCTCATCTTGTGAAGCTTTGGGAGCTCTCAAGTGGCGGCAAATCTGCACTTATCTTGGATCATCACCTCCAAGTGGCGTGTCCATTCCTAATCCACGGCTACAACCACATAAGTTTCATCTTCTTTCATCTTCCATAGTCATTTCAATCGGTAGTTTTGATTCTATGTCTTGTTCTTGAATTTCAATCGGTTCTTTTGTTTCAATTTGTGTTTCCATTCTGTTTTTGTGTTTAAATTCTGCACTTATTCTGTTTTGAGTTTAGCATCTTGTTCTTCATTCATTCATCACCATTAATTGTGTTTTTACCTTGGACCTTTGGAAATGAACCTTCACATCTACTTAACACTTGTTAAGTTAATGTCTAGTGGGGATTTTCCTTAGGTGACTCACTCTAAATTGCTAAGAATCTTGATCCTAATTTTAAGAAAGTGTCACAAATATAATGAACCTAAAATCAACTTACATCATGTCTTCAGGGTCTCGTGGATGACTGTCCTCTGCCTGGCCTCCTTGCTCGAGCTGGCGAGCTTTGCTAGCAAGTCCGCTCGGGCATTCTGCTCTCTGGGACTATCTGAGGGTCTTTGGCCTGGTACTCTCCTGTTACTTGGCTCGTAACTAGTAGGGAGTTGCTCTTTGCCAGCAAACTTCGCACTCCCATCTCTTTGGCCAACAGTATCTCAGCGATCAGGGCCTTATACTCTGCCCGATTGTTACTGGCCTTGAAAGCGAACCAAAGGGCCTGTTCAATCAATAGCCCTTTTGGTCCCTCCAAGATGACGCCAGCTCCATTGCCCTGTTGGTTAGAAGACCCATCTACTGAGAGCACCCATCGGAAGTCAGCTTCTTCGTTGTGTGTTTCTGCCAATGAAAGCTCGGCTACAAAATCAGTGTAGACCTGGCCTTTGATAAGGCCTCTAGGCTCATACTGTATGTCGAACTCTGAGAGCTCTACAGCCTAGTGCACCATTCTTCCCATGATGTCTAGCTTCTGTAAGACCTTACGAATGGGAAGGTCTGTCATCACCACCACTGTGAAACTCTGGAAGTAGTGGCGAAGTGTTCTTATTGAGAACACCACTGCTAGTGCCGCCTTCTCTAGGGCCTGGTACCTCACCTCAGGCCCCTGTAATACTTTACTGACAAAGTAGATTGGCTTCTGAACCTGATCTTGTTCTTGCACAAGAACTAAGCTAACTGCTCGATCAGTGACTGCAAAATACAGGCGCAGCGGAGTTCCTAGTTGTGGTTTGCACAACAGTGGTGGACTGCCCAGGTACTCCTTCAGCTTGAGGAACGCCTCTTCACATTTTGCGGTCCACAAGAACCTGTTGTTTCTCCTCAAGCACTGTGTAAGGACCTGTAAAATTAAATTGGAATAAAAAGGAATATATTTTAAATGAATTCTAAGTATGTTTTTATTTAAAATAAAAAGGAAGGAAAGTGTAGTTTAGAAGACTATGAGATCGCCTGGTTAGTACATAATCACCTGTCGCCTAGATTACACGAGATCGCCAGTCGCCTAAGGTGCACATGATCGCCGAAAGTGCACTCAGTATGTGGTCAGGATACTGGATCAACCAGAGTGGGTTCCACAAAACCACACGTATCAAGGTGTGGGTTAAGCCTTAGATACGCTGTGCATGCGAAGCTCTATGCTTGAGCATAAGAAATCGTCCTTAGTGTTGCATGCATGGGCGCGAGGCATGCGGACATCGCCGGGCGCGAGGCATGCGGGCATCGCCAGGGCGCGAGGCATGCGGGCATCGCCGGGCGCGAGGCATGCGGGCATTGCCAGGGCGCGAGACTTGTGGGCATCGCAAGGGCGCGAGGCATGCGGTCATCGCCAGTGCGAGACATCGGTCGTCTCCCAGGGAGAGACATCGGTCGTCCACCAGGATGAGGCATCGGTGGTTAGTCATCGCGCGAGTGGTCATTGGTGGAAGGTTATCGCGCGATGTCGAGTTTCACACAGATAAAGTGGGACCTGGGCTCTCAGCATCAGACGTACTGCACGCGCGACACGTAGACAAAAAGGGTGGTTCAGAATAGTGACCTCAGAGTGTTGGCCTGCGCAGAGGCACGCGTAGTCGTACTGTTCAGGGAAGCGTACACGCAAACTTCCCTGCAGAGTGGGTGGTGGCAGCGGCTTTTGTGGACAAGTTGGGTTAGATTCAAAAACCCACTTCTGAGAGGCAAAGAACGTTGCAGTGGTTCAAGAGTGAAAGAGTGAGTTTACCTTCATTCTTCTCTTTTCTCTCCTTCGCGCTGCGATTCAGGCATCCTCAAGCACCAGTACGACGAGTCACGACTGCCCTTGGAGCACCTGGGAGGTTCTCTGCAAGTTCTACAAACCAGACGCTAGAACAGAGCTAAGGCATCTTTAAGCTTCGGTGGGTTTGGGAGCTCTTGGTGTTTTGCGCAAGTCCAGGTAAGGGAAGCTAGCCTTATTTTCCAACGAAAAACCTTGTAGTAGATGACTGAGATGATGGGGCGACGTGGTCGCCGGTTTTCAACTGTTATTGTATAATCCCCTGTTTTTGGACGAGATCGCCGGATTTGGCGTTGTTTTTCGAACTCCCCTGTTTTTGGTGTTGTTTGAAACTGTTTGAGATTTAAATGTGATATTCGAAAATCTGAACCTTGGAATGAGTTTTGCTGTGATTGGAATCGTTCATTTAAGTGTTATATGATGTGTGGAATGTTGTGAATGTGGGATCAAGACATAGTATTTTCAGGAAAGGAAATACCGTGTTGAGATTGGTTATTAGGTGTATTGATCAGTGAGTATCCTGTGAATGAGACGATCCTGACTCTGCTGATATGATGGAGTCACATAGACGAAGTCATTCAGTTGGTGAGAGTCGAAGGAGGTCCATATGTATGGGTAAGTCGTTTGAAAGATAACTGACTTGACCTGTTATATGGATTAACCCTGTCATACTATGAGAGTGATGAAATTGAGATCGAGATTGTGTTGATGCGCATGGCTGTGGAAACATTACAGCAATGAAGTATGACAGGTGCAGGTCTTTGGATGCTAAGTTCAACGCACGAGTCTTCCGGAAGTAGTGTCAAGTGTCTTGTGTGATGAGTCAGTGGAAGTCTGACGTGAGAAATGAGAAACATTGAATTGATAGACACTTGATGAATTATGTGATTTTAACGACTTTTGAGGAATTGTGAAATATGTGTTTACTTGATGGTCATGTGAAGAGAATGAGAAAGTTGATGGTTTTACGTGGGTATCTTGAATTTGTTTTATCTTGATTTTAAAGTTCATATCTAAACTCTCTTTCAAATATCTAGCTTACCCTGTGTTTTTGGTGTTGTGTTTGGCTTTTTCTTAAACCTGTGATGATCGTGTATAATTTACACGGAAGCAGATGATGTTGCAGGAAGTAGAGCTCCTCAGTGAGTGGTCGCCGGAAGGAGATCGCCTGTTTCTACTTCTGTTAGGCGATCACCCTTTTTCTGTTGTCTGATAGGAGATTGCCCTTTTTTCTGATAGGAGATCGCCTGTTTGTCTTTTTGCTGTATTTTGTTTAAGTTTTGGAAATTGACCGATTATGTATTAAACTCCTTGTGAGGAGAAACTTCATTACATATATATAATTATGTTCACTTCAATATATTTGTTTACCTTTATTTTATTATATAAATATGAAAAGAATTTGGCGGGATGTTACACACTGGAAGTATGGGTGACCCTTATCTCCCTCAGCTGATACAAATCTAGACAGAGCGGCCATCTGCCCTTTCAATTGCTGCACCTCCTTAACTGAAGTCGGGCTTCTCATAGTGAGGATTGCAACGCACTTGTCAGGGTTCGCTTCTATCCCACGCTCAGTGAGTAAGAAGCCTAAGAACTTGCCTGCTTCAACCCAAAACACGCACTTCTCAGGATTCAGCTTCAGCCTATATTTAGCTATTGATGTAAATAGCTCTTCTAGATCAGCAACGTGCTGATCTTTCACCTGTGAAGTCACCACCATGTCATCCATGTAGACCTGCATGTTTCGCCCTATCATGGGCACGAGTACCCTGTCCCTCAGCCTCTGGTAGGTGGCACCTATGTTCTTCAGCCCAAAGGGCGTCACTATGTAACAGTAGCAAGACAGGTCTGTCATGAACGCTGTCTAGCACTAGTCCATGGGATGCATCTTGATCTGGTTGTACCCAGAAAATGCATCCAGGAAGCTGAGCAACTTGCAACCCGAGGCACTGTCTACCAAAGCATCAATGCTTGGCAGGGGGTAGGAGTCCTTCGGGCAGGCCTTGTTGAGGTCAGTGAAGTCTACGCACATTCTCCACTTCCCATTGGCGTTCTCCACGAGCACCACATTCGCCAACCATTCTGGGTATTGGATCTCCCTGATGTGGCCCGCTCTTAGCAACTTTTGTGTCTCCTCCTTAATGACTTGTCACCTTTCTTCATTGAACTTCCTCCTTCTCTGGCGAACAGGTCTGACCTAGGGGTCCATTGCAAGGCGATAACACAGGAAGTCGGGATCTATGCCAGGCATGTCTGAGGCAGACCATGTGAAGGCATCCAAGTGCCGCACGATGACCTTGGCGATTTGGTCTTATGTCTCTTGGCATAAAGACTTACCAAGCTTGAACATCTTTCCACCAATCTCCCTCTCCAAGATGTCCTCAGCTAGTTCGGGTCGTCTCTCCCGGGCGACCTCTACTCGAGTGACCCCTTCCGCACGTGGGGGCTGGGCAATAACAGTGCACACCCCACCTAGTAGTTGAGTGGTAACGGTGCACACCCCCGTCCTTGTCTTGAGGCTATTCTCATAACACTTCTTGGCCTCTTTCTGGTCTGATCTGAAGGTGATCACCGTCCCTTCCATGGAAGGCAACTTCATCTTCATATGCCTCGTCGATGCCACCGCTCCCAACCTGTTCAGGGTAGGTCTACCCAAAAGGATGTTGTAAGTTGAGGGAGCATTAACAATAAGGTACCTGATGTTCTCTGTGCATGAGGCCACACCATCTGTGAAGGTGGTCCTCAATTCTATTGGTCTGCACACTTCTACCTGGTCTCCCGCTAATCCATACAAACAACCAATGTAAGGCCTCAACTGGTCAAGAGACAGCTGTAGTTTGTTGAAGGTCGACCAAAACATCACAGCGCCCGAGCTCCCCTGATCCACTAGCACATGGTGCACCTTCCTTCCCACTATTACTACCAATATCACCACTGGGTCATTGTCGTAGGGAACGACATCCTGGCGATTGGCCTTGGTGAAGGTTAGGTCGATGTCAGGAGTGTGGTTTTCCTCATACATCTTTACCGCCGTCACTGAGCATGCATATTTCTTCCGCTGAGAAGCGGTGCAGCCCCCTCCTGAAAAATCTCCTGAGATGGTGTGGATTTCACCATGAATGGGCACCTCGTGCCCTTGATCACTCCTCGGGGCTGCTAATGCCTGGTCCTCCTGTGGCTGGCGCAAGTAGTCATTCAAGAAACCGCTCTTCACCAGCTCATCCAAATGGTGGCCTAGGGCCAAACAGTTACGGATGGGGTGACCAAACGCTTGGTGGAACTCGCATTCTTGCTAGTTCTGAATCTCTTGTCAGTCTTTGGGGGCATCTTCAGCCTCTCCACTATGTTGGGGATAGCGATCAACTCCTTCAATTCTACTAGGAAGCTATGTCTGGGGGGCACATCCTCCTTTGCGCGCGCCCTGGTCTGGGGCTTCCTAGCCACGTAGGGTTGCTGTTTCCCTTGGGCCTTCTTCTCTGTTGTCGCCTCCTATACCCTCATGGGCTGAGGTCGACTTGGCCCTCGTGATCGTGCGGGGGCAATACTCTCGTGCTTCTTAGTGAGTTCCCCTTCTGCAACACTGTGGGCTACCGCTCGACACCTGATCTCACAAAAGGTTTTGGGATGATTCCTGATGAGCAACTCACTGAAGGGTCCTGGCAAGATTCCCTTCCTGAAGGTGTGCACCACCATATCCTCATCCTTGGTGTGCAGCCTCACCAACATCGCTCCGAACCTGTTGAGGTAATCCTTTAGGGACTCTCCCTGGTACTGTCTCACATCAAAAAGATCGTAAGACACTGGCGGAGGAGCCCGATTGACAATGTATTGCTCTCTGAACAGCACAGAGAACTATGCAAATGATGTCACGTGTTTGTCAGGGAGTCTGATGAACCACTCTAATGCTATGCCCATCAGCGTGGTCATGAACAGCTCGCAATGTACGGCATTAGAGCCTCCTGAGAGCATCATCTGTGTATGGAACGCCGTGAGATGTGTCTCCGGGTCCTCCACACCTATAGAGTGATCTTAGGGCCCACGAAGGTGGGTGGTACCACGGTGTCCATAATTGCCTGTGAGAACGGCATAGGGAATGCCTTAGGCGGCGTAGGCGGGGCTCGATCATCCACCACACGTTTCCCTGCCTGCTGCAAATTGATGAAGACCAAGTAAAGGAGCCGCCTGAAACCCAAGCCCATGAAGCCCAAGCCCAACCAAATAGCTCAACATCCTTCATGCCTCAAAGGATGACTAGGAGCAAGGCTAAAGCTTTGGGAGAAGAGCATTAATGGATGTCTCTTTTTATAATTACTTGTGTATAGTTTTTAGTAGAACTTTAAAGGAAGGTGTAGATATTAAAATAAGGGGTGCCAATGTATAAAGATAGGTCACACCTTCCATGAGACATAAAGAGTAGGTGTAGGTGTAGTTTTTAGGAGGTGCCAAAATAGAAAAAAGGTCACACCTCCCATGTGACTCAAGATTGGCTCCAAATTTGAATTAGAATTAGAATTTTGAATTTGTTTCACTTTCATTTCAACCCTCTAAACCTATAAATAGAGGTGCTTGGTCATTGTAAATTCAACATTGAAATTAGAAGAAAAGTTACTATACTCAAATTGTGAGTGAATTTTGTGAGACTTGTTCTCCTCTTCCTTGTCTCATCTTGTGAAGCTTTGGGAGCTCTCAAGCGGCGGCAAATCTGCACTTATCTTGGATCATCACCTCCAAGTGGCATGTCCATTCCCAATCCATGGCTACAACCACATAAGTTTCATCTTCTTTCATCTTCCATAGTCATTTCAATCGGTAGTTTTGATTCTATGTCTTGCTCTTGAATTTCAATCGGTTCTTTTGTTTCAATTTGTGTTTCCATTCTGTTTTTTTGTGTTTAAATTCTGCACCTATTCTTTTTGGAGTTCAGCACCTTGTTCTTCATTCATTCATCACCATTAATTGTGTTTTAACCTTGGACCTTTGGAAATGAACCTTCACATCTACTTAACACTTGTTAAGTTAATGTCCAATGGGGATTTTCCTTAGGTGACTCACTCTAAATTACTAAGAATCTTGATCCTAATTCTAAGAAAGTGTCACAAATATAATGAACCTAAAATCAACTCACATCACAAATTCTGCAAATTCATGCGCAATTCCTCATTGGTCCTGCGCAACTCTTCGTTCCTGGCTTGCGACGCGGCCAGGTCAATCTGGATGCGTTCTTGATCTTCCCTGGACGCCGCCACTGTCTCCTTGAGGGCGCGCATCATCTCCATAATTTCCTGCATGGTGATGTTGTCTCCTCCGTTTGGTGCGGCAATGGCGGGTCCTTGTCTGGGATTCCTCATTTTTCTGGATCTCTTCTCTATGCTTGTGAATGGGACCTTGTTTTATTTTGTGTACCATGATGGGCGCCAAATGTTCTTGCCAGTTGACTCTCCTATCGGTTGACTCTAATGTTCTTGCTGGTTGACTCTCCTGTCGGTTGACTCTAAGCCAATCTCGCACCCTATTCTTCCTTCTCAGGTTACTGCTTCACTGGATCGAAACACTCTGTACCTGCAAAGACAAAGGGGCGCCCTAGAGGTCGTTTGCACTCCGACACTCAAGTCAATACTGGGGCTAAGAAACTGATGTGACTCCACTAGCCACAATAACATGATTCTTTGATATTCTATGGAATCAACTTGAGTTGGCAAAGATTAGGCACTTTTATAGAAGAGGATCAATGTTCTATATTTCAAGAACTCACCAAATCTTGCACCACAAACCAAACTCACATGAAAGATCCATTTACAATCAATTGAACCGAAAATAATTGAAGGAAAACAGAAATGAACCGATCAAAACAAATAAAAGAAAGAATAGTTGCTGGAAAACTGAAAACAGAACCAAAAACTCAAGAAAACCAACTCAAAAAATGAACAACTAAAGAGAAGGAAGGAAGGAGAATAGAAAACTTATGAAAATGGATGTAGATTGGTATGAACACACCACTAGAAGTGATGGATGCTCCTAGATGAGTGTGCTGTCGCCACTTGAGGACACCATGGATCCTTCAAGATAAGACTAGAGAAGAAGGCTCAAAGCTCTCCAATGTTCTCTCAAAATTTGAGTAGAGTTTCTTTTCTATAAAATTCCGATCTAAAAAATACAAAGAGAGCACCTCTATTTATAACCTAAGGTGCTGAAATGCAAGCTGCACAAATTCAAAAATCTGCCTCCTAAATTGGCGCCAAAAACAAAGCATGAGGAAGGTGTGATCCTTCTCTTACTTTGGCACCTCCTTATTTACTTCTACACCTATCTACTAATACACCCCCCCTAAGACTCCTAACTAAAGACTAAAAGATGATATAACAATAGAGGTTTCTAATGTTTCCCTCTAAGCACCTTCAACCAAAGAAATTACAAAAAGAGAAAATAATTGTTCCCTAGCTCCTAAAGCTTTGAACATGCTTCTTGTAAGCCTTTGAGGTGGGCTTTGACCTCCATGGGCGTCCTCTATTTGTGCCTCTACCTCTTCTTGATCTTGTTGATTGGCCTCCATGTCGACTAGAGCTTGATCTCCATCATACTCCCCGAGTTGGAGAGAATTCAACCACAAATTCTGGAGACCTACAAAAAAAGGAGTTAGATCGCTGACATTAAAAGTATGACTACCTAAGAATGTATCAGGCATATCTAACTCATAAGCATTGTTATTAATCTTCTTGAGAATTTGGAAAGGTCCATCCCCTCGGGGCATTAGTTTGGACTTCCTTTGAGTAGGAAAACGATCCTTCCTCAAGTGAAGCCAAACCCAATCACCCTCATCAAACAACAATGTTTTTCTCCTTTTATTGGCAAGTTCAACATACTTGACAACCTTCTTCTCAATTCTCTGCTTGATGTCTTTATGCAAAGTTTTCACAAAAGAAGCCTTTTCATCCCCATCTTTGCACAAGACATCTCCAAGAAGAGGAATAGGAAGAAGATCAAGAGGTGTTAGGGGATTAAACCCATAGACAACCTCAAAAGGAGAATGTTAAGTGGTAGAATTTACTACACGATTATATGCAAACTCAACATGGGGTAGTAAATTCTCCCACACTCTAGGATTCCCCGAAATAAAACATCTCAATAGTTGTCCCAAAGTTCTATTCACCACCTCGGTTTGACCATCAGTTTGTGGGTGGCAAGTGGTAGAAAATAAAAGCTTAGTCCCAAGCTTGCCCCACAAGGTCTTCCAAAAGTGACTCAAGAACTTGGGATCTCTATCAGATACTATAGATCTAGGGATCCCATGCAAGCGAACCACTTCTTGGAAGAAGAGGTTTGCAATGTGGCATGCATCATCCACTTTGTGGCAAGGAATAAAGTGAGCCATCTTTGAAAAACGATCCACTACCACAAAAATGGAGTCCTTTCCCTTTGATGTCTTGGGTAAGCCTAAGATGAAATCCATAGATATATCTACCCAAGGCATTGAAGGGATAGGAAGAGGAGTATATAGACCAAGGGAGTGCATCTTAGACTTAGCTTTGTGGCAAGCTATGCACTTATCACACAAACTATGAACATGTTTATGCATATGAGGCCAAAAGAAATGTTCATGCAACACATCCAAAGTTTTAGCAACCCCAAAATGTCCCATTAAACCCCCCTCATGAGCTTCTCTAACAAGAGATAATCTAATAGAGCATTGAGGAACACAAAGACGTTTTCCTTTAAAAAGAAAGCCATTTTGTATAAAAAAATATTTGTATCCTCCCTTAAGACACTCTTGATAGATGAGAGAAAAATCAAGGTCATCATGATAAAGTTCCTTAATGTGATCAAAACCAAGATATTGAGAGCTTAAAAGATTTAGCAAAGTATATCTTCTAGAAAGAGCATCCGCCACAATGTTTACTTTGCCTTGCTTGTGTTTGATCACATAAGGAAATTGCTCAATGAATTCCACCCACTTAGCATGCCTCTTGTTAAGCTTGTTTTGGCTTTTCAAATATTTAAGAGATTCATGATCACTATGTATCACAAACTCTTTAGGAAAAAGATAGTGTTGCCAAGTGAAAAAAGCCCTAACAAGTGCATATAATTCTTTATCATAAGTGGAATAATTGAGAAGACTTCCTTTCAATTTCTCACTAAAATAGGCTATCGGGTGGCCCTCTTGAAGGAGAACAGCCCCAATACCTATGCTAGAAGCATCACACTCAATCTCAAATGTCTTAGTGAAATTAGGAAGGGCCAAGATGGGAGCATTAGTCAATTTTTCTTTCAAAGTTTCAAAGGCTTTTTGTTGTGCTTCTCCCCATTGAAAGACCACATTCTTTTTCACTATGTCATTGAGTGGTGCAGCAATGGTACCAAAGTTTGGGACAAATCTTCTATAGAAAGAAGCAAGTCCATGAAAACTTCGGACCTCATTCAAAGATTTCGGTGTAGGCCAATTTTGAATGGCCATCACCTTTGTTTTGTCCACATTGACCCCTTTGCAACTCACAACAAACCCTAGGAATTCTATATGATCAAGAGCAAACATACATTTAGCAATATTAGCATACAAATGTTCCTTCCTAAGGGTTTCCAAAACTTGCCTGACATGCAACCTATGTTCATCCAAAGATAAGCTATAAATGAGAATGTCATCAAAGTAAACAACAACAAACTTACCAATGAATGGTCTAAGAACATGATGCATGAGGCGCATGAAGGTACTTGGTGCATTAGTTAAACCAAAGGGCATAACTAACCACTCATATAGACCAAAGTTGGTCTTAAAAGCCATCTTGCACTCATCACCCGGTTTGATACGGATTTGATTGTAGCCGCTTTTAAGATCAATCTTTGAAAAGATTTTTGACCCATGCAATTCATCCAACAAATCATCAAGCCTAGGTATGGGATGCCTATACTTAATTATAATGTTATTTATGGCCCTACAATCTGAACACATTCACCATGTGCCATCCTTTTTAGGCACTAAGATGATAGGCATAGCACAAGGACTCATGCTATCTTGAACCCACCCTTTTTCAATCAAAGCCTCAACTTGTTGGCGAATTTCCTGGGTTTCACTTGGATTGGTTCTATATGCTGGATGGTTTGGTAAAGAAGAGCCCGGTATCAAATCAATTTGGTGCTCAATCCCTCTCAAAGGTGGAAGTCCTTTTGGAGGATCTTGAAACACATCTTGAAACTCTTCTACCAAATGTTCCAAGCAATGAGAACTATCAACAAGTGGTTCTAACTTAAGAGTTCTAGGGATGGCTAAGAAAAGAGGATGATGAGCCACTATTTCCCTTTGAATCTCATGCCTAGACACAAGGAGTGCAGGCTTAGAAGTCTTATCGTTTTTATCTTTTTTATCTTTTTCACTTTCCCTTTTTTTTTTCATAATAACTTGGTCCTCATGGACTTCTCTTGGAGAGAGAGATTTTAAAGTAACCTTGTGACCATGGAATTCAAAAGAGATTTTGTTGGTAAAGCCATCATGTAAAACTTTTCTATCAAATTGCCAAGGCCTTCCCAAAAGAACATGAGTGGCTTCCATGGGCACAACATCACATAATACCTCATCTTTGTATTTTCCAATGGAGAAATGGATGAGGACTTGTTTATTGACAACTATTTCTCCTACTTCACTAAGCCATTGTAATTTATAGGGCTTTGTATGAGAGATGGTAGGTAAAGCAAGTTTTTCTACCACTCTTGTACTTGCCACATTTGCACAACTACCCCCATCCACTATCAAAGAACAAATGTTGTTTAGAATAAGACATCTTGTGTGGAAAATATTTTCCCTTTGACTTTCATCAAAAGGTTGTGAAACTTGCCCAAGAAGTCTTCTCACAACTAACAAATCTCCTTCAAGTGGACACTCACTTTCTTCCTCACTAGATGCATGAGAATGCAATGAATGCGTGGGAGAATCCGAATCATGCTCACTAACTACAATGCCCTCATGTATGTACATACTTCGTTTAGAAGGACAATTTGCAGCAATATGACCATAACCCAAACATTTAAAGCATTTAGTATTAGATGTTCTAGTGGGAGATTTAGGCCTAGAAGTAGATGGCTTAGTTTCCTTGGGTTTGAAAGAAGAATCTTTGGAAGGAGGTTTAGAAAAAGAATTTTTGTTTCTGCAAGACTTGGAGTAGTATCCATCATTGGAAATATTTTTGAAAGAGTTTTTCTTAGCAAGTTGGGCTTCCACCTTCATTGCAAGATGAACTAAAGATCCCAATGATGAATACTCTTGTAACTCAACAATGTTTTGAATATCCTTCCTAAGACCACTTACAAACCTAGCAATCATAGCTTCCTCACTTTCTTCTAATTCAAGTTTAAGCACAAGCGTTTCTAACTCTTTGTAATATTCATCCACATTTAGCGTGCCTTGTTGAAACCGTTGGAGTTTCAACATGAGGTCTTTCCTAAAATGTGGGGGCACAAACCTAGCGCGCATTTGATATCTGAAAGAGTTCCAAGAGTCCACGGGAGTACCCTTGTGAAACATAAAGTCCTTTACAACACCATGCCACCATTTCATGGCGTAATCTACAAATTCTAAGGTGGCTAGCTTATACTTGTGTTGTTCATCTTTGATGTCATGGAGCTCAAAGATTTGTTCACACTTAGCCTCCCAATCTAAATACACAATAGGATCACTAGATCCATTGAAAGTAGGAAGTTTGACCGAAGGTAGCCTAGCCTTTGCATCTTGATAATAGCCATTGCCATAGTGAGGTCTCTCCCCTTAGTTGTGATGTCTACGGTCAAAGAATTGGGGTGGAGGTCTCCTTCTCCTATGCGCATCTCCACTGCCAAAATCATTTGAAGAGGCTCTTGTTGAATGCCTATGTGAATGATGCTCATCATGGATTGAAGGAGATGGTCTATCTTGTTGCACCTCTAGCTTTTGCAATTGCTCTTCCAAACGTCTAATGGTTCTTTGTGCTTCATTTAATTCACCAAGGATTGAAGCTTTGGAAGGAGAATTATGCTTGTATGATGCATCACTTGAAAAGCCAGCCATTGGTAATTAAAAAAAAAAACAGCAACACACAAAAACAGCAAACAAGGCAAGAAACAAAAATTAGCAAAACAGTGAGTGTTTTAAGTAAAAATAAAGCCGACTTGAATTTAGGCAGAAAGATTGGGGTCACTCTCAAAGAAATAATGTCCTTGCACTAATCTGATCTTGAGGCCTTGGAGTCCTCAAATGAAAGATGTCAAAGCAAGCACACCAATCTCAAAGTCAACCACCACAAAACCAATGAACAGTAAAGACAAACAAGAAAAGGTATAAGCAAAGAAAGGTAATTGCAAAAGGAAAACTATATGTAATACAAACTCAAAGAGTAAAGAATGAAAGACAAGCAAGAAAATAAAGAACTCAATGAAGAAAGAAGGCACACCAAAAGAGTCCTAGAGAAAAGTACTAGAGTAGATTTAAGAAACCAAAAACAGAACTACAAGAAAATTGTTGTATGCAAACTGTGCTATTTTTACAGAGTTAACTGGAATGATTGGAAGCGAACTGGAATGTGAAAAATTTACCACAGAAACTTCAATGTCTCAACTCAACAATGGCACTAGAATGAGGTAAAAATAGTTAGCCAATTGAGAGAAATAAATTTTTCAAAATTGCTGCCCAATTACCGTCTTTTTTTCGGCAGGAATGTACACTTTTCGTATTTTATTTATCATATTTTTTGTACTTGGAATTTTTGAATACCTTTTTTTTGCTATGCTTTTGTAACACTTTGAAGAATGTAAATCTAAATTTTCACAAATTTCCAGTGAGCCAATTAATTGCAGTAAATTGAAAACAGTAGCACGTTTGTAAGAAAACAGAGTATCCTATTTAGGAATGAAAAACAGTATGAAGAACTAGCAAAGACATAAAGGAAATTGTGTAAAGGAACTTGTATAGGTCTAGAATACAAGCATGAACTCAAATCTAAAAATGAAAATGCACAAAGGATCAAGCAATAAACTCAAAAACAGAATGTAAACCAAAGCAAGAAACAATCAAGGCAATAAAAGTACTACTAGAAGTAATGACAATTATGGAATAACATGACTTAAGACAAAACTTGACATGATTACAAAATTAAAAGACATATCACAAGATATAACAAGTGAAAGGAAGCTTAAGGTCAGCTCTAGGAAGGAGAATGCCATTCCAAAAGAGCAACCATACTCATATGAATAATGAGTGCCATAAACCTTTTCACAAACACTTGGTGTAACAAAAGAAAAACAGCAAGAAAACTCAATTAAGCCTAAAACAGAAACTTAAATTGCAAGAAAATTAAAAGAGCTCTTGAAATAAAGTGCACACAACTCAACAATTAAACAAGAATGAACCTAAGACTCATGATACCACATGATGTGACTCCACTAGCCACAATAACATGATTCTTTGATATTCTATGGAATCAACTTGAGTTGGCAAAGATTAGGCACTTTTATAGAAGAGGATCAGTGTTCTATATTTCAAGAACTCACCAAATCTTGCACCACAAACCAAACTCACATGGAAGATCCATTTACTATCAATTGAACCGAAAATAATTGAAGGAAAACAGAAATGAACCGATCAAAACAAATAAAAGAAAGAATAGTTGCTGGAAAACGGAAAACAGAACCAAAAACTCAAGAAAACCAACTCAAAACATGAACAACTAAAGAGAAGGAAGGAAGGAGAATAGAAAACTTATGAAAATGGATGTAGATTGGTATGAACATGCCACTAGAAGTGATGGATGCTCCTACATGAGTGTGCTGCCGCCACTTGAGGACACCATGGATCCTTCAAGATAAGACTAGAGAAGAAGGCTCAAAGCTCTCCAATGTTCTCTCAAAATTTGAGTAGAGTTTCTTTTCTATAAAATTCCAATCTAAAAAATACAAAGAGAGCACCTCTATTTATAACCTAAGGTGCTGAAATGCAAGCTGCACAAATTCAAAAATCTGCCTCCTAAATTGGCGCCAAAAACAAAGCATGAGGAAGGTGTGATCCTTCTCTTACTTTGGCACCTCCTTATTTACTTCTACACCTATCTACTAATACACCCCCCCCTAAGACTCCTAACTAAAGACTAAAAGATGCTATAACAATAGAGGTTTCTAATGTTTCCCTCTAAGCACCTTCAACCAAAGAAATTACAAAAAGAGAAAATAATTGTTCCCTAGCTCCTAAAGCTTTGAACATGCTTCTTGTAAGCCTTTGAGGTGGGCTTTGACCTCCATGGGCATCCTCTATTTGCGCCTCTACCTCTTCTTGATCTTGTTGATTGGCCTCCATGTCCACTAGAGCTTGATCTCCATCAGAAACAGTGTGTATGTGTGTAACAGTTCTAGTCTTAAGAGCTACGTACCTTTTTAGGGTTTCTTACTGTTGTTTATATAGTCTAGGGTTTCCCTTGTCTCTGTTACCCGCATTTAGTGATGGGTTGTTCTTCATGACCATTTGTTCTTCTTGAAATATGAGGTAAAAAGGTGGTGGAAGCTATGGATGATATGGGTCAAGATGGCTCATATAGAGCTATGGGTTCCTTGTAGGTGCATGAAAGGTATGGAGAGTGATAGGTTAGGCCAAATCACTTGGAGGAAGGTGAAGATGAAGACCAAAGTGTCTAACCTAGAGAGACTAGACAAAGAGTAGAAGCTAGCATAATTTTGGCAGCATTTACTCATATAAATTGATCTTAAAAAAACATGAGCCAAAGCACCCTATTTATAGGAGATGGTGCCTTGGAGAGTAAGGAACAAGGGTAGGATGAGGAATACATAAAAGAGGGGGCTGCTAGGGTGTTGACTAAAGGTCAATGCAGCCCCTTAGCATGCTTCTAGAAGGTAGGGCTACATTCCTACCCTAAAAGGCCTAGGTACAAGCTAAATTGTTAAATACACCCCCGATTGTGCTAAATGAACCCTACTCTACTGAAATTATAAATAAACTAAAATTAATTTATGCTCAGCTCCCATGGCTTGGGCTTTACTCCTTGTAGTCCTCTGAAGGGTCTTTGAATATGTAGAGAAAAGTTTCTCTGCCATCAGTAGCAGAGTCCCACTCTTCTTGAATCCTCTTTGCCATGGACCTAGTTGTTGGGCCTGAGCTAAGGCCTCTTCCATCATCCCCTCCCTCTTGAAGAGGATTTGTCCTCAAATCACATGCTTCTGCCTCTTCATTTTCTCTACCTACAAAGGGTGTTAGATCCATAACATTGAAGGTAGTATGTACTCCATATTCCTCAGGCAGGTCAATTTGATATGCATTATTATTGATTCTTTTGAGAACTTGGAAAGGACCATCACCCCGGGGACTAAGTTTACACTTCCTCTGATTAGGGAATCTATCTTTTCTAAGTTGAAGCCAAACCCAGTCTCCCTCCTCAAAAATCATCTCTCTCTTCCTCTTATTGCTATGTTTCATGTATTTCTCTGTTTGTTGTTGTATTTGGTTCTTAATCCTCTCATGCATTTTCTTTACAAATTCAGCCTTCGTTACTCCTTCCTTATGCACAAAATTTTGTGGATTAGGTAGAGGTAACAAATCCAAAGGAGTAAGAGGATTGAACCCATATGCAGCCTCAAAAGGAGAAATATTAGTAGTTTTATGAACTACCCTATTATATGCAAACTCAATATGAGGAAGGTACTCATCCCAAGATTTGTGGTTTCCTTTCATGATTGACCTAAGCATAGTGGAAAGAGATCTATTTACAACTTCAGTTTGTCCATCCGTTTGAGAATGACAAGAAGTTGAGAAGTTCAACTTAGTTCCTAACTTTTCCCAGAGAGTTCTCTAGAAATGGCCAATAAATTTAGGATCTCTATCTGACACTATGGTCTTAGGTAAACCATTTAGTCTTACCACTTCTCTAAAGAAGAGCTTAGAGATATTGCTAGCATCATCCACTTTATGGCAAGGTATAAAATGAGCCATCTTGCTAAACCTATCCACTACCACAAAAATGGAATCAAAACCTCCTTGTGTCCTAGGAAGTCCTAATATGAAATCCATGCTTATATCTTCCCAAGGAGCACTTGCAAAAGGTAAAGGAGTGTAGAGTCCATGAGGCATTGTCTTAGACTTAGCTTTTGAACATGAAATGCATCTATGACAATGTCTTTGGACATCTTTCCTCATGTGTGGCCAAAAGAATTTTCCTTCCAAAAGCTCAAGAGTTTTATCTACTCCAAAATGGCCCATGAGTCCTCCTTCATGTGATTCTTTTACAAGGAGTTTTCTATGTGTTCCTTGGGGTATGCAAAGTTTTCCTTCTTTAAATAAGTACCCCTCAGAAACATAAAAACCTCCTTGTGCTCTATGTTGGCACTTAGCAAAAGTGGGTGCAAAATCCTGATCTTCTTTATAAAGTTCGGGTATGTTTTCAAATCCAAGAATTTGGGCTCCAAGTTTAGAAAAGAGGATATGTCTCCTTGAGAGAGCATCAGCCACAATGTTTGTACTGCCCTTCTTGTATTTGATAACATATGGAAATTGCTCAAGAAATTCCATCCACTTTGCATGTCTTTTGTTCAACTTGTGTTGACCCCTTAGATATGTCAAAGACTCATGATCACTATGTATGACAAATTCTTTTGAAACTAGATAGTGTTCCCAAGTCTGTAGGGCCCTCACAAGTGCATAAAACTCTTTGTCATAGGTGGGGTAGTTGAGGGTGGCACCATGAAGTTTTTCACTAAAATATGCAATTGGGTGCCGACCTTGCAACAACGCAGCACCTATTCCTACTTCTGATGCATCACACTCTAGCTCAAAACTTTTTGAAAAGTTTGGCAAAGCTAGAATGGGTGCATTAGTGAGTTGAGCTTTCAACCTTTGAAAGGCTTGCTCATGCTTCTCTGTCCAACAAAATGGAGTGTCTTTCTTTACTAACTCATTAAGTGGTGAAGCTAAACTTGAGAAGTTAGGAACAAATCTTCTATAAAAACTTGCTAGACCATGAAAGCTCCTAACATCTCCTACATTTTGCGGGGTTGGCCACTCTTGGATGGCTTTGATTTTCTCGGGGTCAACATGTACCCCATTTTTGTTTACTATAAAACCTAAAAACACTACACTATCTACATAAAAAGTGCATTTATCTATATTGGCAAACAAACTATTTTTCCTAAGCACTAAAAGAACCTCCCTAAGGTGACTTAGGTGGGACTCTAGGCTTTGACTATATACTAAGATATCATCAAAATAGACTACTACATACTTACCTATGCAATCCCTAAAGACATGATTCATAAGCCTCATGAAAGTGCTAGGTGCATTAGTGAGTCCAAAAGGCATCACTAACCACTCATATAGTCCAAATTTGGTCTTAAAAGCAGTTTTCCACTTATCACCTTCTTTAATTCTAATTTGGTGATATCCACTTTTAAGGTCAATCTTGGAAAATATGGTAGACCCATGCAATTCATCAAGCATATCATCAAGTCTAGGAATTGGATGCCTGTATTTGATGGTGATATTGTTGATGGCCCTATAATCATAACACATTCTCCACTTGCCATCTTTCTTTGGAACCAACAAAACAGGTACAACACAAGGACTTAGGCTTTTTTGAACCCAACCTTTCTCCAATAAATCCTGAACCTGTGACTCTATCTCCTTAGTCTCTTCCGGATTAGTTCTGTAAGCTGGTCTATTTGGTAAACTAGCTCCTGGAACTAAATCTATTTGGTGTTCTATACCCCTAACAGGTGGAAGTCGAATAGGTCCTTCCTCAGGGAATACATCACCAAATTCTTTTAAAAGTTTTTGGACTTGAAGAAGTAGTTCACAAACTTCAGAAAGTGTGGCAGTGCATGCAAGTGTTCCTTTACATAGAAGGAGGCCTGAAGGTTGTTCAGATAGAAGTATCTTTTCAATTTTATTTTCAAATTTTTCTTCTTTCTGAATAACCTTGTGGGAAGGAACACTCTTCTCCCACGCCTCAACATCGTTCCTAAGGATTTTCTCTTGTTTTCCTTTTTTTTTTCTTTTTCCCATTTTCTCTTTTTATTTTCATTTGTACTTGGTCCTTTACCACTTGTGAAGGTGTTAAAGGATAGAGTACAAACCTTTTTTCCCTATGGGTAAAAGTTATCTCGTTGGTAAGACCATTATGGATGGTTTTCTTGTCAAATTGCCATGGTCTTCCCAATAAGATGTGGTAGGCTTCCATGGGTACTTCATCACATAAAATCTCATCTTTATAGTTTCCCACAGAAAGACTGATTTTTACCTGCTTATCTACAGTTAATTCCTCATCTTCATTTATCCACTGAAGTTTGTAAGGTTTTGGATGAGGTATTAATTGTAGATTAAGCTTTTCAACCATCCTAGTGCTACAACAATTGCAGCAAGAGCCACTATCCACAATGAGAGAACAAATGTTTTCTGAAACTTTGCATCTTGTATGAAAGATGTTCTCTCTCTGTGTTTCATGGTTCACACTAGGTTGATTGTTGAGGGTTCTTCTGATCATCATTAATTCTCCCTCACAAGGATATGCCCCCTCACTACTTTCCTTCTCTTCTTCCCCACTAGACTCTTCATCTTGGCTGCTATACTCATCCCTCCCTCTTAAGATCATGGTTCTCCTATTTGGGCATTGGGATGCTATATGGCCTCTACCAAGACACTTGAAGCACTGGATGTCTCTACTGCGAGGTTGTGAGGTAGACACATCTTTTCCTACACTCTTGGGAATTTCTTTGGATTTATCCTTTGAAAGACTATCCTCCTTTTCTCTTCTATACTTATTCCTTATCTCAAGATTGAGACCACTCAAGAACCTAGCTATGGTGGTGGTGGCTTCTTCCCTAATAGAGGCTCTCATCACGTAGAGCTCCATCTTTTGCCTATACTCCTCTACACTCATGTTTTTCTGTTGGAGTCTTTGGAGCTTGTCCATTAACTCCCTATCATAGTATGAAGGAATATGGCGGCGTCTCAAGGCTCCCCTAAGGTCATTCCAATATTCTATGGGAGGGTCCCTGTGGAGGCGCCTATCTCTCTCTAGGGCTGTCCACCAATACATAGCATTTCCTTGAAAGCTTAAAGTGGCTAAGGGTACTTTCCTTTCCTCACTAACATGATGGCAAGCAAAAAGTTGTTCTACTTTCATTTCCCAATCTAGGTATGTTTCAACATTTTCCTTTCCATAAAAATGAGGTAAGTCTACCCTAGTCTCTTTTGGGTGGCTTTCTCTCCTAGTTCTTCTAGGTGGAGGTTGATAATAATCATTTACTCTCAGACTCCCCTCAACATGTGAGTCACTTGACCTAGAACTAGATGCATGTGATGCATGTGATTTTTTTAATTTTCAAATGTATTCATCTTTTTCTCTAACAATCCTCAACTCCTCTTCCAAAAGTGCAAGATGGGCATCTCTTTCTTTTTTATCTTCCAAAAGTTGAGCCTCATGTTGCAATTGTCTTAGTGATAGTGATTGAAAATCTCTAGCCAATTGTTTCAAAAGAGATTTTGTGGATTTTCTATCACTTTCACTATGACTTGAAGAATGAGTAGACATGTTTAGGGTTTGTGATAAAAGTAATTTTCAAAAAGAAAGATAAGTGGAGTGAAGTAGGTAATTTCCTAGGAAAGGGAGGTGGATCACTAGGATCTCTTAAGTACCGAGCCTTTCCTTAGCCAGATACTATCCCACAACACTTTCACAAACCTTTCTCTAAGCAATTTACTTAGAGCACAATCAAAGATAAAAACAAAATTTTTTATGCAAGAAAAAATTATGTAAAGTAATAAAACACAAATGAAAATTGCTATCTAGAAAGCTTTTAAAACTAGTCGAATCCTAAGGTGAGGCTTCTTGGCACTTTGAAACCTTGAAGACACACTCACTGTCTAAGACGTATTAATCCACTAATTAATCAATGTCCTTGCAAATTACAACTCAAAGAAATACAAAGAAATTAGGTTAACAAATTTTGATGCACAAAAATTTAAAGTCCTATTCTATGCACTTCTTCACTTGTAGCTCCTTTGTGTATATTTGTGTATTTTTCAATGAGGTTGCTGCTGTCCCTTGCTTTGTCTCCTTAGGTTATTCAACCTTAAATCTTTAATCCAGATCCTCTTTAGTGATATGGCTTTCACCAAAACAAAATTTTAGCTCCACACTCACCAAAGCACTTTTTAGGTCAAATCCACCAAAGAGAGGTCAAGCAGGTTTTAAAGCAACAAAACTCAAATTTAAAATCAAGGACTACTGCAAATGGAGTTGATATTTGACAAGACTTGAAAGAGTATTCAATAAAATTTGACAAGCAAAAAATTAAGGCACACAAGAAAAGGTAGCACACAAAGTGGAATCCTAGTGAATGGAACTAGAATAGATGAATAAAACCAAAACAGCACTACAGAATTTTTTGTGTAAAATTTTTCACAACTTTCCAATTTTATGCTGGACAGAATACTTCAAATTTGAGCTTGAAATTTTAACCACAGAAACTTCAATGTTTTAGCTCAATATAGGCGTTGGAATTTCACCAAAACAGTGAGCCAAATAATTGTAATAATGTTTCCGAAATCACTGCCGCGTCAGCGTTTTTTCAGAGTCAGGATTTTTGCACTCTGTTCGTATTTCATTTATCATTTTTTTTGTATTTTGAATTTTGATGTGCTTCTTTTTTTCACTTTTTCTTAACACATCAAACTACTCAAATCCAAAATTTCATAATTTTTTACCAACAAATGTAATTTCTAGGAACGATTCCAGCCAGAACAGTAGCAGTGAAAACAGAGAAATCCTAACTTGGAATTAGAAAACGGTAAAGAAACTTCAAAAACACAATGGAAATGATTGGAAACGAACTTGTATGGAACTAACACACAAGTATAAACTCAAATATGAAAATATAAAAGGCACCAAAGCTTCAAAACCAGAAATATAAACTGCACTCAAAACAAAATCAAGCAACCAAATCAACAATAAAAGGCACCACTTGGAATTTATGACATTGTAGGATGAACATGACTTTGACAAAACTTGTATGGATTCAAAAATCAAAATGACTCAACCACAAACACTTTGCACCGATTAAAAACATCAATAAGACTCAAATAAAATAAAAATAGAACAGCCAACACAAAAGGAACCTAAAACAGTTTGAAAATGGAAGTTCAAGATCAAGTTGAACCAAAAATACCAAATAGAAATTTAAAAACAGCAACACCAACTTAAAAAGAAATTAAAAACAGCAAGTCATTTAAGGATATGACGAACAACATGGAGTCAAGAAGAAGACTCAAAAAATAAAATGAAGAGAACACTTATCTCTTGAAGAACCAAAGCTCTGATACCAAATGATGGGTTGTTCTTCATGACCATTTGTTCTTCTTGAAATATGAGGTAAAAAGGTGGTGGAAGCTATGGATGATATGGGTCAAGGATGGCTCATATAGAGCTATGGGTTCCTTATAGGTGCATGAAAGGTATGGAGAGTGATAGGTTAGGCCAAATCACTTGGAGGAAGGTGAAGATGAAGACCAAAGTGTCTAACCTAGAGAGACTAGACAAAGAGTAGAAGCTAGCATAATTTTGGCAGCATTTACTCATATAAATTGATCTTAAAACAACATGAGCCAAAGCACCCTATTTATAGGAGATGGTGCCTTGGAGAGTAAGGAACAAGGGTAGGATGGGGAATACATAAAAGAGGGGGCTGCTAGGGTGTTGACTAAAGGTCAATGCAGCCCCTTGGCATGCTTCTAAAAGGTAGGGCTACATTCCTACCCTAAAAGGCCTAGGTACAAGCTAAATTGTTAAATACACCCCCAATTGTGCTAAATGAACCTTACTCTACTGAAATTATAAATAAACTAAAATTAATTTATGCTCAGCTCCCATGGCTTGGGCTTTACTCCTTGTAGTCCTCTGAAGGGTCTTTGAACATGTAGAGAAAAGTTTCTCTGCCATCAGTAGCAGAGTCCCACTATTCTTGAATCCTCTTTGCCATGGACCTAGTTGTTGGGCCTGAGCTTAGGCCTCTTCCATCATTTAGGGTTTCTGCAGAAATGTCGTTGCGCCGCTATTACCCAATTTTAGTGTAATCTAGCGTGTCAGGCTTCCTTTGCTGGAGTGCAACCTCTCACTGTATGGCCACCTGGGTACCAACTTGTGCACCTAATCTCTGGGGCCATCCATTCTGGGGGTGCCCTAACTGTTCACGTGCCATGCATGTAGTCTGCCCCTGGGAAACCCTAACCCTAATAAGAGTTAGAGCTCCTAGGGCCCTTTGCTGGTGCTGTGTCCAAATGCACTATTCACACCACATGCACGAGCACCTTGTGACTTAGACTTTCCCCTCACTCAGGGCGTTTCACTAATAACTAGTGTGTTTCCTAGGGTCTGCCTTTCGTGACCCAGTTTAGCTATTTGAATCACTGATGTCCGATGTTACATCGGCTTCACTCTGTTGTCGAGTACACATCGACATACATTCTTGATCTATCTCCGACCACTAATCAGCACACTGGCTCATGCCGCTTGAAGGACACTGTCTCACACCGCCTGTGGGACCCAGTTTACGTGGCTCACTACTGCTAGCAGTCGTCGATGTTCGAGGACTGGTCGATATAAAATTCAAGTTGCACCATGTGGTCATCACATTCTTCATTTTTCTTCATGTTCTTGAGTTGTTCTATAATTTTCTTTTATTTTAATCATTTATTTGTGAATTTTATGTGTTGTTTTAGCATTTAATCATCCATATAAACATTTTAATTGGTTTTTTCATGTCTTAATCAGTTAAAAATTTTTCAAACCCATTCCTATATGTTCCGCACCAAAACCCACTCCAATGTGCACTCCTAATTCATCTAATTTCATTGTGTCTCATGGTATTGTTCTTATTTCATTTGGATTCTTAAGTTTCTTCTTTTTCGAATTTTATGAAATTTTTGCCTTAGTTTTTTCAATTTTATTTTGAGTCCATTTCACATCCAAAAATTCTAAAAATTTTTACATGAGAGATTTGATATGATACGAGTTAAAAAATTCACGTCCAAAAACAAAATATAAAAAAAGATATAAAAAACAAAAGTCAGGATGTCATGTGTGTAGAATTTTTTTTTTCTAGTGTTGATTGATCTCAGTCTAGATTTTATTACTCCTTATTAATTTGGTGTTTTAATATGATTTTTTTATTAGGCACTTCTAATTGGGTTTTTATTTTTTTGTGGTTAAAATTTGAGAATAAAATTCGTTCCACAAAATTTGAAATAAATTTTTTAATCGCCACTACCTGCATTGAAAAATTGGTCAGTTTTGAAAAAACCTAGCGCTTTGTTCTTTTGTCAAACTGTTTGATTTGTTTGTCATTGAATACTCATTCATTTGATGTGATTTTTTTTGCGTTTTTATCACAAATTGTGTTGAGGTTCTTACATAAAAATTCGTCCATAGATTCTTTTTGGAAAAATTTTGATGTGAGTTGATTTTAGGTTCATTATATTTGTGACACTTTTTAAGAATTAGGATCAAGATTCTTAGCAATTTAAAAGTGAGTCACCTAAGGAAAATTCCCACTGGACATTAACTTAACAAATGTTAAGTAGATGTGAAGGTTCATTTCCAAAGGTCCAAGGTAAAAGACAATTAGAGTGATAAATGGATGACAATTAAGGTGTAGAATTTAGAATATAAATGGCACAAAACAGAACTAGAAATTAAGGCACAAAAATAGAATTGAAACAACACACAAATTCAAGGAGGCTTAAGGAATCATCAATGGAGTTCAATGCCTTCCAAATGATGATCCAAACTCATATATCATGAGTGCCATATCCTTACAACACAATTGAATAAGAAGAAAAAGAAAATAAATGAACATAATTGATTCTAAGCAAAAGAACCAAATTAAAACACAAGCTAAAGAAGATGAACCGATTAAAAATTGAAAACAAAGAAGAACAACCGATTGAAATGAATATGGAAGATGAAAGAAGATGAAACTTATGTGGTTGTAGCCATGGATGGGAATGGACATGCCACTTGGAGATGAATGATCCAAGATAAGTGTTGGAATTGCCTCCACTTGAGAGCTCCCAAAGCACTTACAAGATGAGACAAGAAAGAGGAGAACAAGTTTCATAAAACTCACTCACAATTTGAGTATAGTAACTTTACTTCTAATTTCAATATTATTTTACATGAGTATAGCACCTCTATTTATAGTGTGAGAGGTCTGAAATTAAAGTGGGAAAATTCAAATGAGAAGCATTTGAATTTGGAGCCAAAACACATGTCACAAGGGAGGTGTGACTTGATTTCTACTTTGGCACCTCCTAAAACTACACCTACACCTTCTTTTGATGTCACATGGAAGGTGTGACTTAGTTTTGTACATGAACACCCCTTATTTATATGTCTACATCTTTTTATTTTCTACTAAAACTACTCTAAAGAGATTACAACAAGTGACAACAATTGATGCCCATCTCTTTAAAGCTTTGACCTTGCTCCTAATAATTCTTTGAGTTATGACTTGAGCTTGGGCCTTATGTTGGGCTTGGCCTTCATCTAGGGTTTAGGCCTCTTGTTGGCCTTGGGCCTCATCTTTTTAAGAAGACTAATAGGAAGAACTTCAAATGTTTTGGCCCTTGTCTATTCCTCCTATGAATGAAGTCTTTATTTACTTGTTGAGATGACCCTTCAAGTTTAGTGTAAGGACCTGTAAAAATTGAATTGGAATAAAAAGGGTTATATTTCAAAGGAATTCTGTGTATGTTTTATTCAAAATAAAAAGGAAGGAAAGTTAAGTTTAGAAAGGTATGAGATCGCCAGGGCGCGAGGACGTCGCCAGGGCGCGAGGACGTCGCCAGGGCGCGCGAGGCATGTGGACGTCGCCAGGGCGCGAGGCATGCGGGCATCGCGCGGGCGCGAGAGGCATGCGGGCATCGCGCGGGCGCGAGAGGCTTGCGGGCGTCGCCAGGGCGCGCGAGGTATGTGGGCGTGGCCAAGGCGCGAGAGTTATGAGGGCGTCGCCAGGGAAGACATCGGTCGTCTCCCAGAGGAAGACATCGGTCGTCTTCCAGGGCGAAGGGGACATCGGTCGTTCGCCAGGATGAGTCAGCGTTGGAAAGTTGTCGCGATGGCGAGCCTCACACAGATAAAGTGGGACCCAGACTCTCAGCATGAAACGTCCTGCACGCGCGCCACGTAGACAAAAAGGATGATTCAGAGTGGTGACATCAGAATGTTGGCATGCGCAGGAGACACTCGCGGTCGTACTGTTCAGAGCAGTGGCTGGCATGCACAAGCGACAACAGTGGCAGTACTGTTCAGGGCAGTGGTTCTCAGACTTCTCTGCAGAGTGGGTGGTGGCAGCTGCTTTTGGTGGATAAGTTGGTTTAAGATGCAGAAAACCCACTGCTGAGAGAAAGAAACGTTGCAGCCTTCAAAGAGAGAAAGAGTGAGTTACCTCCCTTCTCCTCCAGTTGTCTCCTTCGCGCTGCGATTCTAGCATCTTCACGCAAGAGTACGACGAGAGGCAGCCACCATTAGAGCACCTGGGAGGTTCTCTGCAAGTCCTTCAACCAGACGCAAAAACAGAGCCAAGGCGTTGTTCAAGCTTCGTTGGGATTCGGAGCTCCTGGTGTTTTGCGCAAGTCCAGGTAAGGGAAGCTAGACTTCATCTTAAATACAAGCCATAGATTAGCTGTTCCTGAAGTAAGGGCGACGTGGTCGCCGGTTTTCGTTTTCATCTTCGTGAATGCTCTGTTTCTATGTGGTTGGGCGACGTGGTCGCCGGTTTTATATACAGACTTTGAAATACCCCGTTTTGAAACAGATCGCCGGTTTTGGCGTTGTTTGCGAAACTCTCTGTTTTTGGTGTTGCTTTGAAACTGTCTGAGACTTAAATGTGATATTCGAAAATCTGAACCTTTGGAATGATTGTTGCTGTGATTAAATCATTTATTTGAGTGGGATGATGTCTTGAATGCTGTGAATGTGAGACCGAGGCATAGTATTTTCAGGAAAGGAAATACCGTGTAAGATCGTATGTAATGTGTATTGACCTGGGGCTTGTCTAGAAGGAGATATCCTGACTCTGCTGATATAATGGAATCACGTAGATGAAGTTATTCAGTTGTGGAGAGTCGAAGGAGGTTCATATGTATGGGTGAGTTGTTCAAAAGGGAACGAGCTCGGCCTGTTATATGAATTAACCTTGTCATACCGGGAGAGTTAATGACATTGAGACTTTATGCGCATAGCTGTGTGGATTCACAGCGACCCTGTATGGATTTCACAGTGGTATGGTATGACAGGTGCAAATCTCTGGGCCTGAGTCAACGCACGAGTAAATCCGGAAGTAGTGTCAAGTGTCTTGTGTGCTGAGTCAGTGGTGGTCTGACATGTGAAATGAGGAACTTGAAATTGATAGACACTTGGTACAGTTGTGAAATAGAATGACTCTGGAAAATATTGTGAAGAGTGTGATTTCTGGATGATCAGGTGAAGAGTATGAGAAACTTGATAACTTTACGTGAATATCTTGAAATTGTTTACCTTGATTTTATTTTAAGTATCCTTATTTAAACTCTTTTTAAATGTCTAGCTTACCCTGTGTTTTCTTTTGTGTTGTGGCCTTTTCTTAAACCTGTAATGATCGTGTATAATTTACACGGGAGCAGATGATGTTGCAGGAAGTAGAGCTCTTTAGAAAATTGTCGCTGGAAGGAGATCGCCTGTTTTCTTTTCTGTTGGGTGATCGCCCCTCTTGCTGCTTTATAATAGGAGATCGCCTTTATGAAAGGAGATCGCCCTTCTTATGGGAGATCGCCCTTTCTGCCAGGAGATCGCCTATCTGTTTTTTTTTGTATTGTATTTCGTTTACGTTTTTAATGGAGAAGTGATCATTTGTATTAACCTCCCTGTGAGGAGAAACTTATTTATTTTATATAAAGATTTTGCTCACTTCAATCTATTTGTCACCTTTATTTTCGTTTTATATTTATTTTCAAAGTAATTTGGCGGGATGTTACATTTAGCAACCTTGGTCATCTTCATGTGGTCGTGGTTTGCATCAAATTTTCACAAAATTTGGATTATTTAGTTCCATTTTAATCCAAAATTTTGTTTTTGTGATCTATTCTAGAGTCATTCTTTGGTTCCATTTATTTGTGCTAGGTTTTCTTCTTAGTCTTAGTTGTTGTTTATCATTTTTTGGCTTTCCATTTGATGCAGTCCATGTGGATTGTTTTGGAATGGAGTTGAGGTAGCAACGAAAGAGAATGAAAATGCACTGAAGATTGGAGGTGATTTGATGAAGAATTGAAGTGATTTTGGTGCTGAAGTTACAAAGAGGTTCGACAAACTTTCTAGGGTTCACTAGGCCTCTAGGCTCTCTAGCAAAGGGGAGATTGAAGAGAAAATGATTATGGAAATTCATAACTTTCATTTAATATATGCTAAATCTAAATAAAATTGGTAGAAGTCACCTATTTATAGGTGAAAAAGATGAAAGTAACTTGCTCCTTAAGCTATCATAACTCTAGTTAAACAAGCTTAACCATGGTGAGCTTTAGTAGCTTAAGGAGGTTTCACCCAAGATTCCTAAAATGCTTTAGAACCCCTTGCTTGCATGACAAGAGAGGGTTTTTAGATGTCTTTGAATCATTTAAAAACTTACTTTGGAAATGACTCAGAAATTCTAGGTCTAAAGAAATGTCTACTTTACTTTTTACATGTTTTATACAAGTTAAGACAGACATTTATTTTCTACATCTTGAGACTATTCTTTGCTCTTAGCTTTGAGTAAGATGGCTTGGGAAGTGAGGATGGTCCTCCATCAGGTTGCGCCCTTGAAAAATGATATGTTCTCAAATCTGTGTATGTTCCACCTGGGTCATGTATCCACTTGTAAAAAATAGCATACATAAGGAGGATAGAAAAGAATAAAATATGATGGGCATGTAAACATAGAACAAACGAATTAGTTTGTGTGATACCTTTATTGTGGCTCTTATTACCTAAAGTAGATAAATGAGACACCACATGTAATGGAGAAGATAATGTAGAGGAAAAAGAAAAAGAATAGGAAGAAGAATTACCTTGATTAGGTGATAAAAGCATGCAAAATGTTTTCTTTGTCGAGGTAAAATGGTCATCTGTTTTTTATTTTTTGAAGATTAAGGTTTTCTTAATCAATTTTTGTTTTTAGTTTACTAGTATCCTCTCGAACCTTTAGGGGCATAAGAGGACATAGAATACATTTACCTTGCAGAAACAAGCAAAAAGTAAAATAATTGAAATATGTATAACAAAAGGAAAATGAAGAGTAATGATGGATGAACTCCATGCTTTGTTGAATTACTTGGACTGAGTGGAGTGGATAATGAAGTGCAGCAGAAGATATTGAACATATGATGGAGTCACTATAAAAAGATATATAAGTAGTGACGGTTTCAATATGGTGGTTATTAAAAACTGCCACAATTATATGTATAATATGATAGGTTAATAAGTGCCACAATTCCCTTTCAAAATATGTCATTTAGAACCGACATATTATGATGTATCACTCTCCTGCATTTTCGTTCCCTTAATACCATTAATCTTTTTTCAAAAAAAAAAAAGAATTCCTAAAATTTATTAAAAAAATCCTACCACGCTCCCACTATACAAAACCCTATTCTTGTGTCTTTATTCCTTTCTCTTCTCCAAAACTTCCCTCCAATGGTAGCAAAATCAATCACACCTGACACTATTTCAATGCTCCTCTCTAACCTTTCCCCTAATTCTTTGTCAGATCTTCCTGACATTGTTGTACTCTCTAACCTATGGATTTCATTACTCTTTCCCTTGTTTTTGTTTAGGGTTTAGATTTTTGGGAAAATTCAAAGTCTAGGTCTTGTTTGTAAGGACCTAGAAAATTTACTTAGAGTAGAAGCAGCTGTCGGTCGTCTTCCAGGATGAGACATCGGTCGTCTGTCAGGGTGAGACATCGGTCGTCTTCCTGAATGAGACATCGGTTGTCTGCCAGGGTGAGACATCGGTCGATAGTCATCGCGAGATCCGTCATCGGTGCCTGGTCATCGGGGGTTCTGTTACACGCAGATAGGTTGGGACCCAGGCTCCCAGCGAAGGCGTTCTGCAGGCGCGACACGTAGACAGTAAGGGTCCCCAGAGCAGTTGGCAATAGAGAGTAAGTAGGGCAGGTGGCTCCAGAGTTTTGGGCATACAAAGGTGTCCACGTGGCCATCCTGTCAGAGGAAACTTGCACGCAAGAGTTTTCCATCAGAGTGGGTGGTGGCAGCGGCATTCCTGGGCAAGGTGGTTTAAGTTCAAAATCCACTTCTGATAGGCAATGTTCGAACGCTGTTTGGGTAGAGAGAAATCGAGTGAGTTGAGTTTTGGTTCCCTGTTTCCTTTCTCTCCTTCTCTCCACGTTCGGGCATCTTCGCTACCAGTTGACATTTCCGACACCATCAAGCACCCAGTTAACGATCGACGACCTGCCATTGGACTCCTAGGAAAGTTACTCTGCAAGTTTTCCGATCAAAGCCTTAAAACAGAGTTAGGGCATCCTTAAGTTTCGGTGGGTTTGGAGCTCTTAGAGGGATTTTACGCAAGTCCAGGTAAGGGAAGCTAGCTTTATTTTTAATAAAAACCTTAGGCTAGAAGATTATGAAGTTGGGGTGACGTGGTCACCAGTTTTAACGTTTATTTCACAATCCCCTGTTTTGTGTAAATCTGTATTGGTTTGAGATTGAAATGTGAAATGTATATGATTTTCGAAATTCTCAACTTTGGTATGATTTGATTGAGATATGTTTGAATTGGTCATTTACGTGTTGTATGAGATGCTGGATGCTGTGAAATTGTGGTCAAGACATAGTATTTTCAGGAAAGGAAATACCGTGTTGAGATTGTTATGAGGGTGTATTGATCTGTGAGTATCCTGTGAATGAGACGATCCTGACTCTACTGAGATAATGGAATCACATAGATGAAGTTATTCAGTTGGTGAGAGTCGAAGGAGGTTCATATGTATGGGTAAGTTGTTTGAAAGATAACTGACTTGACCTGTTATATGGATTAACCCTGTCATACTAGGAGAGTGATGATATTGAGATTATTTATGCGCATAGCTGTGTGGATTCACAGCGACCCTGTGTGGATTCACAGTGGTGTAGTATGACAGGTGCAGGTCTCTGGATGCTAAGTTCAACGCACGAGTCTTCCGAAAGTAGAGTCAAGTGTCTACGTGTTATGAGTCAGTAGAAGTCTGACATGAGAAAGAGGAATATTGAAATTGTTGGTAGACACTTGATGGTTATGTGAAATGATAGACACTTGATGAAATTGTGAATTGTGTGAAAAGGTGAAAAAGAAAAAGATTGATGGTTTATGATGATATTAAGTTTCATATTTAAAGTTTTAAAATATCTAGCTTACCCTATGTTTTGTCTTGTGTTTTATGTTTTTTTAAATCTGTGATGATTATGTTAACTTACACGGGAGCAGATAAGGTTGCAGGTGGCAGAGCTCCTCAGTGAGCGTGTTGGAAGATGGGATAGACTTAGTTTTAAATGTTTCCTTCGATTGTTTTAAAACTGTTTGAGGGATATGTATTAAAACCCCTAGAAGAGGGATGTTCTTTTGAGATACAATGTATGGGATGGATGTATTTTATTATATATACATATGTTAATTTTGATATTATTGTTTTACGTTTATTTTATTATATAAATATGAATAAAATTTGAAGGGCGTTACATTGTTCGCATTCTTGTTACACTTTCAATGATATCCCTCACAAACATGAAAAGTGGGACCTAATTTCGTTGCAATTATCACTATGTACCCTAGCTTTCGTAGATTATTCGAGGTATCTAATTTTTGGTATGTGTATATTTTGTTGCAGGTACGTGAATGGTTTCTCCTACTCTTGAAAAAGAAAACATGGGCGAGGAGTATGGGATTCTTTTGAAACTAACGAAGAGGTTGGAGTGAAGAATGAAGGTTTTGCTAGGATTATTTTAAAGGAAAAGAAGGCAGTGGTGACAAAATCTGCTGCTCAGATTTTAATTGACAACATATAATAAGGGTATTTTTATGTTTTGTTTCCATTCAATGCGTTCTGATATTTAAGGGTTTTTTTTTTTTTTTTTCTGTTAGCGTATTCTTCAACATTTTTTTAAAATTGATCTCTTATTTTATTTTAGTTCGGCTCTTGATGCACGCTTGACAATGACACGTAGGATGTGTCCTCTTCTTTCGTTTCACCTTATCAGGGAAATTGGATGATAAATATTAGCGTTATGAATTAAATTTCCACAAAATTAAGAGAGCATACATGTCTATAATGATTGTGTTGCGCTGGTGTCCCTATTTGAATATGAGGTCACCATACATAGATGTTCATAATTTCCATCCTTCATTTTGTAAAGGTCAATGTATAATCATCCACTTGTTTTGCATCCGTAAGTGTTTAATTTGGACTTAACGTATGTGAACTACACATACGCTTGTTGACTAACCTAAAACTATGGCACAACTTAATTGTTTGAATCATATTTTTTTTTTTATCAAACTACCACAATATGCAATAAAAACCAGACGAGAAATTCATACTATAAGAGGATATATATGTGTAATACAAAGATAGAAAAAATAATTATAAGTCAAAATTTAATAATCCTCATAATTTAGATAAATATATTATAAATAGTTTTTAAAGCTTATTATAATCACTGGTGCAAAAAAGGTTAAAACGACAACTAATTTAACCATAAAACGGTGGCATTCTAGCCGCTATTGATTAGCATGTAGTCTTATGTCCCATGGCAAAGAAGGTGGCTAAATAGCCTGTTAGAATTAATGGCCTTAACAAGAAGGGGGGGGGGGGGGGGTTAAAGGAAATATTTTTGCAAATACTGGCTTAGAATGAAGATTTAAGAAGAATTATAGAACAAGCAATTAGATCAGCCAAGAAAACAAAACTGTTCAAATTGATTCCAGAAAAACAACCAGTTAAAAATACGATTTAATCGATTGTTTATAGCAGCACACAAACCAAAAAGTTTTTAAATGAGTGAGAGAGAGAGAGAGAAAAGGTCACACAATCAATTATATTGGTTCACTCCTTACCAAAGCTACATCCAGTCCTTAGAAAACCACTGGGTATTCTACTAAGTAACCAACAACAGATTACAAACACCATAAGATCTTGACCACTCAAGAACACACACCCTCTTTAACTTTTCAAACACACACAGTCAGAACAACCTCTAACTTTACAGAATCAACAGATTACAAGTATTCAAATAGAAAAGCAATTACAAGAGTAAATGGAACAGATTACACCTGGTTACAGGAAATCACAGCTAATTCTAATCCACTCTTAACCCAATGCACAACCCATGGCAATCTAGCAAAGCTTGAATCAAATCTTTCACAAAGATGTTTCTGAATCTCTCTTTTTGTGTTTTCAAATAGGGAGGGTAATACCAGATTTATTACTCTTCAAACTAGCCATTTTAGGCAGTTAAACACGAGCCAAAACAATTTAGAATCAACTGAAAATAGATTTAACAGTTTTATAAAAAGTTTGAGAATTTTCAAAAATCAATCGGTTGAATTGTTGAATCAATCGATTGAATTGGTTTGACAATTAAGTCAACCAAAGTCAAAGCAGTTTAAAAATCCTTCAAACAAGCTAAAAGAAGAACAACCTATTAAAACGAGAATCAGCAGGTTGTTTTTCACTTAACTTTGAAAAACACTTTTCTTTTTAAAACCCAGATTGATTCAGTTGTGAATTTGATTAAGAGTGGATCTTGTAAGGACCTGTAAAATTGAATTGGAATAAAAAGAGGTATATTTTAAAAGAATTCTAAGTATGTTTTATTTAGAATAGAAAGGGAGGAAAAAGTTAAGTATAGAAGGCTATGAGATCGCCGGTCGCCTGCTACACATGAGCGCCAGGTGGACGTCGCGCGGGCGCGAGAGGCATGCAGGCATCGCGCGGGCGCGAGAGGCATGCAGGCATCGCGCGGGCGCGAGAGGCATGCAGGCATCGCGCGGACGCGAGAAGCATGCAGGCATCGCGCGGGCGCGAGAGGCATGCAGGCAACGCGCGGGCCCGAGAGGCATGCAGGCATCGCGCGGGCGCGAGGCATGTGGACGTGGCCAAGGCGCGAGAGTTATGAGGGCGTCGCCAGGGAAGACATCGGTCGTCTCCCAGAGGAAGACATGGGTCGTCTTCTAGGGCGAAGGAGACATCGGTCGTTCGCCAGGATGAGTCAGCGTTGGAAAGTTGTCGCGATGGCGAGCCTCACACAGATAAAGTGGGACCCAGACTCTCAGCATGAAACGTCCTGCACGCGCGCCACGTAGACAAAAAGGATGATTCAGAGTGGTGACATCAGAATGTTGGCATGCGCAAGAGACACTCGCGGTCGTACTGTTCAGAGCAGTGGTTGGCATGCACAAACGACAACAGTGGTCGTACTGTTCAGAGCAGTGGTTGGCATGCATAAACGACAGCAGTGGTCGTACTGTTCAGGGCAGTGGTTCTCAGACTTTCCTGCAGAAGGGGTGGCAGCAGCAGCAAACGTGGACAGGTAAGCTGGGATTCAAAAGCCACTGCGGGAAGGCAAAGAGTGTTACAGACTCAAGAGTGTTAGAGTGAGTGCAAACTTCCTCCCTCCCTTCTTCCCTTCCTTGCGTTGAGACTCAGGCAACCTCCAGCATCAGTACGACAAGCGACGCTGTCCTTAGAGCACCTAAGAGGTTCTCTGCAAGTTCTACAGACCAGGTGCAGAAAACAGAGCTAAGGCATCCTTCAGGCTCGGTGGGTTTTGAGCTCGCGGTATTTTACGCAAGTCCAGGTAAGGGAAGCTAGACTTCATTTTCAATACAAGCCATAGTTTAGCTATTTTCTGAAGTAAGGGCGACGTGGTCGCCGGTTTTCGTTTGCATCTGCGTGAATGCTCTGTTCCATGTGTTTGGGCGACGTGGTCGCCGGTTTTTAAATGCAGACTTCGAAATACCCTGTTTTTGAACCAGGTCGCCGGTTTTGGCGTTGTTTGCGAAACTCTTTGTTTTTGGTGTTGCTTTGAAACTGTTGAGATTTAAATGAGATATTCGAAAATAAGAACCTTGGATTGAGTTTTGCTGTGATTGAAATCATTCCTTTAAGTGTTATGTGATGTGTTGGATGTGGTGAATGTGGATCGAGGCATAGTATTTTCAGGAAAGAAAATACCGTGTAAGATCGTGTAGGATGTGCATTGATCGGTGATGTCTATAATGGGATTATCCTGACTCTCCTGAGATAATGGATTCATATAGATGAGGTTATTCAGGCGTTGAGAGTCGAAGGAGGTTCATATGTATGGGTGAGTCGTGTGAAACAGAACGAGCTCGGCCTGTCATATGGATTAACCCTGTCATACTGTGAGAATGGTGAACTTGAGATTGAGATCGTGTTGATGCGCATAGCTGGTAAACATTACAGCTTGTATGACAGGTGCAGAATCCCTGAGTCTAGTCAATGCACGAGTCTTCCGGAAGTAGGTCAAGTGTCTTGTGTGCTGGGTCAGTGGTGGGCTGACATGTGAAATGAGGAACTTGAAATTCATAGACACTTGATGCAGTTTTGTGAAATAGAATGACTCTTGTGAAATGTGTGATTTCTGGGTGATCAGGTGAAGAGTATGAGAAAACTTGATAACTTACGTGAATATCTTGAAATTGTTTACCTTGATTTCATTTTGATTATCCTTATTTAAACTCTCTTTAAAATGTCTAGCTTACCCTGCGTGTTTTGGTTCTGTGGCTGTTCTCTTAAAACTGTGATGATCGTGTATAACTTACACGGGAGCAGATGATCTTCCAGGAAGTAGAGCTCCTTAGTGAAGTGGTCGCTGGAAAGGAGATCGGCTGTTTTTTTTGGGTCCCCCGATAGGCGATCGGCCTCGTCCGATAGGAGATCGGTCTCTTCCGATAGGAGATCGCCTGCTTCGTTTTTTTTTACTGTATTTTGTTTATGTTTCTGGAAAAATTTGACCGAATTTGTATTAAACTCCCTGTGAGGAGAAACTACATTTCATATATATATAATATTTTGTTCATAGAATCTATTTGTTACCTTTATTTTCATTATATACATTTGTATAGTATTTTGGCGGGATGTTACATTAATGGTATCAGAGCAGTTCGTCCTTAGGATGACCTGAGGGCTGTGGATCCATTGTGTTTCTTCTGCTCATGAAAGTTATTTGAGTTTAAAATAATAACTATAGTGAAAGGTTTTCAAACGTTTTTGTATTGAAATTTTGTGTGTGCTTTGGTGAATATATGTTCTAATTGAAAATCTTAGTATTAAGAATGAGAAGGTCTTGATAAAGTAGTGAGGGTGCACACTCATAACTGGATCGGGATGAGTCTCAACCTTAATTCCAAAGGTTTGATGTTTAGCATATATTGAATTCTGATGTGAGCTATTTCATTTTCTTGAGTGTCCTTGTAATGGATTGAAAATGGTTGATTGGATTGATGACTGCATACCAGTAGTTGTTCTGGTGTTATGCTTGATGTTATAAGCATTAAGATTCTGTTGTTGAGCTCAAATTCTTAATGATTTTGAGATGCTGACCTTTGTAAGGTCTATATGTTACCTCCTGAATGAATTGATTTCTTATCGATCTCATTCTTGTAGTTGTAGGGAATATAGAAACCTGTAGTTTCAACTCTGAAACAAAGAGAGATGGCACGTAGACCTTCTACCCCTCCCCAATCTTCTTCAGAGATGAGCCAGATTGCTAAGGCTATCGAGATGATGGCAACTGCCATCCAGCAGCAGAATGCAGCGATGGCTCAGAACCATCAAGCTACAATGCACCACTGGGAAACTGCTCGGTCGGCTGAGACAAACTCCCACGGCGGTCAGCCTCAAGAACAGATGGGACTGACCGAGTTCATGAGACACAACCCACCCAAGTTTAGTGGGAATGCTACCCCTGATCAGGCAGATCAGTGGGTCAGAGAGCTGGAGAAAATCTTTAGGGCGACCTCCTGCCCTGAAGAGAAGAAATTGCTGTTCGCCACTTATCTGCTATCAGGAGAAGCTGAGTTCTGGTGGATGGGAGCTCAGCAGATGATGGATGCCCGAGGGGATGTTTTGGATTGGGAGAGCTTCAGGGTGAAGTTCTTGGAGAAATACTTCCCTGACAGCGCCAAGTTTGCGAGGGAAGCTGAGTTCCTGAAGCTGGAGCAGGGGGATATGTCAGTGAACGCCTATGCTGCTCGTTTTGAGTACCTCGCCCGGTTCTATACCCAGGCGACCTCTGAGGCCTGGAGGTGTAGGAAGTTTGAAGAGGGACTGAAGCATGGGCTGAAGAAGACCATAGCCCCGATGTGCATCAGGGAATTTCACGCCTTGGTAGAGAAGGCGAAGATGGTTGAGACCCTGGAAAAGGGTGATTCTAGGGTGATGAGGTCACACCCAGGGAGTTCTTCCAGTGGGAAAGCTAAGGTGCAGCACCCACAAGGCAAGCCTTATACGAGGCCTCCACCACATCGGGTGGGAACAACGTCATCCCAGTTTCAGCAGCGGCAACCTTGGAAACCCAAGTGTTTCCATTGTGGTGGACCACACACGCCCAACGTGTGTCCCAAGCAGCCTTCAGAGAGAAGGTGTTTTACCTGCCAAAAGACAGGGCACGTTGCTAGAGAATGCCCTAGCAGGAATGGGGCGACCCAACCCAGTGGCTTCCAGCAGAGGAGAAACGAAGGTAGCAGACCTCAGGCGACAGGGAGAGTGTTTGCCATGTCTGGAGCAGAAGCATCTCAGTCAGGTAACCTCGTGCAGGGTATATGTTTTATAGCTGATAGGGGTGTAAAAGCTTTGTTTGATTCTGGAGCGACACACTCCTTTGTGTCAAGCCTGTGTGTAGCCGAGTTGGGCCTTCTAGTGAAGGAGTTACCCTTCGAACTGTTGGTCTCTACACCTGCATCAGGACAGGTGTCGACCTCTACAGTGTGCCCCGAATGTCCAGTGATTGTAGAGGGACGCAGATTCAAGGTGAACTTGATCTGCCTACCTCTTCAGGACCTAGATGTTATCCTGGGAATGGATTGGTTAGCTGCCAATCACGTTCTCATTGACTGCGGTAGTCAGAGGATTGCGTTTCCAGACCTCCAAGGATCAGATGTAATTTCTGCTCAGCAAGGGCAGTCAGAGTTGGATGAAGGGGCGAGGTGCTTCGTGATACTCGCTCGGTCGGAGGTGGAGAATAAAGGGGACGTAAGCAGAATACCCGTGGTGAAAGATTTCACGGATGTATTCCCAGAAGAAGTACCTGGGTTACCCCCTAAGAGAGAAGTGGAATTCTCTATTGACTTGGTACCTGGAGCTGGACCAGTGTCAATGGCACCTTACAGGATGGCACCAGCCGAGTTAGTAGAGTTGAAGAAGCAAGTGGAAGAGTTGCTGGAGAAGCAATTCATCAGACCCAGTGTATCTCCATGGGGAGCTCCAGTGCTCCTAGTCAAGAAGAAGGATGGAGGGTCTCGGCTGTGTATAGATTACAGGCAGTTGAACAAGTTGACCATCAAGAACAAGTACCCCCTACCTAGGATTGATGATTTGATGGATCAAATACATGGAGCCTCGGTGTTCTCCAAGATTGACCTGAGATCGGGGTACCACCAAATTTTGGTTAAAGCTGATGATGTGCAAAAGACAGCTTTTAGGTCTCGGTATGGGCATTATGAGTATGTGGTGATGCCGTTTGGGGTCACAAATGCTCCAGCCCTGTTCATGGACTACATGAATAGGATTTTTCGCCCTTTCTTGGATAAGTTTGTAGTGGTCTTCATAGACGACATACTCATTTACTCAAGGACCGAGGAAGAGCATGAAGAACACCTGAGGACAGTATTGGAGATACTGAGGGAGAAGCAGCTCTATGCCAAGTTCTCGAAGTGTGAGTTCTGGCTGAGGGAAGTCAACTTCTTAGGACATGTGATATCTGCCCAGGGGATCTCGGTGGATCCAGCCAAAGTAGAGGCAGTGCTGCAGTGGGAACGTCCAAGAACAGTCACCGAGATAAGGAGCTTTGTGGGGTTGGCGGGCTACTATCGGAGGTTTATTGAGGACTTTTCCAAGGTAGTGGCTCCCTTAACACAGCTGACCCGCAAGGATCAACCTTTTGCTTGGACCGACCGATGTGAGCAGAGCTTCAAGGAATTAAAGGAGAGGTTGACTAGTGCTCCAGTGCTGGTGATCCCCGAGGTGGGAAGACCTTTTGACGTCTTCTGTGACGCTTCACATCAGGGCTTGGGATGTGTTTTGATGCAAGAGAAAAGAGTGGTTGCATATGCTTCAAGGCAACTCAAGGTTCATGAGAGGAACTACCCCACGCATGATTTGGAGTTGGCGGCTGTGGTATTTGCCTTGAAGATCTGGAGGCACTATTTATATGGAGCTCGGTTCCAGGTGTTCAGTGACCATAAGAGCCTGAAATATCTGTTCGATCAGAAGGAACTAAACATGAGACAAAGAAGGTGGATGGAGTTTCTTAAGGACTACGATTTTCAACTCATGTATCATCCGGGGAAGGCCAATGTAGTGGCAGATGCCTTGAGTAGAAAATCAGTACAAGTAGCCACCATGATGATGGAAGAGCAGAAACTGATCGAGCAATTCAGAGATTTAAACCTTGGGGTAGAGTTCCACGTGAATCACATTAGTTGTAGTAAGCTGACTATAACTAATGATTTCCTTGGGATGTTAAGGGATAAGCAGTTGGAGGACCCTAGTCTAAAGCGTACTGTGGAGTCACTAGGGACCGACCAGGCTAGAGACTTTGTGATGGGCGATGATGGGATCTTGAGATTTAATGGTAGAATTTGCATCCCTGCAGATGGAGAATTGAAGAAGATGATCCTAGATGAAGGTCATAAGAGTCGCCTTAACCTCCATCCAGGCATGACCAAGATGTACCATGACTTGAAGGAGTCATTTTGGTGGTCAGGCATGAAGAGAGACATCGCCCAGTATGTCGCTACCTATTTGACGTGTCAGAAGGCAAAGGTAGAACATCAAAGGCCTGACGGGTTGTTACAACCATTGGATATCCCTGAGTGGAAATGGGACAGCATTGCCATGAATTTCGTCACCCATTTACCCAGATCGGTAAAGGGCCATGATGCAGTATGGGTCATCACTGATCGGCTGACGAAGAGTGCTCATTTTCTCCCAGTGAATATGAGGATGCCCATGGCCAAGTTGGCACAGTTGTACATCCAGGAAATAGTGAGGCTGCATGGAGTGCCTTCCAGCATCGTTTCAGATAGAGATCCCAGGTTCACTTCACGGTTTTGGCAGACCTTGCAAGAGTGCTTGGGAACTAAGTTGAGGATGAGCTCTGCATATCATCCCCAAACAGATGGTCAGTCAGAGAGGACGATCCAGTCCTTGGAAGACCTGCTGAGGACGTGTGTCATGGATCAATTGGGGAATTGGGACGAGGTGTTGCCACTGGTGGAGTTTACATATAATAACAGTTATCACGCCAGCATAGGGATAGCACCATATGAAGCCCTGTATGGGAGGAAATGTAGGACTCCCTTATGTTGGTACCAGGAGGGCGAAGCAGTCTTGGTTGGGCCAGAGTTGATTCAGCAGACGACCGAGAAGGTACAGCAAATACAAAGCAGAATGAAGGCTTCTCAAAGTAGGCAGAAGTCATATGCAGACCAGAGGAGGAAGCCTTTGGAGTTTGCTGCTGGAGACCACGTGTTCATGAAAGTGACACCAACCAAGGGTGTAGGAAGAGCGATCAGGTCAAAGAAGTTGTCCCCTAAGTTCGTGGGACCATATCAGATCTTAAGGAGGATTGGCCCAGTAGCTTATGAGATCGCCCTGCCTCCCCATTTAGCGAATCTGCACAATGTCTTTCACGTTTCACAGCTGAGGAAGTACATGGCAGACCCTAGTCATGTGCTGGAAGTGGACAACGTGCAGATCAGGGATGACTTGTCCTTTGAAGCGAAACCAGTCAGGATTGAAGATCGTCAAAGTAAACAGCTCAGAGGCAAGACCATTAACATGGTGAAAGTGGTGTGGGATGAGCGATCGGGTGACTCAACTTGGGAGTTAGAAGCAACCATGAGAGAAGCCTATCCATACCTCTTTTCCTTGTAATTCAATTTTCGAGGACGAAAATTTTTCTTGTTGGGGAGAATGTAAGGACCTGTAAAATTGAATTGGAATAAAAAGAGGTATATTTTAAAAGAATTCTAAGTATGTTTTATTTAGAATAGAAAGGGAGGAAAAAGTTAAGTATAGAAGGCTATGAGATCGCCGGTCGCCTGCTACACATGAGCGCCAGGTGGACGTCGCGCGGGCGCGAGAGGCATGCAGGCATCGCGCGGGCGCGAGAGGCATGCAGGCATCGCGCGGGCGCGAGAGGCATGCAGGCATCGCGCGGACGCGAGAAGCATGCAGGCATCGCGCGGGCGCGAGAGGCATGCAGGCAACGCGCGGGCCCGAGAGGCATGCAGGCATCGCGCGGGCGCGAGGCATGTGGACGTGGCCAAGGCGCGAGAGTTATGAGGGCGTCGCCAGGGAAGACATCGGTCGTCTCCCAGAGGAAGACATGGGTCGTCTTCTAGGGTGAAGGAGACATCGGTCGTTCGCCAGGATGAGTCAGCGTTGGAAAGTTGTCGCGATGGCGAGCCTCACACAGATAAAGTGGGACCCAGACTCTCAGCATGAAACGTCCTGCACGCGCGCCACGTAGACAAAAAGGATGATTCAGAGTGGTGACATCAGAATGTTGGCATGCGCAAGAGACACTCGCGGTCGTACTGTTCAGAGCAGTGGTTGGCATGCACAAACGACAACAGTGGTCGTACTGTTCAGAGCAGTGGTTGGCATGCATAAACGACAGCAGTGGTCGTACTGTTCAGGGCAGTGGTTCTCAGACTTTCCTGCAGAAGGGGTGGCAGCAGCAGCAAACGTGGACAGGTAAGCTGGGATTCAAAAGCCACTGCGGGAAGGCAAAGAGTGTTACAGACTCAAGAGTGTTAGAGTGAGTGCAAACTTCCTCCCTCCCTTCTTCCCTTCCTTGCGTTGAGACTCAGGCAACCTCCAGCATCAGTACGACAAGCGACGCTGTCCTTAAAGCACCTAAGAGGTTCTCTGCAAGTTCTACAGACCAGGTGCAGAAAACAGAGCTAAGGCATCCTTCAGGCTCGGCGGGTTTTGAGCTCGCGGTATTTTACGCAAGTCCAGGTAAGGGAAGCTAGACTTCATTTTCAATACAAGCCATAGTTTAGCTATTTTCTGAAGTAAGGGCGACGTGGTCGCCGGTTTTCGTTTGCATCTGCGTGAATGCTCTGTTCCATGTGTTTGGGCGACGTGGTCGCCGGTTTTTAAATGCAGACTTCGAAATACCCTGTTTTTGAACCAGGTCGCCGGTTTTGGCGTTGTTTGCGAAACTCTTTGTTTTTGGTGTTGCTTTGAAACTGTTGAGATTTAAATGAGATATTCGAAAATAAGAACCTTGGATTGAGTTTTGTTGTGATTGAAATCATTCCTTTAAGTGTTATGTGATGTGTTGGATGTGGTGAATGTGGATCGAGGCATAGTATTTTCAGGAAAGAAAATACCGTGTAAGATCGTGTAGGATGTGCATTGATCGGTGATGTCTATAATGGGATTATCCTGACTCTCCTGAGATAATGGATTCATATAGATGAGGTTATTCAGGCGTTGAGAGTCGAAGGAGGTTCATATGTATGGGTGAGTCGTGTGAAACAGAACGAGCTCGGCCTGTCATATGGATTAACCCTGTCATACTGTGAGAATGGTGAACTTGAGATTGAGATCGTGTTGATGCGCATAGCTGGTAAACATTACAGCTTGTATGACAGGTGCAGAATCCCTGAGTCTAGTCAATGCACGAGTCTTCCGGAAGTAGGTCAAGTGTCTTGTGTGCTGGGTCAGTGGTGGGCTGACATGTGAAATGAGGAACTTGAAATTCATAGACACTTGATGCAGTTTTGTGAAATAGAATGACTCTTGTGAAATGTGTGATTTCTGGGTGATCAGGTGAAGAGTATGAGAAAACTTGATAACTTACGTGAATATCTTGAAATTGTTTACCTTGATTTCATTTTGATTATCCTTATTTAAACTCTCTTTAAAATGTCTAGCTTACCCTGCGTGTTTTGGTTCTGTGGCTGTTCTCTTAAAACTGTGATGATCGTGTATAACTTACACGGGAGCAGATGATCTTCCAGGAAGTAGAGCTCCTTAGTGAAGTGGTCGCCGGAAAGGAGATCGGCTGTTTTTTTTGGGTCCCCCGATAGGCGATCGGCCTCGTCCGATAGGAGATCGGTCTCTTCCGATAGGAGATCGCCTGCTTCGTTTTTTTTTACTGTATTTTGTTTATGTTTCTGGAAAAATTTGACCGAATTTGTATTAAACTCCCTGTGAGGAGAAACTACATTTCATATATATATAATATTTTGTTCATAGAATCTATTTGTTACCTTTATTTTCATTATATACATTTGTATAGTATTTTGGCGGGATGTTACAGATCTAACAAATTCTAAACTACCTAGAACTAAACCTCAAACACAGTAGCACAAACTTCAATCTATCTTCATGGATTTGGAGGCATCAAAGCTTCATTTTCAACATTCTCCCCCTATTAAATGAAGACAAATGCCTTGGTTGCTTTGGGATGTTCTGTTTAGAATTTGGCACAACCTGCAATCACAAAAAGTGCAGGAACAAGTGGTAATGTATTCTAGTATATCAAGCATCACAAAACCAGTTTTCACTAAGTGATTTCCACAGAGGAAGATCAGCAACATCAGTGTGAAAACCAGTTACACACATGGATGCAGTAGTAGAAAAAAAAACTAGTTAAAAACATGATTAATCGGTTAAAATATTAAGAGTGCAATAGATAACAACAGCTAATTCAAACAGAATAGGTGCAAAAAATAGATCATTACAACCCCAGAATTCTCCCCCTATTTGTCTTCACAAATAGAGTGAAAGAAGGATAAAAAACAGCATATAAAAGAAAAAGGAAATTGTTAAAAAATTTAAACCAGAATTGGAAAATAAAATTGTTAACTAGCTTCATTCATCCTTGCCATACTATAGTTCAAACAGTTGATTCTGCACTGCCTCCATTTGCTCGTCCAAGGTCTGAAACCTTGCATCCATATTCTGGAACCTTGTGTCACACAGCTCATGAAGGCTCCTTTGATTTTTAGTAAAGCTATCTGTAACATCCCGCCAAATCCTTTTCATAATTATAAAATGAAATAAAGGTAAAACAATAATATTGAAGTGAACATATGTATATATATATAATGAAATTGCTCCTCACAGGGAGTTTAATACATAATCGGTCAATTTTCCAAAACTTAAACAAAATACAGCAAAATAGAAAAACAGGCGATCTCCTAATAGAAAAAGGCGATCTCCTATCAGAAAATAGAAAAAGGGTGATTGCCTAACAGAAACAGAAACAGGCGATCTCCTTCCGGCGACCACTCACTAAGGAGCTCTACTTCCTGCAACATCATCTGCTCCCGTGTAAATTATACACGATCATCACAGTTTTAAGAAAAACAGCCACAGAACCAAACACAGCGTAAGCTAGATATTTGAAAGAGAGTTTAGATATGAACTTTAAAATCAAGATAAAACAAATTTAAGACACCCACGTAAAACCATCAACTTTCTCATTCTCTTCACATGACCATCAAGTAATCACATATTTCACAATTTCCTCAAAAGTCTTTCAATTCACATACACCATCAAGTGTCTATCAATTCAATGTTTCTCATTTCTCACGTAAGACTTCCACTGACTCATCACACAAGACACTTGACACTACTTCCGGAAATGGTGCTGATCTACTCTTGGAAATGTGAAGCTACCGACGTCACCGAGTCATGTGGACATGATACCTTGGACGTAACATAGTAGAATGAAGAACCTTCAGGAAGGCGCGGCGATGTGTCGTCGGGCATCGCCAGGTGAGAGGCATCCAGGCATCGCCAGGGCGCGAGGGGCATGCGGGCATCGCCAGGGCACGAGGGGCATGCGGGCATCACCAGGGCGCGAGGCATGCGGGGTTAGTCTTCGCGCGAGAGATCATCGGTGGATTGTCTTTGCGCGAGAGGTCATCGGTGGAGAGTCTTCGCGCGAGAGGTCATCGGTGGAGAGTCTTCGCGCGAGAGGTCATCGGTGGAGAGTCTTCGCGCGAGATGTCATCGGTGGATAGTCTTCGCGCGAGATGTCATCGGTGGATAGTCTTCGCGCGAGAGGCCTCAGTGGATAGCCTTCACGCGAGAGGTCATCGGTGGATAGCCTTCGCGCGAGAGGTCATCGGTGGAAGGTTATCGCGCGATGTCGAGCTTCACACAGAGAAAGTGGGACCCAGACTCCCAGCATGAAACGTCCTGCACGCGCGCCACGTAGACAAAAAGGGTGGTTCAGAATAGTGACATCAGAATGTTGGCATGCGCAAGAGACAACAGCGGTCGTACTGTTCAGGGCAGTGGTTGGCATGCAGAAGAGACAACAGTGGTCGTACTGTTCAGAGAAACGTACACTCAGACTTCTCTGCAGAGTGGGTGATGGCAGCTGCTTTTATGGACAAGCTGGTTTAAGATGCAAAAACCCACTTCTGAGAGAGGGGGAACGTTACAGCCTTAAAAGAGAGAAAGAGTGAGTTACCTCCCTTCTCCTCCAGTTGTCTCCTTCGCGCTGCGATTCTAGCACCTTCACACGAGAGTACGACGAGCGACAGCCACCATTAGAGCACCTGGGCAGTTCTCTGCAAGTCCTTCAACCAGACACAAAAACAGAGCCAAGGCGTTCTTCAAGCTTCGTTGGGTTTCGGAACTCTAGGTGTTTGCGCAAGTCCAGGTAAGGGAAGCTAGCCTTCATTTTCAATACAAGCCATAGATTAGCTGTTTCTGAAGTGAGGGCGATGTGGTCGCCGGTTTCGTTTTCATCTTCGTGAATGCTCTGTTCTATGTGTTGGGCGACGTGGTCGCCGGTTTTAAATACAGACTTCGAAATCCCCTGTTTTTGGACAAGATCGCCGGTTTTAGCGCTGTTTTACGAACTCCCCTGTTTTTGGTGTTGTTTTGAAACTGCTTGAGATGTAAATGTGATATTTGAAAACATGAACCTTGGAGTGAGTTTTGCTGTGATTGAAATCATTCATTTAAGTGTGGCATGATGTGTTGAATGTTGTGAATGTGAGATCAAGGCATAGTATTTTCAGGAAAGAAAATACCGTGTAAGATCGTGTAGGATGTGCATTGACCGGTGATTCGTTATGATATCCTGACTCTCCTGATATAATGGAATCATATAGATGAAGTTATTCGGGCGTTGAGAGTCGAAGGAGGTTCATACGTATGGGTGAGTTGTTTGAAAGAGAACGAGCTCGACCTGTTGTGTGGATTAACCCTGTCATGCTAGGATAGTGATGATATTGAGATTCATTTATACGCTTGTGAATGTGTGTGATTTCACGGCGACCCTGTGAATGTGCGTGATTTCACAGTGGGCAGTATGACAGGTGCGAATCTATGAGTCTAGTCAATGCATGAGTCTTCCGGAAGTAGTGTCAAGTGTCTTGTGTGCTGAGTCAGTGGTGGTCTGACATGTGAAATGAGGAACTTGAAATTAATAGACACTTGATACAGTTGTGAAATAGAATGACTCTGGAAAATATTGCGAAATGTGTGATTTCTGGGCGATCAGGTGAAGAGTATGAGAAACTTGATAACTTTACGTGAATATCTTGAAATTGTTTACCTTGATTTTATTTTAATTATCCTTATTTAAACTCTCTTTAAAATATCTAGCTTACCCTGCGTGTTTTGCTCGTTGGCTGTTTTTCCCTTAAAACTGTGATGATCGTGTATAACTTACACGGGAGCAGATGATCTTCCAGGAAGTAGAGCTCCTTAGTGAGTGGTCGCCGGAAGGAGATCGCCGGATTTCTGTTCTGGTAGCAGATCGGCTGTTTTGGGTCCTCTGATAGGAGATCGGCCTCTTCCGATAGGAGATCGGTCTCTTCCGATAGGAGATCGCCTGCTTTGTTTTTTTTACTGTATTTTGTTTATGTTTCTGGAAAATTTGACCGAAATTGTATTAAACTCCCTGTGAGGAGAAACTACATTTCATATATATATAATATTTTGTTCACTTCAAATCTATTTGTTACCTTTATTTTCATTATATAAACATGAATAGTATTTTGGCGGGATGTTACAGCGACCACGTCGCCCCACACATAGAACAGAGCATCACGAAAATGAAAATGAAAACCGGCGACCACGTCGCCCTCACTTCAGAAACAGCTAATCTACGGCTTTTATTGAAAATAAGGCTAGCTTCCCTTACCTGGACTTGCGCAAAACACCAAGAGCTCCAAAACCCACCGAGCTTAAAGGATGCCTTGGCTCTGTTTTAGCGTCTGGTTTGTAGAACTTGCAGAGAACCTCCCAGGTGCTCTATGGCAGTCGTCGATAGCCAAGCAGGAACGTGATAGGGCCTGAATCGCAGAGTGAAGGAGAGAAAAGAGAAGAAAGGAGGTAACTCACTCTTTCACTCTTGAACAACTGCAACGTTCCTTTCTCTCAGAAGTGGGTTTTTGCATCTTAAACTAACTTGTCCACAAAAGCCGCTGCCACCACCCACTCTGTAGGGAAGCTTGCGTGAACGCTGCCCTGAACAGTACGACCCCGCGTGACTCTGCGCATGCCAACATTCTGAGGTCACTATTCTGAACCATCCTTTTTGTCTACGTGTCGCGCGTGCAGTACGTCTGATGCTGCGAGCCTGGGTCCCACCTTATCTGCGTGAAACTCGACATCGCGCGATAACCTTCGGCCGATGACCGCTCGCGCGATCACTATCCACCGAGGCCTCATCCTGGAGGACGACCGATGTCTCTCCTTGGGAGGCGACCGATGTGTCTCTCATACTGGTTGATGACCGATGTTCCTCTCACCCTGTTGGCGATCTCTTATCGCCCTTGTGTGTGACGAGAACACATCGCCTTACTCTGCTCACCAATGTCACATCGTCACTCCTTGCTGAAGGTTCATCCTCCCATTATGTTACGTCCAAGGTATCACTTCCAGATGACTTGGTGACGTCGGTAGCTTCACATTTCCAAGAGTAGATAGGACTGCTCCTCGTGCTCCCATGCATGCACACTAAGGATGACTTCTTATGCTCAAGCATAGAGCTTTGCATGCACAGCGTATCTAAGGCTTAACCCTCACCTTGATACGCGTGGTTGTTGGAACCCACTCTAGTTGATCCAGTATCTTGACCACATACTGAGTGCACTTTTGACGATCATGTGCACCATAGGCGGCGGGCGATCATGTGCAACCTACTCGACAGGCGATCATGTACTAACCAGGCGATCTCATAGGAGACTTCTTAACTACACTTTTCTTCCTTTACTCTTCTTGATCCACATGTCTTCCTCGAGCACATCCACGTGATTACCTCACGATAAAGTCATCGCACCTGACTACCTTGGTTACTACAATGGTCAGCCGACCGACCTCGACCAGCTGACCCCAGACCTTGGGCGACGTCCGAGGTCCGACTACTACGAAACTTCATTTACCAGCTCTTTGTATTTTAAATAATAACATCTTCTGAAATTATTTAAGTCTAACACTTTTATTCCAATAAAATTTTCTGGGTCCTTACACAAAACACCAGAACAGCTACTGGTATACAACCATCAATCCAAACAACCACTTTCAATCAATTACAAAAACACTCAATAAAATGAAATAAATCACACCAGAATTCAATGTATGCTAAACATCAAACCTTTGGAATTAAGATTGAGAATCATCTCGATCCAGTTATGAGAGTGCACCCTCACTACTTTATCAAGATCCTCTCATTCTTAATACTAAGATTTTCAATTAGGGCATATATTCACTAAAGCACACACAAAATTTCAATACAAAAACGTTTGAAAACCTTTCACTATAGTTGTTATTTAAAACTCAAATAAATTTTATGAGCAGAAGAAACACAATGGATCCACAGCCCTCAGGTCATCCTAAGGACGAACTGCTCTGATACCATTAATGTAACATCCCGCCAAATCCTTTTCATAATTATAAAATGAAATAAAGGTAAAATAATAATATTGAAGTGAACATATGTATATATATATATATAATGAAATTGCTCCTCACAGGGAGTTTAATACATAACCGGTCAATTTTCCAAAACTTAAACAAAATACAGCAAAATAGAAAAACAGGCGATCTCCTAACAGAAAAAGGCGATCTCCTATCAGAAAACAGAAAAAGGGTGATCGCCTAACAGAAACAGAAACAGGCGATCTCCTTCCGGCGACCACTCACTGAGGAGCTCTACTTCCTGCAACATCATCTGCTCCCGTGTAAATTATACACGATCATCACAGTTTTAAGAAAAACAGCCACAGAACCAAACACAGGGTAAGCTAGATATTTGAAAGAGAGTTTAGATATGAACTTTAAAATAAAGATAAAACAAATTTAAGACACCCACATAAAACCATCAACTTTCTCATTCTCTTCACATGACCATCAAGTAATCACATATTTCACAATTTCCTCAAGACTCTTTCAATTCACATACACCATCAAGAGTCTATCACTTCAATGTTTCTCATTTCTCACGTCAGACTTCCACTGACTCATCACATAAGACACTTGACACTACTTCCGGAAGACTCGTGCGTTGAACTTAGCATCTAGAGACCTGCACCTGTCATACTTCATTGCTGTAATGTTTCCACAGCCATGCGCATCAACATAATCACGATCTCAATCTCATCACTCTCACAGTATGACAGGGTTAATCCATATAACAGGTCAAGTCAGTTATCTTTCAAACGACTTACCCATACATATGGACCTCCTTCGACTCTCACCAACTGAATGACTTCATCTATGTGACTCCATCATATCAGCAGAGTCAGGATCGTCTCATTCACAGGATACTTACTGATCAATACACCTCACAACCAATCTCAACATGGTATTTCCTTTCCTGAAAATACTATGTCTTGATCCCACATTCACAACATTCAACACATCATATAACACTTAAATGAACTATTCCAATCACAGCAAAATTCATTCCAAGGTTTAGATTTTCGAATATCACATTTCATTCTCAAACAGTTTCAAACGACACTAAAACCGGCGAACGTTTTTATAAACGAAACTGCTAGCTTCCCTTACCTGGACTTGCGCAAACACCAAGAGCTCCAAAACCCACCGAAGCTTAAGATGCCTTAACTCTTTTCTAGCGTCCTGACGGAAAACTCGCAGAGAACTCCCCAGGTGTCCAAGTGCAGTCGTCGCTCGTCGTACTGGTGCTTGAGGATGTCTGAATCGCAGCGCGAAGGAGAGAAAAGAGAATGATGAAGGTGAACTCACTCTGTCACTCTTGAACCACAGCAACGTTCTCCCTCTCAGAAGTGAGTTTTTGAATCTAAACCAACTTGTCCACAAAAGCCGCTGCCACCACCCACTCTGCAGGGAAGCTTGCGTGCACGCTTCCCTGAACAGTACGACCACGCGTGCCTGAGCGCATGCCAACACTCTGATGTCACTATTCTGAACCACCCTTTTTGTCTATGTGTCGTGCGTGCAGTACGTCTCATGCTGGGAGCCTGGATCCCACCTTATCTGTGTGAAACTCGACATCACGCGATAACCGTCCACCGATGACCGCTCGCATGATGACTATCCACCGATGTCTCATCCTGGCGGACGACCGATGTCTCTCCCTGGGAGACGACCGATGTCTCGCCCTGGCGTAGCCCGCATGCCTCGCGCCCTGGCGATGCCTGCATGGCTCACGCCCCGGCGATGCCCGACGACACGTCGCCACGCCTTGCTGAAGGTTCTTCACCCCACTATGTTACGTCCAAGGTATCATCTCCACATGACTTGGTGACGTTGGTAGCTTCACATTTCCCAGAGTAGATCAGCACCACTCCTCGTGCGCCCATGCATGTAACACTAAAGACGATTTCTTATGCTCAAGCATAGAGCTTCACAATGCACAGCGTATCTAAGGCTTAACCCACACCTTGATACGTGTGGTTTTTGGAACCCACTCTGGTTGATCCAGTATCCTGACCAAATACTAAGTGCACTTTCGGCGATCATGTGCACCATAGGCGACTGGCGATCACGTGTAATCTAGGCGACAGGCGATTATGTACTAACCAGGCGATCTCATAGTCTTCTAAACTACACTTTCCTTCCTTTTTATTTTAAATAAAAGCATACTTAGAATTCATTTAAAATATATTCCTTTTTATTCCAATTTAATTTTACAGGTCCTTACACTATCCATCCTATTCACCATGAGTCTTTCAAAAGGAGACATTGAAGTTATCCTTTCATTCATGTGAGCAGAGGTTCTTCTCAGGTGGCAGCAACTTCATTTTCTTCCTCAGCATGAGCTCCACGTGATGAGCTAGCTTGATCTCCGCTTTCGCTTACCCATTTACCATTAACTTTGGTAAACCCCATCTTACTTAGGGAACCATTGTTGATCTCACTTGTGGACTTCACAATTTCAGATAGCTCCTTTTCTAGGTCCAATTCAAAATAATGTAGAAACTTAGAAATCAAAACAGCATAAGGGTAATGATAGTCACTTAACCTTGTTGCCTTTTGCATATGATCTTTGAAGATGTGAATCCAGTTGAGTCTCACTTTGTTCATTATGTAGTAAATGAGGACCAGATCTTCCTCAGACAAAGTGGAATGATTGTTGCCCCTTGGTGTAAGCATCCAGGATATGATGAAGGCAATGAGCCTCTCATTCAGTTTCAACCCTCCTACTGAAAAATTTCTCACCGTTGAAATAGGATCCTTGACACAACTCTTATAAAACTACATTTTGTTAAACTCTTCAACCACTCCTATGTTGCCTTTGTTGATTCTCAATCCAATATACTTTAGCCCAGTTATAGCAGTCTATACATCATGGGTAATCTCTATATCTAATCCTTTCACATGAGAGCAAATATTATCACCAACAAATTGAAGGTTTGTGTAAAAGACTCTTACCAAATTTGGATACATGTTTCCAAACATCTCAAGAAATCTCTTCAATAAGCTCCTTACTTTCATAAGCTTTTTCTATTTCATCCAGCTAAAGGAAATTAACTTTGGGTTGTTAAATACCTTCCTACTTGTTTCATGGAGATATTTCTCAATCAATTCTGCTTCACCAGAAAACCAGCTTTCAAGTTTGCCTCCTCTTTTTACTGCCCTGGTTTTCATTCTCTTGGATGATGGAGGTGTTGATTCCATGAATTGGTGTGAGTGGAAACAGTATAGAGAACTAGCAATTTGCAGAAACCAAATATAAAGTAGAAGGAGGAAGAAAATAGTTGATTGTTTCTTGTGAAGAAAAACAGATGATTAACCACACTTATATATGCAGAAAAGGTAGTCAAAGCTTTGGCATTTAGTGGGTTAAATTAAAAGTGAAAAAGAATTTATTCAAAGGTGATCCTGCCGCTGACTCGAATGTGGAGGATATGCCTCATCACTCCTTCGTCTAGCCTTCTACAACCGCGTGTTCTACAAGAACGCTCCAAGAACCTTTTCTAGAACTCTAAACGATGCCTGCAAAACAACACAGACAGTGCCTCTAGCGGCCGTTTGCACTCCGACGCTCAAGTCAGGTAACAGAACCACCAAAAACTCTCTCTGAATCTCTCTGTGAGACTCGTGTGTCCTCTCAGATCTATTTTCTCTCTCTATAACTGAATTTTGTTATCACTGTGCAGCGTGTGTAAAACGTGCTCACAATGACTCAGAAATGTGTGTAATGAATATTTCTCGTAAAAAAATCCCCGTACCTTACATGACGTGGAGTGCTTTTATACCTGGGCTGCGCCTCTCTCTCAGATGGTGACACGTGGAGGCATGCAACTTACATCTAATCGTACGCGTGTTAGACCTGAAGGGCCTTTGCGTTTTTCTCTGTGTGCCTAAGTTATTCCCTTGCGGAGTAACTTAGGGCGTTTCTTCCCCTCTGAGTGAGTCGCATGCTCCCAGGAGAGCACCAAGGGTGGCTGGTTTAAACACACTCACCAGGCGCTGCATCCTGCATGCATGATCTCACCGCACAGTGCCATGCACGTAATGGGTTAAGAGAGTCACTGATCACTGACCAGTTTACTAGCTCTCTTATACCATCCTCATGCACGACCCTACTGGCGAGCAGCTCTTCTTCTTCTGGTTTGGAATCATGCGAGGTGCATGCGTAACGCTCTTGCTGGGAGCCTGGGTCCTAGTTTAACTGTGTGTTGCAAGAAACCCCGATGACTGATCTGTGCTTCTTGCGTAACGCTCTCGCTGGGAGCCTGGGTCCCAGCTTAACTGCGTTTCAGCAAGAAACCCCGATGACTAATCTGTGCTTCTTGCGTAACGCTCTAGCTGGGAGCCTGGGTCCCAGGTTAACTGCGTGTTAACAAGAAACCCCGATGACTGATCAATGTTTCTTGCGTAATGCTCTCGCTGGGAGCCTAGGTCCCAGCTTAACTGCGTGTTAACAAGAAACCCCGATGACTGATCAATGCTTCTTGCGTAACGCTCTCGCTGGGAGCCTGGGTCCCAGTTTAACTGCGTGTAGCAAGAAATGTAACATCCCGCCAAAATGCTTTACATAATTATAAAATGAAATAAAGGTAAAACAATAATATTGAAGTGAACATATGTATATATATATATATATATATAATGAAATTTCTCCTCACAGGGAGTTTAATACATATCCGGTCAATTTTCCCAAAACTTAAACAAAATACAGCAAAATAGAAAAACAGGCGATCTCCTATCAGAAAAAGGCGATCTCCTATCAGAAAACAGAAAAAGGGTGATCGCCTAACAAAAACAGAAACAGGCGATCTCCTTCCGGCGACCACTCACTGAGGAGCTCTACTTCCTGCAACATCATCTGCTCCCGTGTAAATTATACACGATCATCACAGGTTTAAGAAAAAGCCAAACACAACACCAAAAACACAGGGTAAGCTAGATATTTGAAAGAGAATTTAGATATGAAACTTTAAAATCAAGGTAAAACAAATTTAAGACACCCACGTAAAAACCATCAACTCTCTCATTCCCTTCACATGACCATCAAGTAATCACATATTTCACGGTTCCTCAAGAGTCTTTCAATTCACATAATTCATCAAGTGTCTATCAATTTCAATGTTTCTCATTTCTCACATCAGACTTCCACTGACTCATCACACACAAACACTTGACACCACTTCCGGAAGACTCGTGCATTGACTAGACTCAGAGATCTCCACCTGTCATACTGCCCCACTGTGAAATCACACACATTCACAGGGTTGCTGTGAAATCACACACATTCACAAGCGTATAAATGAATCAATATCATCACTATCCTAGCATGACAGGGTTAATCCATACAACGGGTCAAGCTCGTTCTCTTTCAAACAACTCACCCATACATATGAACCTCCTTCGACTCTCAACGCCTGAATAACTTCATCTATTTGATTCCATTATATCAGGAGAGTCAGGATATCTCATAATAAGCGAATCACCGGTCAATGCACACTCTACACGATCTTACACGGTATTTTCTTTCCTGAAAATACTATGCCTTGATCCCACATTCACAACATTCAACACATCATACAACACTTAATGAACGATTCCAGTCACAGCAACAATCATTCCACGGTTCAGATTTTCGAATATCACATTTCAATCTCAAGCAGTTTCAAACGACACTGAAACAGGGGAGTTCGAAATCAAAATTTAAAACCGGCGATCACGTCGCCCCACACATAAAAATAGAGCATTGTAAAAAGGAATATGAAAACCGGCGACCACGTCGCCCTCACTCGCCTAACGTTTTTATAAACGAAAATGCTAGCTTCCCTTACCTGGACTTGCGCAAAACACCAAGAGCTCCAAAAGCCACCGAAGCTTAACGATGCCTGAGCTCTGTTTTAGCGTCTGGTTTGGAGAACTTGCAGAGAACCTCCCAGGTGCTCCAAGGGCAGTCGTCGCTCGTCGTACTGGTGCTTGAGGATGCCTGAATCGCAGCGCGAAGGAGAGAAAAGAGAAGGATGAAGGTAAACTCACTCTTTCACTCTTGAACCACTGCAACGTTCTTTGCCTCTCAGAAGTGGGTTTTTGAATCTAAACCAACTTGTCCACAAAAGCCGCTGCCACCACCCACTCTGCAGGTAAGTTTGCGTGTACGCTTCCCTGAACAGTACGACTACGCGTGCCTCTGTGTAAGGACCTAGAAACTTTAATAGGAATAAAAGTGTTATATTTAAATAATTTCAGAAAAATGTTATTATTTAAATACAAAGAGTTGGTAAATGAAGTTTCGTAGTAGCAGACATCGGACGTCGCCCATGATCTGGGGTAAGCTAGTAGAGGTCGGTCGGATGACATGTGGACCAAGGAGAGTAAAGGAGGAAAAGTGTAACTAAGAAGTCTTCTGCAAGATCGTCGTTAGTGAAGACGGAGGCGATCTCCGACTCCTCTGGCACATAATCGCCTGTCGCCTAGAGGAGACATGAGCGCCAATCGCCTAGAGTGTACGTGATCGGCGGGAATGCACGTAGTATGTGGTCAAGATACTGGATCAACCAGAGTGGGTTCCAACAACCACGCGTATCAAGGTGTGGGTTAAGCCTTAGATACGCTGTGCATGCGAAGCTCTACGCTTGAGCAAAAGAGATCACCCTTAGTGTTGCATGCATGGGAGCACGAGGAGTGGTGCTGATCTACTCTTGGAAATGTGAAGCTACCGACGTCACCGAGTCATGTGGACATGATACCTTGGACGTAACATAGTAGAATGAAGAACCTTCAGGAAGGCGCGGCGATGTGTCGTCGGGCATCGCCAGGTGAGAGGCATCCAGGCATCGCCAGGGCGCGAGGGGCATGCGGGCATCGCCAGGGCACGAGGGGCATGCGGGCATCACCAGGGCGCGAGACATGCGGGGTTAGTCTTCGCGCGAGAGATCATCGGTGGATTGTCTTTGCGCGAGAGGTCATCGGTGGAGAGTCTTCGCGCGAGAGGTCATCGGTGGAGAGTCTTCGCGCGAGAGGTCATCGGTGGAGAGTCTTCGCGCGAGAGGTCATCGGTGGATAGTCTTCGCGCGAGATGTCATCGGTGGATAGTCTTCGCGCGAGAGGCCTCAGTGGATAGCCTTCGCGCGAGAGGTCATCGGTGGATAGCCTTCGCGCGAGAGGTCATCGGTGGAAGGTTATCGCGCGATGTCGAGCTTCACACAGAGAAAGTGGGACCCAGACTCCCAGCATGAAACGTCCTGCACGCGCGCCACGTAGACAAAAAGGGTGGTTCAGAATAGTGACATCAGAATGTTGGCATGCGCAAGAGACAACAGCGGTCGTACTGTTGAGGGCAGTGGTTGGCATGCAGAAGAGACAACAGTGGTCGTACTGTTCAGGGCAGTGGTTGGCATGCGCAAGAGACAAACATGGTCGTACTGTTCAGAGAAACGTACACTCAGACTTCTCTGCAGAGTGGGTGGTGGCAGCTGCTTTTATGGACAAGCTGGTTTAAGATGCAAAAACCCACTTCTGAGAGAGGGGAACGTTGCAGTTGTTCAAGAGCGAAAGAGTGAGTTTACCTCCCTTCTCCTCCATTCTCTCCTTCGCACTGCGATTCTGGCACCTTCACACAAGAGTACGACGAGCGACGGCTACCATTAGAGCACCTGGGAGGTCCTCTGCAAGTCCTTCAAACCAGACGAAAAAAACAGAGCCAAGGCATTCTTTAAGCTTCATTGGGTTTCGGAGCTCCTGGTGTTTTGCGCAAGTCCAGGTAAGGGAAGCTAGCCTTCATTTTCAATACAAGCCATAGTTTAGCTATTACTGAAGTGAGGGCGACGTGGTCGCCGGTTTTCGTTTTCATCTTTGTAAAATGCTCTGTGCTATGTGTTTGGGCGACGTGGTCGCCGATTTTAAATGCAGACTTCGAAATACCCTGTTTTTGAACTAGATCGCCGGTTTTGGCGTTGTTTACGAACTCCCTGTTATTGATGTTGCTTTGAAACGGTATGAGATTTAAATGAGATATTCGAAAATAAGAACCTTGGAGTGAGCTTTTGCTGTGATTGAAATCTTTCCTTTAAGTGTTATGAGATGTGTTGCATGATGTGAATGTGGGATCAAGGCATAGTATTTTCAGGAAAGAAAATACCGTGTAAGATCGTGTAGGACGTGCATTGATCGGTGATGTCTATAATGAGATTATCCTGACTCTCCTGAGATAATGGATTCATATAGATGAAGTTATTCAGGCGTTGAGAGTCGAAGGAGGTCCATATGTATGGGTGAGTCGTGTGAAAAAGAACGAGCTCGATCTGTTATATGGATTAACCCTGTCATACTGTGAGAATGATGAACTTGAGATTGAGATTGTGTTGATGCGCATAGCTGGTAAACATTACAGCTGTTTAGTATGACAGGTGCGGATCTCTGAGTCTAGTCAATGCACGAGTCTTCCGGAAGTAGTGTCAAGTGTCTTGTGTGCTGAGTCAGTGGTAGTCTGACGTGAGAAATGAGGAACATTGAATTGATAGACACTTGATGCATTTTGTGAAATAGAATGAATCTTGAAAATATTGTAAAGTGTGTGATTTCTTGGCGATCAAGTGAAGGGAATGAGAAACTCTATAGTTTTACGTGGGTATCTTGAATTTGTCTTATCTTGATTTTAATGTTCATATTTAAACTCTTTTTAAATGTCTAGCTTACCCTGTGTTTCTTTTGTGGTGTTTGGCTTTTTCTTAAACCTGTAATGATCGTGTATAATTTACACGGGAGCAGATGATGTTGCAGGAAGTAGAGCTCCTTAGTGAATTGTCGCTGGAAGGAGATCTCCTGTTTTCAATTTCCGTTGGGCGATCACCCCTTTTGCTGCTTTCCGATAGGAGATCGCCTATATGATAGGAGATCGCCTATATGATAGGAGATCGCCCTTCTAATAGGAGATCGCCCTTCTGTCAGGAGATCGCCTATCTTTCTATTGTATTGTATTTGTTTATGTTTTAATGGAAAAGTGATCGTATTTGTATTAAACTCCCTGTGAGGAGAAACTTTATTTACATATATATAATTTTGTTCACTTCAATCTATTTGTTATTTTTATTTTCATTATAAATATGAATAGTTTTTGGCGGGATGTTACACTCTGCGTAGGCCAACACTCTGATGTCACTATTCTGAACCACCCTTTTTGTCTACGTGTCGCGCGTGCAAGACGTCTCATGCTGGGAGCCTGGGTCCCACCTTATCTGTATGAAACTCGACATTGCGCAATAACCTTCCACCGATGACCGCTCGCGCGATGACTATCCACCGATGTCTCATCCTGGCGGACGACCGATGTCTCACCCTGGGAGACGACCGATGTCTCGCCCTGGCGATGTCCGCATGCCTCACGCCCTGGCGATGCCCGCAAGCCTCGCGCCCTGGCGATGCCCGCATGCCTCGCGCCCTGGCGATGCCCGACGACACATCGCCACGCCTTGCTGAAGGTTCTTCATCCCACTATGTTACGTCCAAGGTATCATCTCCACATGACTTGGTGACGTCGGTAGCTTCACATTTCCAAGAGTAGATCAGCACCACTCCTCGTGCGCCCATGCATGCAACACTAAGGACGATCTCTTATGCTCAAGCATAGAGCTTCGCATGCACAGTGTATCTAATGCTTAACCCACACCTTGATACGCGTGGTTTTTGGAACCCACTCTGGTTGATCCAGTATCCTGACCACATACTGAGAGCACTTTCGGCGATCATGTCCACCATAGGCGATTGGCAATCATGTGTAATCTAGGCGACAGGCGATTATGTACTAACCAGGCGATCTCATAGTCTTCTAAGCTACGCTTTCCTTCCTTTTTATTTTAAATAAAAACATACTTAGAATTCATTTAAAATATATTCCTTTTTATTCCAATTTAATTTTACAGGTCCTTACAAGAAACCCCGGTGACCATGCACCGATGACTGATCGGTGCTTCATTACTTTTCGCGCTCTGCTTCCAGGCGCTCATGTAGGAACCGATCTGCAGGTGGTGGTCACTTAGTAACTGACCACCAATCACCGTTCTGAGTGATCTCCTCCCTGATTCACCTGCTATCTTATTCCACGTGTCATCCTGTGAATGGTCCACGTGGTCATCTGCTGCTGACGTCATCGACTACCAATGACCGACCGGATCACAAGGTAATTAATAAAGCTATCAGACCCTCAATGGAAAGCATAAAAAAAGATCACATGTTGATTTGACCAAACCAGAAAAGGTTTTAATTTCCAAGATTTGGAAGAATATATTCCATAAATGGCAATAAGTACATTGAGAGAACTTGTTCAACGCAGTAATTAATGCACCATTGACCATAACGGCTCTCAAAAAGGTCAGAGAAACAAATCAAGGCACAGAGAAATAAAGCAAATTTGATTACAATGTTGGCAGGGTAGAAACAGTGGGTTGTTTCGTGAAAACAATCGCTTGTTTTTCAATGACAACAATTTGACTTTGATAAAATCAAATGCTTAATCAGAAACCAACATCCAGGGATACAGATCAAAGCACACATTGTTTCCATGAGTATAGAGGAGATACAGAACTAGATAAGTCATAAATTAATTGCAAAACCAAAGAATTGGATTTAAAACAGTTTGTTCAAGTATAAGAAGAATAAGAGGAAATTGAAAAATTATTCTTCAAGAACACAGTACATATTTGAAACTGTTCATAACATCAGAATCAAAGCTTTATCTTGAGCATGTGCACCCACGTAAGCAAGCTTCTACAGATCCTTGATTATAGAAGTAAAATCCTGCAAAAAGAACATATCAAGTGACAAGATTTGATCCCTTAAAGAATTTGGGTCCTTTAAAGTTAGTTTTATCATAAGAACCTTTAAGATTCTTAGGAATCCATTTCAATATGCCTCTTAGAACAAGAATTTTTCTTGCTTTGCAAAATCTAACAGAATGGTCTCTCTTTAAACAATAGAAGTAGGAAACAATCGGTTGTTTCGATTTTTTAATCGATTGTTTTTCTACAAAGGTTGAAAACAGTTTTGAACTTCCACTGTTCTTGTTCTGTGGATAAAAACCAAGACCAGATTTTCCAAACAAACAACTTTGAGATGCTAGCACACTCTCAAAATTGGATTTTCCTTTAGTAAGTTTGTCCACAGTTTTCACAAGATACAAGACTTTGTTTACAAGAGATTTGTATTTTTTACAAAAGCTTGAGTTACAATCACAAGAAGAGTTTTTATAAAAGCAATTAAGTGTTTTAAAATAACTTCTGGAATTATCCAGCTCTTCTTCTAAGTTTTTAACTATAGTTTCCAACCAGGTGTTCAAACCTTTCAATCTATTGTTTAAGAGGGCTAGCTTATTTGCTTCTTCATGAGTCTCTTTAAAAGCCTCAAGAAGTTGATAATAGCTATCACCGTTAGATGAAGAAGTTGAACTTACATTGCTTAAGATAGAAGCTTTTAGGCACAAATTTGCCTCTGCATCTTCAGAGGAGGAGCTGGAAGAAGTCACTTTGTTATCCTCCCAAGCTATGTAGGCTTTCTTTGTCTTGCCTCTCCTTTCTCCTTTTTTCACTTTTGTTTTACCCTTAACCTCACTATTTGGACATTCTGCTTTGATGTGTCCCTACTCACCACATCCAAAACATGAGTACTTCTTAGTATTGAAATCACTCAATTTCTTGGAATTGTACCTCTTGGAAGATTGATGTTTGTTGTTGTTCTTTTTCAAGAATCTGCTAAACTTCTTTGACAACAAACTGAATGTATCTTCCTCACTATCACTTGAGTCTTGGCACCTTCTATGTCCAACTATTTTCAGAGCAATGTCTTTGATGTGCTTGTCCTCATTTTCTTGGACAAATAATCGATTCATTTCCTATTCATGCTCCCTTAGCTTACCAAACAAAGAAGTTGTTGTCATTGAGGTTAAATCTTTTGATTTTGATATGGTAGTAACCTTTGGCTTCCATGTTCTATCAAGACATTTGAGAATCTTTATGTTCAGCTCCTCTTTCTCAAAGATCTTTCCAAGGCTCATGAGGTGATTCACAATGTGAGAGATTCTTTTCTGCACTTTAGAAATTGTTTCTCCCTTTTTCATTTTGAACATTTCGTATTCTTGAATGAGAGCATGCTTCCTTGCCCTCTTCACATCATTTGTCCCCTCATGTGAGACTTCAAGGATGTCCCACATCTCTTTAGCAGATTTGCACTGTGATACCTTGAAAAATTCATCACAGCTCAAGATAGAGGTTATAATATTCTTAGCAATCTAGTCAAATTTAGCTTTCTTGTTGTCTAGCTCAGTCCATTCAGACCATGGTTTTTCAATAACAACATCATCTTTTTTTGTTTTAGGAATGAAAGGACCATTTTCTATAGCAACCCAAATTCCTTTATCTGTAGATTCAATAAAGATCTTCATTCTCACTTTCTAGAATTGGTAATTAACACCACAAAATAAAGGTGGTCTATTTATAGAAGCACCTTCCCCAAAAGGTAACTTGTCAGCCATTAAAACAATTTTGAAAAACAAGACTTGAGAAAATTTCAAGAACCTAGCTCTTGATGCCAATTGTTAAAATTAATGGCTTAACAAGAGGGGGGTGAATTGTTGAAAGATTTTCAAAAATACTGGCTTAGAATGAAGATTTAAGAAGAATTACAGAACAAGTAATAAGATCAGCCAAGAAAACAGAACTATTCAAACTGATTCCAGAAAAACAACTGGTTAAAAATACAATTTAATCGATTGTTTATAGCAATACACAAACCAAACAGGTTTTAAATAAGTGAGAGAGAGAAGATCACATAATCAATTATATTGGTTCACTCCTTACCAGAGCTACTTCCTGTACCTAGAAAATCACTAGGTATTCAACTAAGTAATCATAAACACCACAACCTTAAGGAGGTGATCTTGACCACTCAAGAACACACACCTTCTTTGACTTTTCACACACACACACAGTCAAAACAACCTCTGACTTTACAAAATCAACAGATAACAAGTCTTCAAATAGAAAAGCAATTACAAGAGTAAATGGAATAGATTACACCTGGTTACAGGAAATCACAGCTGATCCTAATCCACTCTCAAACCAATGCACCGCCTAAGGCAATCTAGCAAAGCTTGAATCAAATCTTTCACAAAGATGTTCCTGAATCTCTCTTTCTATGTTTTCAAATAGGGAGGGTAACCCCAGATTTATAACTCTTCAAACTAGCCGTTTTAGACCATTAAACACGAGCCAAAACAGTTTAGAATAAACTGAAAACAGATTTAATAGTTTTATGAAAAGCTGTTGAGAATTTTCAAGAATCAATCGATTGAATTGTCGAATCAACCGATTGAATTGGTTTGACAGTTAAGTCAACCAAAGTCAAAGCAGTTTAAAAACCTTTCAAACAAGCTGAGAGAAAAACAACCGATTGAAATGAGAAATCAATAGGTTGTTTTTCACTTAACTTTGAAAAACACTTTTCTTTTTAAAATCTAGATTGATTCAGTCGTGAATTTGATTAAGAATGGATCTAAAAAATTCTAAACTACCTAGAACTAAACCCCAAACACAGCAGCATAGACTTCAAGCTATCTTCATGGATTTGGAGGCATCAAAGCCTCATTTTCAACACACTACAAAAAATCATGTGAAAGTTTGCATTTTTAATATGGCGGTTATTAATAACTTCCGCAAATTTTAGTATAATACATCATTTGCATAACTGCCACAATTATCTTTCAAAATATGTCATTTTCAACTGTCATAATTATCCTTTAGAATAAAAACAAGTTTTCCTTCCCTCATTATTCCCAATTAGTTTTGAAAATATTTTTGGTAACCGAAATTAGTTTATTCCCAATTATTTTTGAAAATTTGGTTTCACTATTGGGAAACGAAAGTTTCTTCCCTCTCTTTCCTCTCTCTTCTGCCTAAACACTCAAACCCTAATGAAGCTCTGCGTAAACACTCAAACCTCTCTCTGCCTAAACACTCAAAACCTAATGAAGCCCTCCTCACGAAGCCCTAATCGCAAAGTTATACTTGCAAAATCCTTTGTGCTTCACGAAATCCTTTCGTGATTATCCGAAATCGCCACCATCGGTGCCTCCGTGGAAGGATTTTTTCAGGTTTGTTCATTATTCGAAAACGGCTTCCACTTCTACACTTTTTTGCATTTCAATCTAACCAACCCTATTTCATGTGGTGGCGCTGGAGGTAGTGGAAGGAGGGCGGAATTCTGTGGCATTTGCATTTCAGCAAGGTAGCTTGTTCAGGTTTTTCTCGCCATCTCGTTTCGTTACTTGATATTGCGGGAAATTATGTTTCCTTTTGGGAAATTGTTTTTTAAAACCTTGATTTCAATGTAAAATGTGGAACTGAGATGCTGGTTGGTTGCTCCCTTTCTACTTCTTTCATTACATTCTTTCTGAGTTCGATTTATCCAGTTGATCCGGTCGGTCATCGGTAGTCGATGACGTCAGCAACAGATGACTACGTGGGCCAGTCACAGAGTGATGCGTGGCATGGGATAGCAGATGAACCAGGGTGGAGATCGTTCAAGAATGGCGATCAGTGGTCAGTTACCGAGTGACCACCATCAGCAGATCAGTTCCTACATGAGCGCCTGGAAGCAGAGCGCGAGAAATGATGAAGCACCGATCAGTCATCGGTGCATGCAGAGCGATCAGTCATCGGTGCATGCAGAGCGATCAGTCATCGGTGCATGCAGAGCGATCAGTCATCGGGGGTTCCTTGTCAACGCGTGTTAAACTGGGACCCAAGCTCCCAGCGAGAACGTTATCCAAGGACCTCGCCTTATTCCATAAGCAGAGCATGACAAACGTAAAGAAGCGCCATCGGTCATCAGTCAGGGTGACACATCGATCACCGGACAGGATGAGACATCGGCCATCGGTCAGGATGAGAGACACCTCGGTCATCGGTATGTGTCGAGGTGACATCGGTCGCGGCGATGTGAACAATGCGCCCAGTGATCAGTAAAGCGCCCAGAGGCAGGGAGTGGCCTTAGTCGCGAGACAACCATGCATGAAGATGGGAAGACGCAGTTAGGTGCAGAATCCTGCTGGGACAAGAACCCATCAAGGTTAGAGTCTCCCAGTGAGGTTGCATGCATGCCACGTGGACCGTGAAGATGTTCCCAGAGATTAGGTAGGGCAAATGGGCATAGAAATCGAGGGGTACAGAGGTACCCACGCGGCCTCCCCTGTCAGACTTTACACTCAAGTGAGGAAGGCCTGCACGCAAGGTAGCCCTGGGGGGTAGATAACGGCGGTGCAGAGTAATCAAGTGGCCTAGAGGTAGCCAGTAGGGGGCGACGCGGGTTTATATGAGGAAGAAGAACACTGAACCAGGTACGCAATACGTAACCCAGAAATTACACAAAGAGAGTTTTCGGTGTTTCCTTGCCCAAACTGACTTGAGCGTCGGAGCAACACCGGCCGCTAGGGCGCCCCTCTGTGTTTGCAGGAACCGTTTGCTTTGTTCGAAGGGAGGCCAACCGGAGGAACAGACGTGGATGCGGGAGGAACGCGGAGCCCATCCATGCTCGAGTCAACCGGCGGGAACACCAGTGTTCTTTGATTTGATTGGATTGGATTGGTTTGGTTTTCTTCTGTTGATTTTTTGGTCTTAGAGATTTCAGTTGTGGTGAATTTCATTCCAGTTTGTTGTCTTAATGGTTTGATAAATTAACTCTAGCAATTTGTAATTTGTAGAGCAGGACTCTTCACTGAAGAAGATTACGTGATAAGAGTTATATAAGCATATAAAGCATTTAACACATGAAACATAAAATGTAGGTAGAGTTGAATCTCTTCATCTGTTTCTATTCATGAAAACTTATAAGAAACTTCAGTTAATGATTCTAACAACAAGTTCACAAGAAGAGTAGAAAGAACTATATATAGCATGAGAAACTAAGAACAAGAATATATAAATTCTTAATCAATTTTCAACTATGCAAAGGCCTGGTTTATTTTTGGGTAGTTTTCTTAGATCAATTTATACCTTCATGGGGAGCTTGTGTGCTTATGGGGCTATTTGTAAACATTTAAGGCTCCCTTTTGTGTTTGGGGGGACAAGGAAATGTTGGGAGGAGGCTTATATTGATGGATCAGATGCTAGGCTTGTAGCGGATCAGCACATTTGGGCAGTGATGGAGATCAAATAGAAGAGGAAGATAAGGCCCAAGCCTAAGAAGCTCCAAGACAAAATAGCTCAACATCCTTCATGCCTCAAAGGATTACAAGGAGCAAGGCTAAAGTTTTGGGTAAAGAGCATTAAATGTTATCACTTTTTGTAGTTACCCTTGAATAAACATTTATAAATATTTGTAAAAAATATAGAGCCTTAGGAAAAATGCCAAAAGAGGAAAACCAAAAGAAACCTCTCTTTGTAAGGCATTAGTAGGCACTTTTTAGAAGAAAAGAGTGGAAGAAGTGACTCTTCCTACTCCTTCTCACATAGGCGCTAGAAGGAGCTAGAAGAGTGCCTCTTCCCACTCCCTCTCCCTTGTAAACAATAATTGGTCCTCCTTGTTATAAATAGGGGTCCTTGGTTCTTAATAATACAAGTTGAAAATTGAAGTAAAGAAACTATCTTGAGTTGTTGTGAGAGAGAGTTGTGACACTAGTTCTCTTCCTCTTCCTTCCATGTCTTATCTTGTGAGCTTTGGAGACTCTCAAGTGGCGGCACCTCCCACTCATCTTGGAAGAACCACCCTCCAATTGGTGTGAAGCACTTCTCCAAAAGACTACAACCACATAAGCCATTTCTATTCATCTTCCGAAATACCAATTTTTGTTCTACTTGTTTATTTGCAATTTCAATCGGTTCAATCTCTTCCTTATGATGTCCTCTTTCATTTGCTATATGTGTTTCTCATTTTAACCGGTTTAAACATGTTATATCTTGTTGTATTTGGTTCGGTTTCCATTGTTACCCATTTTTATGTTGAGTTCTTGAATTTCCATTAGTAGGTTGTGTTCTTGTTGTGTTTCTATTAATACTTTCTGTTCTCGCCAGTTGACTCGCCTATCGGTTGACCCTGCGACACTCACACGCCTCCTTCCTAACATTGATATGTGCTTGGTTCTCTCGAAGCAATCTGCACCTGCAAAAGAGAAAGGGGGCGTCCTAGAGGCCGTTTTGCACTCTGACGCTCAAGTCAAGATTGGGCAAGAAACACCAAGTCTTTGAGTAACTGTGTTTAGGGTTTGTAATTGCATACCTTTGTGAAGTATTTTACTGTCCCTTATATAGTCTAGGGTTTACTGTGCCCCTAGCCCTCATTAGGGTTTCTTGCGCTGCTAGCCATATGTAGGGTTTACTGGAATGCCCGTGCGCCGCTATCACCCAACCTTAGGGTAATCTAGCACATAAGGTTTCCTCATCTGGAGTGCAAACTCTAACAGAGTGACCACCTGGATGCCTCCTCGTGCACCTAGTCTCTGGGGCCACCTGTTCTGGGAGTGCCTTCACTGTTCACATGCCATGCATGTAGCTTTACTGGGGAACCCTAGTTCTGATGAGTACTCGACCCCTCAGGACTCTGCACCTAACTGTGCTTTCCTTGCCACTCGCATAAGCTCTTCATGATTTAGGCCTCTCCTTACCTCTGGGTATTTAACTGGTAACTGGTCTCCTCTCTGGACCCATACTAAATGTTCTAGCTTTGTTGTTCAAACACTTAAGACCGATGTCACCTCATCGCACTCTGTTGCCGAGGACTCATCACCCCGTTGAGTGGCGATGACATATCAGTCCATTCTGGTGATCATCACGCTGATGACTAACCACCCTTTTCTGTGGGGACACGCTGATGACTAATCACCCTACTAGTCCTTACCACTTGTGGGGTCCATCCCACGTGGCTTTGGCCCATGTTGTGGAACCCAGCTGACGTGGCTCACCCCTTACTAGCTGTTCTCGGTGTCCGAGGACTGGTCGGTACACAAGCCCCTCAGTCTCAAGCTGATAACTTGTTTCAGCGAAGAGACTAAGTAATCGGCCCGATGACCTACGTGGCGCTGCACGTAAGGACATGAACAGTGCGCTGAAGGGACATTTCACCAACCCCCTTTTATCTGTAGACACGTGGCCGCATCAACGGTTTGGGATTTTTAACGTTTGCACTCCCTAGGGCTACGTTAAACCCCTTCAAAAACCTGTGCCACTTCACTATTTCATCACTTTGCATTCTAGCCTTCATACCTTCTAACTTCTCTCGCACGCTTCTGTCCTACTCCAACCCCTACGCTCGTGACCCTTCAACTTCGCTCACGCAAAGGTATAATCTTTACTCTCCCTTTCTATAAGGACCTATAAATTTATTTGGAATAAAAGTGATATATTTTAAATGATTTCTGAGTATGTTATTATTTAAAGTAAAAAGGACATAAAAATAGAAAATCTCATAGTGGTCAGACCTCGGACGTCGCCCAGGGTCTGGGATCAGCTGGTAGAGGTCGGTCGGTTGACCATTGTGCTAACCAAGTAGTCAGGTGCGATGACTTTATCGTGAGGTAAGCACGTGAATCAAGAAGGGTAAGAGAAAGGAAGGTGTAGCTTAGAAGTCGATGAGATCGCCGTTTGTTGAAGAAGGCGGCGGCCTCCGACTTCCCCCGTATGAAATCAGTAATCGCCTATTTTGCACATGATCGCCGTGTGCGAAGATTTCACATGATTGCCGATCGCCTATGGTGTACATGATCGCCGAAAAGAGCACATCGCCGAGTATTCGAGAAGACTTGGTAAGCACTTAGTATGTGGTCTAAATACAGAAGATGAGTGATATAGAAGATAGGTGGCATATCTGCCACCATGAGTAGGGTGAGTCGTGATACCCAGAGTTGACCAGCACACCATGTTAATGTTGTGCCCAGAGTAGCCTGTGCATTTAGCAACTCCTTGTGAGGATAACTTAGTCACAGGAGCTACACCGGCCGCAGAGGCGCCATGCTGTTCTTTCAGGTCTCTTTGAGGAATTGAAGGTGGGAGTCTTTGGTGTCCTTGGACGTAGCATAGTGGGTTAATGAACCTTCAGCAGGGTGTGACGATGTGACATCGGTGACCAAAGTGAGGTGATGTGTCCTTGTCACACACAAGGGCGATGAGAGATCGCCAGGATGAGAGAAACATCGGTCATCGACCATGATGAGAGATCGCCAGGAGGAGAGACACATCGGTCATCGACCATGATGAGAGATCGCCAACAGGATGAGAGGAACATCGGTCATCAACCAGGATAGGAGACACATCGGTCGTCTTCCAGGGTGAGGAATCAGTCATCTGTCAGGAAGGGGCATCAGTCATCGCCGGTATGAGAGGCATCAGTCATCACCGGTATGAGAGGTATGGTCATCGCGCGAGCAGTCATCGGGGGATGGTTATCGCACGATGTCGGGTTTCACACAGATAAGGTGGGACCCAGGCTCCCAGCATGAGCGTTCTGCATGCGCGACACGTGGTCAGTGAGAGTGCTTCAGAACAGTGGCTCTAGAGAGTTGGTATGGAAAGTGACCCAGAGTTGGTGTGCGCAGAGACCCACCTGGCCATACTGCTAGAGGAAACCCACACGCAAGGTTGCTCAGAGAGTGGGTAATTGGCAGTGAAGGCTAAAGAGCCGTTCGACCTTAAGAGCTGAGGGAATCAACTCATTTAGTTCCCCTTTCTCCTTTCTCCTCCACTAGAAGACGCGGCTACCCTCACGTACCAGTGCTACGATCGGCGACTGCCATTGTCCTTCTGGGAAGTTCTCTGTAAGGACCTGTAAAATTAAATTGGAATAAAAAGGAATATATTTTAAATGAATTCTAAGTATGTTTTTATTTAAAATGAAAAGGAAGGAAAGTGTAGTTTAGAAGACTATGAGATCGCCTGGTTAGTACATAATCGCCTGTCGCCTAGATTACACGTGATCGCCAGTCGCCTATGGTGCACATGATCGCCGAAAGTGCACTTAGTATGTGGTCAGGATACTGGATCAACCAGAGTGGGTTCCACAAAACCACACGTATCAAGGTGTGGGTTAAGCCTTAGATACGCTGTGCATGCGAAGCTCTATGCTTGAGCATAAGAAATCGTCCTTAGTGTTGCATGCATGGGCGCACGAGGAGTAGTGCTGATCTACTCTTGGAAATGTGAAGCTACCGACGTCACCAAGTCATGTGGAGATGATACCTTGGACGTAACATAGTGGGATGAAGAACCTTCAGCAAGGCGTGGCGATGTGTCGTCGGGCATCGCCGGGCGCGAGGGATGCGGGCATCGCCGGGCGTGAGGCATGCGGGCATCGCCAGGGCACGAGACTTGCGGGCATCGCCAGGGCGCGAGGCATTCGGTCATCGCCAGGGCGAGACATCGGTCGTCTCCCAGGGAGAGACATCGGTCGTCTCCCAGGGAGAGACATCGGTCGTCCGCCAGGATGAGGCATTGGTGGATAGTCATCGCGCGAGCGGTCATCGGTGGAAGGTTATCGCGCGATGTCGAGTTTCACACAGATAAGGTGGGACCCAGGCTCCCAGCATGAAACGTCCTGCACGCGTGACACGTAGACAAAAAGGGTGGTTCAGAATAGTGACATCAGAGTGTTGGCCTGCGCAGAGGCACGCGTAGTCGTACTGTTCAGGGAAGCGTACACGCAAACTTCCCTACAGAGTGGGTGGTGGCAGCGGCTTTTGTGGACAAGTTGGTTTAGATTCAAAAACCCACTTCTGAGAGGGAGAACGTTGCTGTGGTTCAAGAGTGACAGAGTGAGTTCACCTCCATCCTTCTCTTTTCTCTCCTTCGCGCTGCGATTCAGACATCCTCAAGCACCAGTGCGACGAGCGACGACTGCACTTGGATACCTGGGGAGTTCTTTGCGAGTTTTTCGTCAGGACGCTAGAACAGAGTTAAGGCATCCTTAAACTTCGGCGGGTTTTTGGAGCTCTTGGTGTTTTGCGCTAGTCCAGGTAAGGGAAGCTAGCCTTATTTTCAACGAAAACCTTATATTAGATGATTGAGATGATGGGGCGACGTGGTCGCCGGTCTTCAACTGTTATTGCATAATCCCCTGTTTTTGGACGAGATCGCTGGTTTTGGCGTTGTTTTTCGAACTCCCCTGTTTTTGTGTTGTTTGAAACTATTTGAGATTTAAATGTGATATTCGAAAATCTGAACCTTGGAATGAGTTTTGTTGTGATTGGAATCGTTCATTTAAGTGTTATATGATGTGTTGAATGTTGTGAATGTGGGATCAAGACATAGTATTTTCAGGAAAGGAAATACCGTGTTGAGATTGGTTATGAGGTGTATTGATCGGTGAGTATCCTGTGAATGAGACGATCCTGACTCTGCTGATATGATGGAGTCACATAGATGAAGTCATTCAGTTGGTGAGAGTCGAAGGAGGTCCATATGTATGGGTAAGTCGTTTGAAAGATAACTGACTTGACCTGTTATATGGATTAACCCTGTCATACTGTGAGAGTGATGAAATTGAGATCGAGATTGTGTTGATGCGCATGGCTGTGGAAACATTATAGCAATGAAGTATGACAGGTGCAAGTCTCTGGATGCTAAGTTCAACGCACGAGTCTTCCGGAAGTAGTGTCAAGTGTCTTGTGTGATGAGTCAGTGGAAGTCTGACGTGAGAAATGAGAAACATTGAATTGATAGACACTTGATGGTGTATGTGAATTGAAAGACTCTTGAGGAAATTGTGAAATATGTGATTACTTGATGGTCATGTGAAGAGAATGAGAAAGTTGATGGTTTTACGTGGGTGTTTTAAATTTGTTTTATCTTGATTTTAAAGTTCATATCTAAACTCTCTTTCAAATATCTAGCTTACCCTGTGTTTGGTTCTGTGGCTGTTTTTCTTAAAACTGTGATGATCGTGTATAATTTACACGGGAGCAGATGATGTTGCAGGAAGTAGAGCTCCTCAGTGAGTGGTCGCCGGAAGGAGATCGCCTGTTTCTGTTTCTGTTAGGCGATCACCCTTTTTCTGTTTTCTGATAGGAGATCGCCTTTTTCTGTTAGGAGATCGAATGTTTTTCTATTTTGCTGTATTTTGTTTAAGTTTTGGAAAATTGACCGGTTATGTATTAAACTCCCTGTGAGGAGCAATTTCATTATATATATATATACATATGTTCACTTCAATATTATTGTTTTACCTTTATTTCATTTTATAATTATGAAAAGGATTTGGTGGGATGTTACATTCTCTGCAAGTTTTCCGATCAGAATGCTAAAACAGAGTTTGGGTATCCTTAAGTTCGGTGGGTTAGAGCTCGTAGTGAGATTTTACGCAAGTCCAGGTAAGGGAAGCTAGCATTCGTTCAATAAAAACCTTAGGCTAGAAGATTCTGAAATTTAGGTGACGTGATCGCCGGTTCTAATGTTGTTTCGAAATCCCCTGTTTTAGTGACGAATTGAAATTTTCTGATATTGAAATGTGAACTGTATATGATTTTTGAAATTCTGAACTTGGTTTTGATTGTTGCTGTGATTTGGAACCATCCATTTACGTGTTGTATGATGCATTGAATGTTGTGAATGTGGGATCAAGGCATAGTATTTTCAGGAAAGAAAATACCGTGTAAGATCGTGTGTAATGTGCATTGACTAGGGACTTGTCTAGAAGGAGATATCCTGACTCTCCTGAGATAATGGAATCACATAGATGAAGTTATTCAGGCGTTGAGAGTCGAAGGAGGTTCATATGAATGGGTAAGTTGTTTAAAAGATAACTAACTTGACCTGTTCTATGAATTAACCCTGTCATACTGGGAGAGTGATGATATTGAGATTTATTTATGCGCATGGCTGTGTGGATTCACAGCGACCCTGTGTGGATTCACAGTGGTGTAGTATGACAGGTGCAGATCTCTGAGTCTGAGTCAACGCACGAGTCTTCCGGAAGTAGAGTCAAGTGTCTATGTGTTGTGAGTCAGTGGGAATTCTGACGTGAGAAAGATGAATATTGAGAAATTGTTGATAGACACTTGATGGTTGTGTGATATGAATGAGAATGTGATGGATTTTATGTGGGTGTTTAAAAGCTGATTTATGTTGATTTTAAAGTTTCGTACTTCAAGTTCTTTTTTTTGAATAGCTAGCTTACCCTGTGTTTTGTGTTGTGTTTCGTGTTCTTAAAACTGTGATGATCGTGTGTAATTTACACGGGAGCAGATGATGTTGCAGGTAGTAGAGCTCCTCAGTGAGTGGTTGGACAAGGAGATCGCCTGTTCTTATACTGTATTTTGTTTTATTTTGAAACACTGGATGGTTATGTATTAAAATTCCCTAGAGAAGGGATATTATTTTGAAATACAATGTATGGGATGGATGTATTTTATTATATATACATATGCTAATTTTGATATTATTGTTTTATGTTTATTTTATGATATAAATATGAATAAGATTTTAGGGGCGTTACACTTTCTGCCTTCACCTTATGATTCTGCTTCTCTTCACATCTCCTAATTGCGCTGGGTCTGTTTACGATTTCTGCATTTTAGGTTTTTTGTTCTTCTTTTCTGCGTTCGTTCTTCTTTTGAGTCTTTTTCCGCCATAGTTTCGTCATCATTTTCTTCTAAAACCCCTTTCCTTCTTCCTGCCTCTCATTTATTTTAGATTCGAGATGGCCAGAACCAAAACCACCTCCAACCCTCCTCCAACCGTAGCGATTGATTACAGGGCACTCTACCCCTTGGCTTCTGAGGATCTCCTCGCTGAGACCTCCAAACTCACCTCCACTGAAGATTGGAGGAAGCACATGGATGATGAAAATGAGATTAAAGGGCGCGTCTTCAGCAGGGAGAGCGACGCGTACATCTCAGTGTGTCCTTGCACCGAGGGTGAACCCGTGTGCGTTGATGACCGTTGCAACGATGGGGAACCCTTCTTCTTCTTCTACGCCACCGTCTTCAAACGAGTCAAAGTCCGCCTTCCCTTCACCGGGTTCGAGAGGGCTTTGCTCACGGAGCTGAACGTGGCACCCGCCCAGCTGCACCCCAACACCTGGGCCTTCATCAGGGCTTTCTCCGTTCTTTGCAGCAACCTAGGGTTCACTCCCTCAGTAGATGTATTTCTATACTTCTTCGAGGCGAAGAGCCCTGGGAAAAGGCTTTGGGAAAGCCTTAACGGAGGGGTTGGGAGGGTTCTGCTCACCCTCTTCTCTCAATCATATAAGGGCTTCAAGGGGAAGTTCTTCCGAGTCTGCTGCAGCTCCTACGACTCCACTCTACTTGATGGGTTCCCACTATATTGGGTGGAGAAGTTGAAGTTTAAGAAGCCTCGTGGACTCGAGGAGTTGACGCCTTTTGATCGTGAAGTGTGCCAAACTCTCTCCAGCTGGGGCGTGGTGTTAGACACCACCCAGCTGATTAGGCATGAATATGATGCCGAGACCCTCAGCGTTTACCTTGGTACATTGTCTTTGTCTCGCATATGCCTAACTTTGTGTTTCATACTTGACTCTTCTCACCCTTCTTGTTGTCCATTGCAGGCATGGTACTAAACGCTAAGAAGAAGAAGAGGCTGGCAGATGTGATAAGTCGCCGCACTGCAGGTGGCTCAGCCCTGCTAGCCCTTCCTCGCCCACTATGGCTGCCCCTGAACCAACTGCTGACAAGTCAAAAGTGCAGACCTAGTAGAAATTTCTGAAGATGAGGACATCTGCTCTGGTCTCGTCTTCAAGAGGAAAAGAGTGGAGGTTGCTGCAGAGGTCTCTTCTGCAACAGGGGGCAACCTCCTTCTGTTAGGGAGCACCCTTCCAGTGCCTCATCTCCCCCCGAGCCACTCTTGGCACTCGAGGGTGGAGGGGAGAGTGCCCCTTCATGTAGCCAAGCACCTCCTGCTCCTGAACTGCCTCCTCTCCTCCAGCGGGCGCTTGCTCAAATGTCTGGCCAAGCTGTAGTGGAGGCTATGGGCAAGAACTCTCTGGGGGACCTCCTCAGCCATGGCCTTGGGGAGTTCCTTGCTGCCTCCAATTTCCTCCTAGTCAAAGGCAATGCAGAGGCAGAGCTGCTAGAGAAAGCTGCCAAACTGGAGAAAGAGTTGGAGTAGAAAGATCTCCAGCTCCACCAAGTGGCCAAGCGCGAGACTGCCCTGAACCAGGAGTTGGGCAGCCTCCGCCAGTCTGAGAAGGAAACCAAGAAGCTCCTCTTCTCCAAGGGGTAGAAGGCCCTCCAGCTTGAGGCAAAGATACTCCCCCTCCGCAACAAGATCATTGAACTGGAAGAGCAGTTGGAGGGGGCTCAAACCAAGATGACCAAGCAGGAGGAAAGGGCTACCAACCGAGAGGTTCAGCTGGGCAAGGTTGAGGAGGAACTTGCCCAACAAACGGAGCTGCTTAAGAAGACTGAGGCGAAGCTCACTGAAGATGCTGCCGACGCCTATGGGGAGGGGTTTAGCGATGCCCTTGCTTAGTTTGCCTGCGTGCATCCTGAGATGGACCTCTCGCCATAACTTCGCAGGTAGTCGACGGGCAAATAGTGCCCAAATAGGTCTACTTGAGCAGCTGTATCCTATAGCTGAACCTCTTGTAATTATTTTTTATAAGCATTTTCTCAATAAAATATAAACATTTTGTCTACCATACTTGTTCTCCTTTGTACTTTAATTGACTTGCATTCGCACCTCTGCTATTGTTTGACTATTTGGCATACCTGGTTGAACTCACCACTCAGCATAGAATAAAACCATAAGCATCACGCTCGACTCAGAATGACCCATAGGTAGCACGTTTAACTCTGTCGAACCGCTATGAGCAAAGCTTTATGATGACTTCTCTGCTAGAAAGTACCTCACCACCCCGTCATCGCCCACATCACTTAGCCCTTCGAGGACTTCAGGGTCGATCTGTATGCATTTGACAAGCTAACAAACTTTATATGGCCACTCATCGCCCTTAGGTGAAGGTGGACCTCACTGACGAACCTTCTGCTCGAATTGAGGACTTCTTCCTCGACAAGGAGGTGTTCTATGCAAACCCACTCTCCCACTGTCGGGACTCTGACCTCACCCGAAAGGCTGGATCTGACCTCTGATCGACATGGGCGAGAGACGATTTCACTGGTACGAGTCGTCCTTGGCGTTTTTACTTGGAGGGGGAGGCGTTCTCTACGAACCTTCCTTTCCCGCTTCCAAGACTTCTAACCCAATGGGACGAGTCCTTACAAGCCTCACATTGCCCAAAGGGTAAGGAGGATTTCGCTTAATGAACCTTTCTGTTCAAGTTGGGAGTTCTCACACGAAGGGGAGGTGTTCTATACGAACCTACCTTCCCGCTTACGAGACCTCTAACCCCAACTAACAGGTTCGAACTGACCTCACATCGCTCATAGGCGAAGGAGGATTTAACTGGGTGAACCTTTTCATTCAAATTGGGAGTTCTCACTCGAAGGAGAGGCGTTCTCTACGAACCTACCTTCCCACTTACGAGACCTCTAACCCCAACTGACAGGTTCGATCTGACCTCTTGTCGCTCATAGGCGAGGGAGGATTTAACTGGGTGAACCTTTCTGTTCAAATTGGGAGTTCTCACTCGAAGGGGAGGCGCTCTCTACGAACCTACCTTCCCACTTATGAGACCTGATCCTGCCGCTGACTCGAATGTGGAGGATATGCCTCGTCACTCCTTCGTCTAGCCTTCTACAACTGCGTGTTCTACAAAAACGCTCCAAGAACCTTCTCTGGAACTCCAAACGATGCCTGCAAAACAACACAGACGGCGCCTCTAGCGGCCATTGTAGCTCCGACGCTCAAGTCAGGTAACAGGAACACCAAAAATCTCTCAGTGAAATCTCTAGTTTGGAATCACGTATTGCGTACCTTTGCTGAGTGTTTCTCTGCCCCTTATGTAGTCTTAGCATTTACTGGCTACCTCTAGGGCTCACTCGATTACTCCTCCGCTGCCATCACCCACTCTAAGGGCAATCTTGTGTGCAGGCTTCCTTTACTTGAGTGCAAAATCTGACAGGGAAGGCCACCTGGGTACCTCTGTATACCCTCAATTTCTGTGCCCACTTGCCCTACCTAATCACTGGCGCCAACTGCTCTGGGAACGCCTTCACGGTCCGCGTGCCATGTAGGCAACCTCACTGGGAAACTCTAATCTTGATGGGTTCTCTACCCCTCAAGGCTCTGTACGTAGCTGTGCTTGCCCCGCCTCATGCATGGACGTTTCGTGACTAAGGCCTCTCCCTGGCTCTGGGCACTTTACTGATCACTAGTCCCTTTGGGGAATCAATCTCAATTGTTCTGGTCACGTTGTTCAAATCACCCTGGCCGATGTCACCTCGTCACATCCTGTTGATCGATGTGTCTCTCATCTTGACCGATGACCGATGTGTCTCTCATCGCCCTATTGTGTGACGAGGACACATTGCCTCGCTCTGGTGATCGACCCTACTGAGGGCTCATCGACCCACTGCTCCACGTCTGTGGTATCACCCCCACATAGCTCTGGTCCACACTGTAAGACCCAGCTGACGTGGCTCGGTGACATCATCAGTTCTCCATGTCCTATTGGGCCCACCAGACCGACCTCTCTTGTGCCGACCTCTCAGCTCTTGGCCGATGTTCGAGGTCTGGCCACTACAACACTCACCAGGCGCTGCATCCTGCATGCATGGTCTCACTGCACAGTGCCATGCACATAATGGGTTAAGAGAGTCACTGATGACTGACCAGCTTACTAGCTCTCTTATGCCATCCTCATGCATGACCCTACTGGCGAGCAGCTCTTCTTCTTCTGGTTTGGAATCATGCGAGGTGCATGTGTAACGTTCTCGCTGGGAGCCTGGGTCCCAGTTTAACTGCGTGTGGCAAGAAACCCCGATGACTGATCTGTGCTTCTTGCGTAACGCTCTCACTGGGAGCCTGGGTCCCAGCTTAACTGCGTGTTAGCAAGAAATCCCGATGACTGATCTGTGCTTCTTGCGTAACACTCTCGCTGGGAGACTGGGTCCCAGCTTAATTGTGTGTTAACAAGAAACCCCGATGACTGATCAATGCTTCTTGCGTAACGCTCTCGCTGGGAGCCTGGGTCCCAGCTTAACTGCGTGTTAACAAGAAACCCCGATGACTGATCAGTGCTTCTTTACTTCTCGCGCTCTGCTTCCAAGCGCTCATCTAGTCACTGATTTGCTGGTGGTGGTCACTTAGCAATTGACCACCGATCACCGTTCTGAGTGATCTCCTCCCTGATTCACCTGCTATCTCATTCCACGTGTCACCCTGTGAATGGTCCTCGTGGTCATCTGTTGCTGACGTTATCGACTACCGATGACCGACCGGATCAAGACCTCTAACCCCAAATGACAGGTTCTAATTGCATTGTACAAACACATTCAGATATACATCTTTAACTGAAAATTTTATTGGGTGACCTCATTAAAAACCTTTAAAAAGGGAAAAGAGAGTGTCCCCTAAACTGTGTACAACATTACATGGCTTTAACTGAAATAAAACTTCAGGTGAGTCGCATTCCATGTTCGAGGAATCGGACCACCTTCTAAAGTCTCAAGCTTATATGCTCTATTCCCCAGGGCCTCTGTCACTCTAAAGGGACCAGTCCACTTAGGGGTCAGCTTGTTCTCTATCTGGTAGGGAGATGCCTTTCGCATAACTAGGTTGGCCACCTAGAACTGCCGAGCTCTCAACTTAGAACTATGCTTGAGCTCAACTCTCCTCTTCAATGCCTCGGCCTTGATTCCTGCCTCTTCCCTAGCTTCATCCAAGAGATCGAGACTCACCTTCCTTTCTTCGTTGGACTCCTCAGCCACAATGTTCTGGAAGCGTGGTGAGCTCTCCTGGATCTCCACAGGGATCATGGCATCTGAACCATACACCAAGCTGAAGGGGGTTTCCTTGGTGGTGGACTGGGGAGTAGTATGGTAAGCCCATACAATTCTAGGAACCTCCTCAGCCCACATTCCCTTTGCCTTTTCCAGCCTTCTCTTCAGTCCCCAGAGTAGAACTCGATTGGCCTACTCGACCTGCCCATTGGTTTGTGGGTGCTCAACCGATGCAAACACCTGCTTGATCCCCAATTCTGTGCATAGCTTTCCCAACTGTTGACTTGCGAATTGGGTGCCATTATCAGACACCAAACGCTTGGGTACCCCGAAGTGGCACACTATATTCTTCCCGCACAAAGTGTTGGATCTTCTGGGCTGTGATCTGTGCTACTGGCTCAGCCTTGATCCACTTCGTGAAATATTCAATGGTGACCACGAGGTACTTCATCTGCCACACCGCCAAAGGAAAAGGCCCCAGGATGTCAATTCCCCAGGTATGGAATGGCCAAGGGCTGTATATCGACCTGAGCTCTTCTAGTGGCGCCTTATACCAATCAGCATGCAATTGGCATTGCTGCACGTACTTAGTGCAATCCTCCCTCATAGTCGGCCATTAGTACCCTACTCGAACAACCCTAGATGCCAAAGCACAACCTCCGATATGACTCCCACATATGCCTTCATGGAGCTCTACCATTATTCTCGCACACTGCTCACCATGTACCCACACCAGGATGGGATGGGTAAACCCATGCCTGTACATCTCGCCATCAATGAGTGTGTACTTGGCCGAGTTATTCTTTATCTTCCTTGCTTCCATTGGCTCCATTGGGAGCATTCCATCGGCTATGTAGCGCTTATAGGGCGTCATCCATGTAACAGGCAGACTTGCGATGGGCCCTCCTCCATTGGCATGCAGGCGTTGATCCGTGGCTTCTTCAGAGTTTCTTGGGTCAACGACCGATGACTCCTCTTCTCGCCATGTGATTGGTTGATCTGATGGAGTCCTACCAAATTGTCAACTGTATAAGTACGAGGCGCCCTCAAGGTCTCCTGGATGACCGTCCTCTGCCTGCCCCCCTTGCCTGAGCTGGCGAGTTTGGCCAACAAGTCAGCTCTGGCATTCTGCTCCCTGGGCACATGCACTAGCTCGAAGGTTTCAAAAGAACTTTTCAACTGCTGAACATACTCCAAGTAGGAGGCCATCTGGGGATCTTTGGCCTGGTACTCTCCCGCCACTTGACCTGTGACCAACAGTGAGTCACTCTTCACCATAAGACTCTGCGCTCCCATCTCCTTAGCCAACAGCATTCTAGCAATCAAGGCTTCATATTCTGCTTGGTTATTGCTGGCTTTGAAGGCGAACCGCAGGGCCTGCTCTATCAATAATCTCTTGGGCCCTTCAAGGATCACCCTCGCTCCACTACCTTGCTGATTTGAGGACCCATCTTCTAACAACACCCATTTAAAACTAGGTCCTTCCTGTTGGGTCTCTGTTGAGGACATCTCGGCCAAAAAATCAGCGTAGACTTGTCCCTTGATCGGACCTCTGGGCTCATACTGTATGTCAAATTCCGACAACTCGACTGCCCATCGCACCATTCTCCCTGCCACGTCTAGTTTTTGCAAAACCTTACGTATTGGCAGATCTGTCATCATCACCACTGTGAAACTCTGAAAGTAGTGACGAAGTCTTGCCTTTTCTATGGCTTGGTATCATGCCTCTGGCCCCTCTAACACTTTGCTGACAAAGTAGATGGGCTTTTGGCTTTGCTCCTGTTCCTGGACCAAGACAGAACTCACCGCCTTCTCTGTGACTACGAAGTACAATCGTAGCGGGGTGCCGAGTTGGGGCTTACACAATACTGGCGGGCTAGCCAGGTACTCCTTGAGTTTAAGGAACACCTGTTCACACTCCGAGGTCCACGAGAATCTGCTGTTTCTCCTTAAACATTGGAAATAAGGGTGGCCCTTGTCTCCTCCCGTTGACACAAACCTGGAGAGGGCAGCCATCCGACTCGTCAATTGCTGCACTTCCTTGACCGATGTCGAGTTCCTCATGGCTATGATCGTCGTGCACTTGTCTGGGTTGGCCTCAATCCCTCGCTCCGTAAGTAGGAAGCCAAGGAACTTGCCTGCCTCTACCCCAAAGATGCATTTCTCTGGATTCAGCTTCAACCTGTACTTAGCTATTGTATTAAATAGCTCCTCCAAATCAGCGACATGCTGATCTCGCACCAGGGACGTCACTACCATGTCATCTACATAGGCTTGTACGTTGCGCCCCAGCATAGGGGCAAGGACTTTGTCCATCAACCTCTGATATGTGGCGCCTGCGTTCTTCAAGCCAAATGGCATGATGGTGTAGCAGTAGCAGGATAGCTCAGTCATGAACGCTGTCTTGCTTTCATCTCTCGGGTGCATCTTTATCTGATTGTACCCAGAGAAGGCATCCAAGAAACTGAGCAACTTGCACCCCGAGGCGCTATCTACCAACGCGTCAATGTTGGGTAAGGGGTAGGAGTCTTTCGGGCATGCCTTGTTGAGGTCAGTGAAATCTACGCACATCCTCCATTTTCCATTGGCCTTTTTTACCAATACGACATTGGCCAACCACTCAGGATACTGGATTTCCCGTACGTGGCCTGGCCTGGGGATCTAACGCAAGGCGATGACATAGGAAGTCTGGGTCAATACCTGGCATGTCTGAAGCGGACCAAGCAAAAGCGTCCATTTGTCGCTCTATAACTTCTGCTACTTGGTCCTGAGTCTCCTGAGACAGGGATTTGCCAAGTTTGAAAATCCTGCCCCCAATCTCCTTCTCTACCACCTCCTTTACCAGTTCAGGTCGCCTCACCCGGGCGACCTCTGCTCGTGTGACCCCGATGTCTCCTCGGGGTATGTCAGTGTCATCGCACCTCCCACCTGGAGGTTGGGTGGTCATCGTGCATACTCCTCTTCTTGTCTTGAGGCTGTTCTCATAACACTTCTTAGCCTCCTTTTGATCTGATTTGATGGTGATCACCATCCCCTCCATCGAAGGCAACTTCATCTTCATATGCCTCGTGGACGCCACCGCCCCCAACCTATTCAGGGCTGGTCTACCCAACAGCATGTTATAGGCAGATGGGGCGTTCACCACCAGATACATGATGCTCTCTGTGCGGGAGGCCACTCCATTAGTGAAAGTGGTCCTTAACTCTATGTACACCCGCACCTCTACCTAGTCTCCTACGAACCCGTATAGACAGCCGACGTAGGGCCGCAACTGGTCAGGAGACAACTGCAATTTGTTGAAGGTTGACCAGAACATCACATCGGTCGAACTTCCTTGATCCACTAGAACCCGATGCACCCTACGTCCCGCAGTGACCACTGATATCACCACTGGATCGTTATCGTGGGGGTCAACATCCCGGCGATCAGCCTTTGTGAAGACAAGGTCGATGTCTGGGATGTGGTCCTCCTCACATGTTTCCACTGTCATCACTAAACGCGCATACTTTTTGCGCTGCGATGAGGTGCACCCTCCTCCTGAGAATCCACCTGCTATAGTGTGGATCTCACCATGTATGGGCACTTCGTGCCCCTGATCAGCACTCGGGGCTACCACCGCCTCGCCCCCTTGTGTCTCCTTCAGGTAATCACTCAAGAACCCACTCTTGACCAATTCGTCCAACTGGTGGCCTAAGGCCAGACAGTTGCGAATGGGGTGGCCAAAAGCATGATGGAATTCGCACCAGGCATTTTTGTTGGGCCCCAACCTCTTGTCCGTCTTTTGGGGCATCTTCAACCTTTCTGCCACATTAGGAATGACAATCAGCTCCTTCAGCTCCACTAGGAAATCATGTCGAGGGGGCACATCCTCCTTAGCGCGTGCCCTAGTCTGGGGTTTTTTGGCCTCATAGGGCTTCTGCTTTCCTTGAGCCCTATTTTCTGTTGTCGCCTCATGCACCCGTAGGGATTGAGGTTGACTAGGCACTCGCGGTCTTAAAGAGACTGCGCTCTCTCGATTCTCGTTGAGCTCTCCCTCTACGACAATGTGAGCAACAACACGTCGTTTCATGTCGTCAAAGGTCTTGGGGCGATTTCGGATTAGGAACTCGCTAAAAGGCCCTGGCAATATTCCCTTTCTGAAGGCATACACCACCATATCTTCATCCTTGGTGTGCAACCTCACCACCATTGCCCCAAATCTGTTGAGGTAATCTTTAAGGGACTCCCTTTGATGTTGCCTTACGTCGAAGAGATCATAAGACACTGGTGGAGGGTCCCTGTTGACAATGTATTTGATCCGGTCGGTCATCGGTAGTCGATGACGTCAGCAGCAGATGACCACGTGGACCATTCACAGGGTGACACGTGGAATAAGATAGCAGGTAAATCAAGGAGGAGATCACTCAGAACGGTGATCGGTGGTCAGTTGCGGAGTGACCACCACCCGCAGATCAGTGCCTAGATGAGTGCCTGGAAGCAGAGCACGAGAAGTAAAGAAGCACAGATCAGTCATCAGTGCATGGTCATCGGAGTTTCTTGCTACACGCAGTTAAACTGGGACCCAGGCTCCCAGCGAGAGCGTTACGCATGCACCTCGCATGATTCCAAACCAGAAGAAGAAGAGCTGCTCGCCAGTAGGGTCGTGCACGAGGATGGTATGAGAGAGCTAGTAAGCTGGTCAGTGATCTGTGAGTCTTTTAACCCATTACGTGCATGGCACTGTGCAGTGAGGCCATGCATGCAGGATGTAGCGCTTGGTGAGTGTGTCTAGACCAGCCACACCTGGTGCTCTCCTGGGAGCATGCAACTCACTCAGAGGGAAGAAACGCGCTAAGTTACTCGGCAAGGGGATAACTTAGACGCACAGAGAAAGCACAAAGGCCTTTCAGGTGTGACACGCGTACGGTTAGATGTAAGTTGCATGCCTCCATCTGTCACCATCTGAGAGAGAGGCGCGGCCCAGATATAAAAGCACTCCACGTCATGTAAGGTAGACAGTTTGACAAGTCTTTATAGTTTTTTACAGTTTTACAGAGTTACACACATTTCTGAGTCATTGTGAGCATGTTTTACACACGTTGCACAGTGATAACAGGATTCAATTATAGAGAGAGAAAGTGGATCTGAGAGCACACACGAGTCTCACAGAGAGATTCAGAGAGAGTTTTTGGTGGTTCTGTTGCCTGACTTGAGCGTCGGAGTGCACACGGCCGCTAGAGGCGCCGTCTGTGTTGTTTTGCAGGCATCGTTGGGAGTTCCAAAGAAAGTTCTTGGAGCGTTCTTGTAGAACACGCGGTTACAGAGGGCTAGATGAAGGAGTGACGAGGCACATACTCCACGTTCAAGTCCGCGGCAGGATCAGTATTGTTCTCTGAACAGCGTGGAGAATTGCGCGAAAGAAGTGATATGTCCCTCGGGCAAGCTAATGAACCACTCCAGCGCTGTCCCTATCAACGTGGTCATGAAGAGCTTGCAATGCACTGCATCAGACCCACCTGACAGCATCATCTGCTTGTGGAACGCTGTGAGATGCGCTTCAGAATCTTCTACCCCAGTGAACACGGTCTTAGGCCCCACGAAGGTGGCTGGGACCACCGTGTCCATGATCACTTGGGAGAAGGGCATGCGGAAAGCCCTTGGCGGCGTTGGTGGAGCCCGATCGTCTCCCACGCGATCCCCAGCTTGCTGCATATGGTGCAGGTTCAAGCGTAGCTCCTCATTCGCTCTGTGTAACTACTCATTCCTGGCCTGTGAGGCGGCCAGGTCCGCCTGTGTAACATCCCGCCAAATGCTTTTCATATTTATATAATAAAAATAAAGGTAAACAACTATATTGAAGTGAACATAATTATATATATGTAATGAAGTTTCTCCTCACAGGGAGTTTAATACATAATCGGTCAAATTTTCCAAAAACGTAAACAAAATACAGTAAAATAGAAAGACAGGCGATCTCCTAACAGCAAAAAGGCGATCTCCTATCAGAAAACGGCGATCCCCTATCAGAAAACAAAAAATGGGTGATCGCCTAACAGAAGTAGAAACAGGCGATCTCCTTCCGGCGACCACTCACTGGGGAGCTCTACTTCCTGCAACATCATCTGCTCCCGTGTAAATTATACACGATCATCACAGTTTTAAGAAAAACAGCCACAGAACCAAACACAGGGTAAGCTAGATATTTGAAAGAGAGTTTAGATATGAACTTAAAAATCAAGATAAAATAAATTTAAGATACCCACGTAAAACCATCAACTTTCTCATTCTCTTCACATGACCATCAAGTAATCACACATTTCACAATTTCCTCAAGAGTCGTTCTATTCAAATAATGCATCAAGTGTCTATCAATTTCAATGTTCCCCATTTCTCACATCAGACTTCCACTGACTCATCACACAAGACACTTGACACCACTTCCGGAAGACTCATGCATTGACTAGACTCAGAGATCTGCACCTGTCATACTACCCCACTGTGAAATCACACACATTCACAGGGTCGCCGTGAAATCACACACATTCACAAGCGTATAAATGAATCTCAATATCATCACTATCCTAGCATGACAGGGTTAATCCATACAACGGGTCGAGCTCGTTCTCTTTCAAACAACTCACCCATACATATGAACCTCCTTCGACTCTCAACGCCTGAATAACTTCATCTATATGATTCCATTATATCAGGAGAGTCAGGATATCTCATAAAAACGAATCACCGGTCAATGCACATCCTACACGATCTTACACGGTATTTTCTTTCCTGAAAATACTATGCCTTGATCCCACATTCACAATATTCAACACATCATACAACATTTAATGAACAATTCCGATCACAACAACAATCATTCCAAGGTTCAGATTTTCGAATATCACATTTCAATCTCACACAGTTTTCAAACAACACAAAAACAGGGGAGTTCGAAAAACAACGCCGAAACCAGCGATCTCGTCCAAAAACAGGGGATTATGCAATGACAGTTGAAAAACCGGCGACCACGTCGCCCCATCATCTCAAACATCCTATAAGGTTTTCGTTGGAAATAAGGCTAGCTTCCCTTACCTGGACTTGCGCAAAACACCAAGAGCTCCAAAACCCACCGAGCTTAAAGGATGCCTTAGCTCTGTTTTTGCGTCTGGTTTGTAGAACTTGCAGAGAACCTCCCAGGTGCTCCAAGGGCAGTCGTCGCTCGTCGCACTAGTGCTTGAGGATGCCTGAATCGCAGCGTGAAGGAGAGAAAAGGAGAAGAATGAAGGTAAACTCACTCTTTCACTCTTGAACCACTGCAACGTCCTTTGCCTCTCAGAAGTGGGTTTTTGAATCTTAAACCAACTTGTCCACAAAAGCCGCTGCCACCACCCACTCTGTAGGGAAGTTTGCGTGTACGCTTCCGTGAACAGTACGACTACGCGTGCCTCTGCGCAGGCCAACACTCTGAGGTCACTATTCTGAACCACCCTTTTTGTCTACGTGTCGCGCGTGCAGTACGTCTGATGCTGAGAGCCTGGGTCCCACCTTATCTGTGTGAACTCGACATCGCGCTATAACCTTCCACCGATGACCGCTCGCGCGATGACTATCCACCGATGCCTCATCCTGGAGGACGACCGATGTCTCTCCCTGGGAGACGACCGATGTCTCGCCCTGGCGATGACCGCATGCCTCGCGCCCTGGCGATGCCCGCATGCCTCGCGCCCGGCGATGCCCGCATGCCTCGCGCCTTGGCGATGCCCGCATGCTTCGCGCCTTGGCGATGCCCGCAAGTCTCGCGCCCTGGCGATGCCCGCATGCCTCGTGCTCGGCGATGCCCGCATGCCTCGCGCCCTGGCGATGCCCGCATGCCTCGCGCCCTGGCGATGCCCGCATGCCTCGCGCCTGGCGATGCCCGACGACACATCGCCACGCCTTGCTGTAGGTTCTTCATCCCACTATGTTACGTCCAAGGTATCATGTCCACATGACTTGGTGACGTCGGTAGCTTCACATTTCCAAGAGTAGGTCAGCACTACTCCTTGTGCGCCCATGCATGCAACACCAAGGACGATTTCTTATGCTCAAGCATAGAGCTTTGCATGCACAGCGTATCTAAGGCTTAACCCACACCTTGATACGTGTGGTTTTGTGGAACCACTCTGGTTGATCCAGTATCCTGACCACATACTGAGTGCACTTTCGGCGATCATGTGCACCATAGGCGACTGGCGATCACGTGCAACCTAGGCGACAGGCGATCATGTACTAACTAGGCGATCTCATAGTCTTCTAAACTACACTTTCCTTCCTTTTTATTTTAAATAAAAACATACTTAGAATTCATTTAAAATATATCCCTTTTTATTGCAATTTAATTTTACAGGTCCTTACAGCCTGCATATGCGCCTGATGCGCTCTAGACTCCGTCACCGTCTCCTGGAGTGCGCGCATCGTTTCCATGAGTTGTTGCATGGTAACGCTTTCACCCCCATTTGGTGGAACGGATCCTTCTCTAGTATTCCTCATCTCTGTGGTTTCTACTCTTACTCTCGTGTATGGGACCTTGTTTTATTTCGGGCCCCACGGTGGGCACCAAATGTTCTCGTCGGTTGACTCGCCTGTCGGTTGACCCTGCGACACTCACACGCCTCCTTCCTCACGTTGATATGTGTTTGGTTCTCTCGAAGCAATCTGCACCTGCAAAAGAGAAAGGGGGCGTCCTATAGGCCGTTTTGCACTCCGACGCTCAAGTCAAGATTGGGCAAGAAACACCAAGTCTTTGAGTAACTGTGTTTAGGGTTTGTAATTGCGTACCTTTGTGAAGTATTTTATTGTCCCTTATATAGTCTAGGGTTTACTATGTAACATCCCGCCAAATCCTTTTCATATTTATATAGTGAAATAAAGGTAAAACAATAATATCGAAGTGAACATATATATATATATATATATATATATATATATATATATATATATATATATATATATATATATATGTAATGAAATTTCTCCTCACAGGGAGTTTAATACATATCCAGTCAGTTTCCAAACTTAAATAAAATACAGCAAAATAGAAAAACAGGCGATCTCCTAACAGAAACAGAAAACAGGCGATCTCCTAACAGAAACAAAAAACAGGCGATCTCCTTCCGCCGACCACTCACTGAGGAGCTCTACTTCCTGCAACATCATCTGCTCCCGTGTAAATTATACACGATCATCACAGGTTTAAGAAAACATCCACAAAACAAAAACGCAAGGTAAGCTAGATATTTTAAAGAGAATTTAGATATGAAACTTTAAAATCAAGATACAACAAATTTAAGACACCCACGTAAAAACCATCAACTTTCTCATTCCCTTCACATGACCATCAAGTAATCACATGTTTCACAATTTCCTCAAGAGTCGTTCAATTCACATAATTCCATCAAGTGTCTATCAATTTCAATGTTTCTCATTTCTCACGTCAGACTTCCACTGACTCATCACACATGGACACTTGACACTACTTCCGGAAGACACGTGCATTGACTAGACTTAGAGATCTGCACCTGTCCTACTACATTGCTGTAAAGTTCCCACAGCTATGCGCATCAACATAATCTCAATCTCAATCTCATCACTCTCCTAGTATGACAGGGTGAATCCATACAACAGGTCAAGTGGTTATTTTTCAAACCACTTACCCATACATATGAACCTCCATCGACTCTCAACGCTTGAATAACTTCATCTATATGATTCCATTATATCAGGAGAGTCAGGATATCTCATTATAGAAATCACCGATCAATGCACATTCTACAACAATCTTACACGGTATTTTCTTTCCTGAAAATACTATGCCTTGATTCCACATTCACAACATTCAACACATCATACAACACTTAAATGAACGATTCCAATCACAGCGACAATCATTCCACGGTTCAGATTTTCGAATATCACATGCATTTCACATTTCAATCTCACACAGTTTCAAACGACACTAAAACAGGGAAGTTCGAAATCAACATTAAAACCGGCGATCACGTCGCCCCACACATAAAAACAGAGCATCGTGAAAAGAAATATGAAAACTGGCGACCACGTCGCCCTCACTTCAGAACCTACTCGCCTAACGTTTTTATAAACGAAAATGCTAGCTTCCCTTACCTGAACTTGCGCAAAAACACCAAGAGCTCCAAAACCCACCGAACCTTAAAGATGCCTGAGTGGAAATGGGACAGCATCGCCATGGACTTCGTCACCCATTTACCCAGATCGGTAAAGGGTCATGATGCAATCTGGGTCATCATTGATCGGATGACGAAGAGTGCCCACTTTCTCCCAGTGAATATGAGGATGCCTATGGCCAAGTTGGCACAGTTGTACATCAAAGAGATAGTGAGGTTGCATGGAGTGCCTTCCAGCATTGTTTCAGATAGGGATCCCAGGTTCACTTCACGGTTTTGGCAGACTTTACAAGATTACCTGGGAACTAAGTTGAGGATGAGCTCTGCATATCATCCCCAAACAGATGGACAGTCAGAGAGAACGATCCAGTCCTTGGAAGACCTACTGAGGACGTGCGTCTTGGATCAATTGGGAAGTTGGGATGAGGTGTTGCCGCTGGTGGAGTTTACTTATAATAACAGTTATCACGCCAGCATAGGGGTAGCGCCATACAAAGCCTTGTATGGAAGGAAATGCAGAACTCCATTGTGCTGGTACCAGGACGGCAAAACAGTATTGGTTGGACCAGAGTTGATTCAACAGACGACTGAGAAGGTGAAACAGATACAAGGCAGAATGAGAGCTTCTCAAAGTAGGCAGAAATCCTATGCAGATCAGAGGAGAAAGCCTTTGGAGTTTGCTGCTGGAGACCATGTGTTCATGAGAGTGACACCAACCAAGGGTGTAGGACGGGCGATCAGATCAAAGAAGTTGTCCCCTAAGTTCGTGGGACCATATCAGATCTTAAGGAGGATTGGTCCAGTGGCTTATGAGATCGCCCTACCTCCCCATTTAGCGAATCTGCACAATGTCTTTCACGTATCACAGCTGAGGAAGTACATGGCAGACCCTAGTCATGTGCTGGAAGTGGACGATGTGCAGATCAGGGATGACTTGTCCTTTGAAGCGAAACCAGTCAGGATTGACGATCGGCAAAGTAAACAGCTCAGAGGCAAGACCATCAACATGGTGAAAGTGGTATGGGATGAGAGATCGGGTGATTCAACTTGGGAGTTAGAGGAACCCATGAGAGAAGCCTATCCATACCTCTTTTCCTTGTAATTCAATTTTCGAGGACGAAAATTTTTCTTGTTGGGGAGAATGTAAGGACCTGTAAAAATTAAATTGGAATAAAAGGGTATATTTTAAATGAATTCTAAGTATGTTTTTATTTAAAATAAAAAGGAAGGAAAGTGTAGCTTAGAAGACTATAAGATTTCCTGGTTAGTACATAATCGCCGGTCGCCTACTACACATGATCGCCAGGGCGCGAGGCATGTGGACGTCGCCAGGGCGCGAGAGAGAGACATCGGTCGTCTTCCAGGGAGAGACGAGCGATTCAGGCAACCTCAAGCACCAGTGCGACGAGCGACGACTGCCCTTGGACACTTGGGAGGTTCTCTGCAAGTTCTCCAGACCGGGACACTAAAACAGAGTGAAGGCATCTTTAAGCTTCGTTGGGTTTCGGAGTTCTTGGAGTTTTGCGCAAGTCCAGGTAAGGGAAGCTAGTACTCTACATTTATAAAAACGTTAGGCGAGTAAGTTCTAGAGTGAGGGCGACGTGGTCGCCGGTTTTCATATTTCTTTTCACAATGCTCTGTTTTCATGTGTGGGGTGACGTGGTCGCCGGTTTTAACTTTGTTTCCGAAATCCCCTACTTTTGAATGAGTTCGCCGATTTGGCGTTGTTATTCGAACTCCCCTGTTTTAGTGCTGTTTGAAAACTGTTTGAGATTTAAATGTGAAATACATGTGATATTTGAAAATCTGAACCATGGAATGAATGTTGCTGTGACTGAATCGTTCATTCAGTGTTGTATGATGTATTGATTGTTGTGAATGTGGGATCAAGGCATAGTATTTTCAGGAAAGAAAATACCGTGTAAGATCGTGTGTAATGTGTATTGACTAGGGGCTTGTCTAGAAGGAGATATCCTGACTCTGCTGATATAATGGAATCACATAGATGAAGTTATTCAGTTGTGGAGAGTCGAAGGAGGTTCATATGAATGGGTGAGTCGTGTGAAAAAGAACGAGCTCAGCCTGTTATATGAATTAACCCTGTCATACCGGGAGAGTGATGATATTGAGACTATGTATGTGCATGGCTGTGTGGATTTCACAGCGACCCTGTGTGGATTTCATAGTGGTATGGTATGATAGGTGCAGATCTCTGAGCCTGAGTCAACGCACGAGTCTTCCGGAAGTGGAGTCATGTGTCTATATGTTATGAGTCAGTGGAAAGTCTGACATGTGAACCATGAGTATCGAATGTATTGGATAGGCACTTGACGAGTTTGTGGTATATGGGGACGTTGATGGTTGAAAATTGATATAGTGTATGAATGGTGTGAAGATTTATATTTTCTTCTGATACAAAGTTTCATATTTAAAGTTTTTAAAACATCTAGCTTACCCTTTTATCTGGTATTGTGATTGTTTTCTTAAACCTGTGATGATCGTGTATTTTTGCACGGGAGCAGACGAGGTTACAGGTAGTAGAGCTCCTCAGTGAGTGGACGCCGGTAGGAGATCGCCCGTTTCTGTTTCTGTTAGGCGATCACCCCTTTTTCTGTTGTCTGATAGGAGATCGCCCTTTTCTGATAGGAGATCGCCCTTTCCTTCTGATAGGAGATCGCCTGTTTGTCTTTTGCTGTATTTTGTTTAAGTTTTGGAAATTGACCGAATTTGTATTAAACTCCCTGTGAGGAGAAACTTCATTACATATATATAATTTTGTTCACTTCAATATATTTGTTTACCTTTATTTTCATTATATAAATATGAATAGTATTTTGGCGGGATGTTACATTAATGGTATCAGACCCAGGTTCGTCCTTAGGATGACCTGAGGGTTGTGGATCCATTGTGTTTCTTCTGCTCATAAAATTTATTTGAGTTTTAAATAACAACTATAGTGAAAGGTTTTCAAACGTTTTTGTATTGAAATTTTGTGTGTGCTTTAGTGAATATATGCCCTAACTGAAAATCTTAGTATTAAGAATGAGAGGGTCTTGATAAAGTGGTGAGGGTGCACACTCATAACTGAATCGAGATGATTCTCAATCTTAGTTCCAAAGGTTTGATGTTTAGCATACATTGAATTCTGGTGTGATTTATTTCATTTTATTGAATGTTTTTGTAATTGATTGAAAGTGGTTGTTTGGATTGTTGGTTGTATACCAGTAGCTGTTCTGGTGTTTTGCTTAAGGTTATAAGCATCATGATTCTGTTGATGAACTCAAATTTTTAATGACTTTGAGATGTTGACCTTGTTAGGAAAGATGGCTTTAAACTAGAGGGGGGGTGAATTGTTTAAAGAGGTTTTCGCAAACTTTTCCAAGCTAGAATGAATATCTTTCAGAAATCAAATGATTAAGCAATTCAGTTTGCCAAAACAGCAAGCAAAACAGCACTGCCAGGAAAACAATCGGTTGTTTCTTCGAAACAATCGGTTGTTTATACCAGCAAACAACAAACTGAAATTAAAGAGTTAGGGATAGAGAGATTGTACACAGATGTTTTATACTGGTTCACTCCAACCCAGAGCTACATCCAGTCTTCTCAGAAACCCTGAGGAAATCCACTAAGCAATCAACACTAGATTACTTACACACAACCAAGAAAGTGACCTTGAACACCCTCAAGAAACACACTTTCCTTGGTCAGCACACCACACTAAGAAAGCTGATCTTGATCCCCTCAAGAACACACAGCTCTTCTTAGCAACAGCACAAAACGAATGTTCACAGAATTACTAGGATTACACTTGTTACAGAAGCAATCTGAAATCAATACAAGAGAATCCTATCTCAGCACTTTGATCAACCAAAACTCTAAGCAATCTCCAACTCTTAGAAAAACTTTCACAATTCACTTAGGTTCTCTCTTTTTCTCAAATCTGTTTTTCTGTATATATATAAAGAAGAAGTTTGTAATCAAATCTTAACAAACTCTTAATTGCTTTAGAAAGATTGGTCAAAGCATTTAATGACTGGAGCGTATGAATTAAAACCATTTAAAGCTCAGTCAAAGTCAAAACTGTTTTCTGTTATAAAAACATAACAAACAATCGATTGTTTCCTCGAATCAATCGGTTGTTTTGTTACTTAACCAATTTTCACATTTCAAAACAGTTTTCAAAACACCTAAGCTTAAACAATCGGTTGTTTCGATAAAACAATCGGTTGTTTTAACTCAGTTTGAAAAAACACTTTACTTTGTTTGAAAGTTGAGATGCTTGAGCTTTAGATTCAATCAAAGGTTGAGTTACACAACTCAAACTACCCAGATCCTAACTAAACCAGCACAGCAACAGCAAGCACAGCAAAAGCTTCATCATCCTTCAAAGGATTTGGATTCTTCAAAACCTTGAACACCACTTGGTTCAACAGACCTTTGTGAGGTCTAGATGTTACCTCCTGAATGAATTAATTTCTTATCGATCTCATTCTTGTAGTTGTAAGGAATATAGAAACCCATAGTTTCAAAATCTGAAACGAAGAAGATGGCACGTAGACCTTCTACCCCTCCCCAACCTTCTTCGGAAATGAGCCAGATTGCCAAGGCCATTGAGATGATGGCAACTGCCATCCAACAACAGAATGCAGCAATGGCTCAGAATCATCAAGCTGCTATGCACCATTGGGAAACTGCTCGGTCTGCTGAAACAAATTCCCACGTCGGTCAGCCTCAGGAACAGATGGGACTGACTGAGTTCATGAGGCACAACCCGCCCAAGTTCAGCGGGAATGCTACCCCTGATCAGGCAGATCAGTGGGTCAGAGAGTTGGAGAAAATCTTTAGGGCGACCTCCTGCCCTGAAGAGAAGAAGTTGGTGTTCGCCACCTTTTTGCTATCTGGAGAAGCCGAGTTCTGGTGGATGGGAGCTCAGCAGATGATGGAAGCCAGAGCTGAAGTGTTAGACTGGGAGAGCTTCAGGGTGAGGTTCCTAGAGAAATACTTCCCAGATAGTGCAAAGTTTGCGAAGGAAGCAGAATTCCTCAGATTGGAGCAGGGGGAGATGTCTGTGAACGCCTATGCTGCTCGGTTTGAGTACCTCGCCCGATTCTATACCCAGGCGACCTCCGAGGCTTGGAGGTGTAGGAAGTTTGAAGAGGGGCTGAAGCATGGGCTGAAGAGGACCATAGCCCCGATGTGCATCAGGGAATTTCACGCCTTAGTAGAGAAGGCGAAGATGGTGGAGACGCTGGAAAAGGGTGATTCTCGGGTGATCAGGTCACACCCAGGGGGTTCTTCCAGTGGGAAGGCTAAGGCACAGCACCCACAAAGCAAGCCCTATGCGAGACCTCCACCACATCGGGCGGGAACAACATCATCCCAGTTGCAGCAGCAACAATCTTGGAAACCCAAATGTTTCCATTGTGGTGGACCACACACATCCAATGCGTGCTTCAAGAGGAGTTCAGAGAAAAGGTGTTACACCTACCAAAAGATGGGGCACGTTGCTAGAGAGTGCCCTAACAGGAATGGGGCGACTCAACCCGGTGGTTCTCAGCAGTTGAGAAACGAAGGCAGCAGACCTCAGGCAACAGGGAGAGTGTTTGCCATGTCGGGAGCAGAAGCGTCTCAGTCAGGTAACCTCGTGCAAGGTGTTTGTTTTATAGCTGGTAGAGGTGTAAAAGCCTTGTTTGATTCTGGAGCGACACACTCCTTTGTGTCAAGCCTGTGTGTAGCCGAGTTGGGCCTTCTAGTGAAGGAGTTACCTTTCGAACTGTTGGTCTCTACACCTGCGTCAGGACAGGTGTTGACCTCTACAGTTTGCCCCGAATGTCCAGTGATAGTAGAGGGACGCAGATTTAAAGTAAACTTGATCTGCCTACCTCTTCAGGACCTGGATGTTATCCTGGGAATGGATTGGCTATCTGCCAATCACGTTATCATAGACTGCGGTAGTCAGAAGATAGCGTTTCCAGACCTCCAAGAGTCAGACGTGATATCTGCTCAGCGAGGGTGGTCGGTGTTGGAAGAAGGGGCGAGGTGCTTCGTGATCCTAGCTCGGTTGGAAGTGAAGAATGAAGAGGACGTAAGCAGAATACATGTGGTGAAAGATTTCACGGATGTATTTCCAGAAGAAGTACCTGGATTACCTCCTAAGAGAGAAGTGGAATTCTCTATTGATTTGGTACCAGGAGCTGGACCAGTGTCAATGGCACCTTACAGGATGGCTCCAGCCGAGTTGGCAGAATTAAAGAAACAAGTGGAAGAGTTGTTGGAGAAACAATTCATCAGACCCAGTGTATCTCCATGGGGGGCTCCAGTGCTCCTAGTTAAGAAGAAGGATGGATGATCTCGGCTGTGTATAGATTACAGGCAGTTGAACAAGTTGACCATCAAGAACAAGTACCCCCTACCTAGGATTGATGATTTGATGGATCAAATACATGGGGCCTCGGTGTTCTCAAAGATTGATCTGAGATCGGGGTACCACCAAATTTTGGTAAAAGCTGAAGATGTTCAAAAGACAGCTTTTAGGTCTCAGTATGGGCACTATGAGTATGTAGCGATGCCGTTTGGAGTCACAAATGCTCCAGCTCTGTTCATGGACTACATGAATAGGATTTTTCGCCCTTTCTTGGATAAGTTTGTGGTAGTCTTCATAGACGACATACTCATTTATTCAAGGACCGAGGAAGTGTAACATCCCGCCAAATCCTTTTCATATTTATATAATAAAAATAAAAGTAAACAAATATATTGAAGTGAACATAATTATATATATGTAATGAAGTTTCTCCTCACAGGGAGTTTAATACATACTCGGACAGATTTTCCAAAACGTAAACAAAATTACAGCAAAAGACAAACAGTCGATCTCGTATCAGAAAAGGGCGATCTCCCATCAGAAAAGGGCGATCTCCTATCAGACAACAGAAAAAGGGTGATCGCCTAACAGAAATAGAAATTGGCGATCTCCTTCCGGCGACCACTCACTGATGAGCTCTACTTCCTGCAACCTCGTCTGCTCCCGTGCAAAAATACACGATCATCACAGGTTTTGGAAAACAATCACAATACCAGATGAAAGGGTAAGCTAGATGTTTTAAAAACCTTAAATATGAAACTTTAAATCAATAGAAAACATGAATCTTCACGCCATTCATAATCCATATCAATTTCAACCATCAACATTCCCATATTCCACCAACTCGTCAAGTGTCTATTCGCTACCTCAATATTCATGGTTCACACGTCAGACTTTCCACTGACTCATAAGATATAGACACATGACTCCACTTCCGGAAGACTCGTGCGTTGACTCAGGCTCAGAGATCTGCACCTGTCATACCACACCACTGTGAAATCCACACAGGGTCGCTGTGAAATCCACACAGCCATGCGCATACATAGTCTCAATATCATCACTCTCCCGGTATGACAGGGTTAATTCATATAACAGGCCGAGCTCGTTCTTTTTCACACGACTCACCCATTCATATGAACCTCCTTCGACTCTCCACAACTGAATAACTTCGTCTATATGATTCCATTATATCAGCAGAGTCAGGATATCTCCTTCTAGACAAGCCCCTAGTCAATACACATTACACACGTACTTACACGGTATTTTCTTTCCTGAAAATACTATGCCTTGATCCCACATTCACAACAATCAATACATCATACAACACTGAATGAACGATTCAGTCACAACAACATTCATTCCATGGTTCAGATTTTCAAATATCACTTGTAGTTCACATTTAAATCTCAAACAGTTTTCAAACAGCACTAAAACAGGGGAGTTCGAAAAACAATGCCAAAACCGACGATCACGTCCAAAACAGGGGATTTCGAAATCTGTATTTAAAACCGGCGATCACGTCGCCCAAACACATAAGAACAGAACATCATAAAAAGAATATGAAACCGACGACCACGTCGCCCTCACTTCAGAAACAGCAAATCTACGGCTTTTATTGAAAATAAAGCTAGCTTCCCTTACCTGGACTTGCGCAAAACACTAAGAGTTCCAAAACCCACCAAAGCTTAAAGGTGCCTTAGCTCTGTTTTTGCGTCTGGTTTGTAGAACTTGCAGAGAACCTCCCAGGTGCTCTAAGGGTAGTCGTCGCTCGTCGCACTGGTGCTTGAGGATGCCTGAATCGCAGCGCGAAGGAGAGAAAAGAGAAGGATGAAGGTGAGCACACTCTTTCACTCTTGAACCACTGCAACGTTCTTTTTCCTCTCAGAAGTGGGTTTTTGTATCTTAAACCAACTTGTCCACAAAAGCCGCTGCCACCACCCACTCTGCAGGGAAGTTTGCGTGTACGCTTCCCTGAACAGTACGACTTCGCGTGCCTCTGCGCAGGCTAACACTCTGAGGTCACTATTCTGAACCACCCTTTTTGTCTACGTGGCGCGCGTGCAGGACGTGTCATGCTGGTAGTCTGGGTCCCACTTTATTCGTGTGAAACTCGACATCGCGCGATAATCTTCCACCGATGACCGCTTGCACGATGACTATCCACCGATGTCTCCTCCTGGCGGACGACCGATGTCTCTCTCTGGAAGACGACCGATTTCTATCCCTGGCGACGCCCGCATGCCTCTCGCGCCCTGGTGATGCCTGCATGCCTCTAGCGCCCTGGCGACGTCCACATGCCTCGCGCCCTGGCAATGCCTGCATGCCTCTCGCGCCCTGGCGACGTCCACATGCCTCGCGCCCTGGCGATCATGTGTGGTAGGCGACCGGCGATTATGTACTAACCAGGAAATCTTATAGTCTTCTAAGCTACACTTTCCTTCCTTTTTATTTTAAATAAAAACATACTTAGAATTCATTTAAAATATACCCTTTTATTCCAATTTAATTTTACAGGTCCTTACATTCTCCCCAACAAGCAAAATTTTCGTCCTCGAAAATTGAATTACAAGGAAAAGAGGTATGGATAGGCTTCTCTCATGGGTTCTTCTAACTCCAAAGTTGAATCACCAGATCTCTCATCCCACACCACTTTCACCATGTTGATGGTCTTGCCTCTGAGCTGTTTACTTTGCCGATCGTCAATCCTGACTGGTTTCGCTTCAAAGGACAAGTCATCCCTGATCTGCACATCGTCCACTTCCAGTACATGACTAGGGTCTGCCATGTACTTTCTCAGTTGTGATACGTGAAAGACGTTGTGCAGATTCGCTAAATGGGGAGGTAGGGCGATCTCATAAGCCACTGGACCAATCCTCCTTAAGATCTGATATGGTCCCACGAACTTAGGGGACAACTTCTTTGATCTGATCGCCCGTCCTATACCCTTGGTTGGTGTTACTCTCATGAACACATGGTCTCCAGCAGCAAACTCCAAAGGCTTTCTCCTCTGATCTGCATAGGACTTCTGCCTACTTTGAGAAGCTCTCATTCTGCTTTGTATCTGTTTCACCTTCTCGGTCGTCTGCTGAATCAACTCTGGTCCAACCAATACTGTTTCGCCCTCCTGGTACCAGCACAATGGAGTTCTGCATTTCCTTCCATACAAGGCTTCGTATGGCGCTATCCCTATGCTGGCATGATAACTGTTATTATAGGTAAACTCCACTAGCGGCAACACCTCATCGTAACTTCCCAATTGATCCAAGACACACGTCCTCAGCAGATCTTCCAAGGACTGGATCGTTCTCTCTGACTGACCATCTGTTTGAGGATGATATGCCGAGCTCATTCTCAACTTAGTCCCCAAGCAATCTTGTAAGGTCTGCCAAAACCGTGAAGTGAACCTGGGATCTCTATCTGAAACAATGCTGGAAGGCACTCCATGCAACCTCACTATTTCTTTGATGTACAACTGTGCCAACTTGGCCATGGGCATTTTCAAATTCACTGGAAGAAAGTGGGCACTCTTCATCAGCCTATCAATGATGACCCAGATTGCATCGTGACCCTTTACCGATCTGGGTAAATGGGTAACAAAATCCATGGCGATGCTATCCCACTTCCACTCAGGGATATCCAGTTGCTGTAACAACCCGCCAGGTCTTTGATGCTCTACCTTTGCCTTCTGACACGTCAAGCAGGTAGTAACATACTGGGCGATGTCTCTCTTCATGCCCGACCACCAAAATGACTCCTTCAAGTCATGGTACATCTTGTTCATGCCTGGATGTAGGCTAAGACGACTCTTGTGACCTTCCTCTAGGATCATCTTCTTCAACTCTGCATTTGCAGGTATGCAAATTCTGCCATTAAATCTCAAGATCCCATCATCGCCCATCCCAAAGTCTCTAGCCTGGTCGGTCCCTAGTGACTCCACAGTACGCTTCAGACTAGGGTCCTCCAATTGCTTGTCCTTTATCATTCCAAGGAAGTCATTAGTTATAGCCAGCTTACTACAACTAATGTGATTTACGTGAAATTCTACCCCAAGGTTTAAGTCTCTGAACTGCTCGATCAGTTTCTGCTCTTCCATCATCAGGGTGGCTTTTTGTATTGATTTTCTACTCAAAGCATCTGCCACTACATTGGCCTTCCCTGGATGATACATGAGTTGAAAATCGTAGTCCTTCAGAAATTCCATCCACCTTCTTTGTCTCATGTTTAGTTCCTTCTGATCGAACAGGTATTTCAGACTCTTATGGTCACTGAACACCTGGAACCGAGCTCCATATAAATAGTGTCTCTAGATCTTCAAGGCAAACACCACAGCCGCCAACTCCAAATCATGCGTAGGGTAGTTCCTCTCATGAACCTTGAGTTGCCTTGAAGCATATGCAACCACTCTTTTCTCTTGCATCAAAACACATCCCAATCCCTGATGTGAAGCGTCACAGTAGACATCAAAAGGTCTTCCTACCTCTGGGATCACCAGCACTGGAGCACTAGTCAACCTCTCCTTTAGTTCCATGAAGCTCTGCTCACATCGGTCGGTCCAAGCAAAAGGTTGATCCTTGCGGGTCAGCTGTGTTAAAGGAGCCACTACCTTGGAAAAGTCCTCAATAAACCTCCGATAGTAGCCAGCCAAATCCACAAAGCTCCTTATCTCAGTGACTGCCTTAGGACGTTCCCACTGCAGCACTGCCTCTACCTTGGCTGGATCCACTGAGATTCCCCGAGCAGATATCACGTGTCCTAAGAAATTGACTTCCTTCAGCCAGAACTCGCACTTGGAGAACTTGGCATAGAGTTGCTTCTCCCTCAGAATCTCCAACACTGTCCTCAGATGTTCTTCATGTTCTTCCTCGGTCCTTGAATAAATGAGTATGTCGTCTATGAAGACTACCACAAACTTATCCAAGAAAGGGCGAAAAATCCTATTCATGTAGTCCATGAACAGAGCTGGAGCATTGGTTACTCCAAACGGCATCACCACATACTCATAGTGCCCATACCGAGACCTAAAAGCTGTCTTTTGAACATCTTCAGCTTTTACCAAAATTTGGTGGTACCCCGATCTCAGATCAATCTTGGAGAACACCGAGGCCCCATGTATTTGATCTATCAAATCGTCAATTCTAGGTAGGGGGTACTTGTTCTTGATGGTCAACTTGTTCAACTGCCTGTAATCTATACACAGCCGAGACCCTCCATCCTTCTTCTTAACTAGGAGCACTGGAGCCCCCCATGGAGATACACTGGGTCTGATGAATTGTTTCTCCAACAACTCTTCCACTTGCTTCTTTAATTCTACCAACTCGGCTGGTGCCATCCTATAAGGTGCCATTGACACTGGTCCAGCTCCAGGTACCAAATCAATAGAGAATTCCACTTCTCTCTTAGGGGGTAACCCAGGTACCTCTTCTGGAAATACATCCGTGAAGTCTTTCACCACATGTATTCTGCTTACGTCCCCTTCATTCTTCACTTCCAACCGAGCTAGAATCACGAAGCACCTCGCCTCTTTTTCCAACTCCGACCACCCGTACTGAGCTGATATCACCTCTGACCCTTGAAGGTCTGGAAATGTTATCTTCTGACTACCGCAGTCTATGAGAACGTGATTGGCAGCTAGCCAATCCATTCCCAGGACAACATCCAGGTCCTGAAGAGGTAGGCAGATCAAGTTCACTTTGAATCTGCCTCCCTCTACTATCACTGGACATTCGGGGCAAACTGTAGAGGTCAACACCTGTCCTGATGTAACATCCCGCAAAATAAAAACCATACATACATGTATAATGAAAATAAAGGTAAACAAATAATATTGAAGAGTACATGATATTATATATATAAGAAATGAAGTTGCTCCTCTTAGGGAGTTAAATACATGACCAGGTCAAATGTTTTCAAAATTTAAAACGAAATTCAACCAAATACAACAAGACCGGCGATCTCCATTCATGAACCGGCGATCTGTAACAGAAGGCCCAAAACAGCCGATCTGCTATCAGGACAGAAAAACAGGCGATCACCCGATGGAGGCATAAACCGGCGATCACCCGATAGAGACGGAAATAGGCGATCTCCTTCCGGCGACCACTCACTGAGGAGCTCTACTCCCTGGAAGATCATCTGCTCCCGTGTAAAATACACGATCATCACAGTTTTTAAGAGAAAACAGCCACAGAGCAATACAAAATAAAGGGTAAGCTAGATATTTTTAAAGAGAATTTAGATATGAAATTTTAAAATCAAGATAAAACAAATTTCAGATACCCACGTAAGACTATCAATTTCTCATTCATATCACACAGCCATCAAGAAATCACATATTTCCCAATTTCCTCAAGAGTCGTTCAGTTCACATAATTCTATCAAGTGTCTATCAATTTTCAATGTTTCTCATTTCTCACGTCAGACTTCCACTGACTCACCATACAAGACACTTGACACTACTTCCGGAAGACTCATGCATTGAACTTAGTATCCAGAGACATGCACCTGTCATACCATACCACTGTGAATCCACACAGCATGCGCATATACCATCTCATTGTTACCATTCTCTCGGTATGACAAGGTTAATCCATATAACAGGTCGAGCTCGTTCCCATTTGAACAACTCACCCATACGTATGAACCTCCTTCGACTCTCACCAACTGAATAACTTCATCTACGTGATTCCATTATCTCAGCAGAGTCAGGATCGTCTCATTAACAGGTTACTCACTGATCAATGCACTTCCTAACCAATCTCAACACGGTATTTCCTTCCCTGAAAATACTATGCCTCGATCCACATTCACCACATCCAACACATCACATAACACTTAAAGGAATGATTTCAATCACAGCAAAACTCAATCCAAGGTTCTTATTTTCGAATATCCCATTTAAATCCCATACCGTTTCAAAGCAACATCAAAAACAGGGAGTTCGTAAACAACGCCAAAACCGGCGATCTAGTTCAAAAATAGGGTATTTCGAAGGCTGTATATTAAAACAGGCGACCACGTCGCCCAAGCACACAACACAGAGCATTTCACGAAGACGAAAGCGAAAACGGCGACCACTTCGCCCACACTTCAGAAATGGTTCAACTATGGCTCGTAGTAAAGATGAAGGCTAGCTTCCCTTACCTGGACTTGCGCAAACACCTAGAGTTCCGAAATCCAACAGAGCTTGAAGAATGCCTTGGCTCTGTTCTTGAGTCTGGTTTTGAAGGAGTTGCAGAGAACTTTCCCAGGTGCTCCAATGGTGTTGCTTCTCGTCGTACTCTTGCGTGGAGATGCTGAAATCGCAACGCGGAGGAGGGAACTCACTCTTTCTCTCTTCGACTACAACAATGTCTTCCTTTTCTCTCCGCAGTGGATTTCTGTGACTTAAACCAACTTATCCCTCCAAAAGCAGCTGCCACCACCTACTCTGCAGGGAAGTTTGCGTGCACACTTCCCTGAACAGTACTACTAAGCGTGCCTCTGCGCAGGCTACGCTCTGAGGTCACTATTCTGAACCACTCTTTTGTCTACGTGGCGCGCGTGCAGAACATCTCTTGCTGGGAGTCTGGGGCCCACGTTCTCTGGGTGTAACTCAACGTCGCGCGATGACTTTTCGCCGATGACTACCAGCTCGAAGAGAAACCACTGATGACCTCTCGCGCGAAGACGATCCACCGATGACCTCGCGCGAAGACTACCACCGATGACCTCGCGCGAAGACTACCACCGATGACCGCGCGCGAAGACTACCACCGATGACCCCGCGCGAAGACCACCACCGATGACCTCTTCCTGGCGAACGACCGATGTCTTCCTCTGGGAGACAACCGATGTCTTCCCTGGCGACGCCCTCATAACTCTCGCGCCTTGGCCACGTCCACATGCATCACGCCCTGGCAATGCCCGCGTGCCTCGCGCCCGCGCGATGCCCGCATGCCCCTCGCGCCCGCGCGATGCCTGCATGCCTCTCGCGCCCGCGCGATGCCTGCATGCCTCTCACGCCCGCGCGATGCCTGCATGCCTCTCACGCCCGCGCGATGCCTGCATGCCTCTCGCGCCCGCGCGATGCCTGCATGCCTCTCGCGCCCTGCATGCAACACTAAGGGTGATCTCTTTTGCTCAAGCGTAGAGCTTCGCATGCACAGCGTATCTAAGGCTTAACCCACACCTTGATACGCGTGGTTGTTGGAACCCACTCTGGTTGATTCAGTATCTTGACCACATACTACGTGCATTCCCGCCGATCACGTACACTCTAGGCGATTGGCGCTCATGTCTCCTCTAGGCGACAGGCGATTATGTGCCAGAGGAGTCGGAGATCGCCTCCGTCTTCACTAACGGCGATCTCGTAGGAGACTTCTTAGCTACACATTTCCTCCTTTACTCTTCTTGATCTACATGTCAGCCGACCGACCTCTACCAGCTGACCCCAGATCTTGGGCGACGTCCGAGGCCCGACTACTACGAAACTTCATTTACCAGCTCTTTGTATTTTAAATAATAACATCTTCTGAAATTATTTAAATATACCACTTTTATTCCAATTCAATTTTACAGGTCCTTACATTCTCCCCAACAAGAAAAATTTTCGTCCTCGAAAATTGAATTACAAGGAAAAGAGGTATGGATAGGCTTCTCTCATGGGTTCTTCTAATTCCCAAGTTGAATCACCCGATCGCTCATCCCACACCACTTTCACCATGTTGATGGTCTTGCCTCTGAGCTGCTTACTTTGCCTATCGTCAATCCTGACTGGTTTCACTTCAAAGGACAAGTCATCCCTGATCTGCACCTTCTCGGTCGTCTGCTGAATCAACTCTGGTTCAACCAATACTGCTTCCTGGTACCAGTACAAAGGAGTTCTGCATTTCCTTCCATACAAAGCTTCATACGTTGCCATCCCAATGCCAGCATGATCGCCGTTATTATAGGTAAACTCTTCTAACTCGGCTGGAGCCCTCCTGTAAGGTGCCATTGACACTGGTCCAGCCCCAGGTACCAAAATCAATAGAGAACTCCACTTCTCTCTTTGGAGGTAATCCGGATATTTCTTCTGAAATTACATCCATGAAATCTTTCACCACAGGTATCCAACTTACGTCCTCTTCATTCTTCTCTCCCAACTGAGCTAGGATTCACGAAGCACCTCGCCCCTTCCTCCAACACCGACCACCCTCGCTGAGTAGATATCACGTCTGCCCCTTGGAGGTCTGGAAACGCTATCTTCTGACTACTACAGACTACGAGAACGTGATTGGCAGCTAGCCAATCCATTCCCAGGAGAACATCCAGATCCTGAAGAGGTGGGCAGATCAAGTTCACCTTGAATCTGCGTCCCTCTACCATCACTGGACATTCGGGGCAAACTATAGAGGTCAACACCTGTCCTGATGCAGGTGTATAGACCAACAGTTTCAAATGGTAACTCCTTCACTAGAAGGCCCAACTCGGCTACACACAGGCTTGACACAAAGGAGTGTGTCGCTCCAAAATCAAACAAAATTCTAACGCATCTACCAGCTATAGAGCAACATTCTGTACTAAGTTACCTGACTGAGATGCCTCCGCTCCAGTCATGGCAAACACTCTCCCTGCTGCCTGAGGTCGACTGCCTCCATTCCTCAACTGTTGGAATCCACTGGGTTGAGTCATCCTATTCTGGGTAGGACAATCTCTAGCAACGTGTCCCGTCTTTCGGCAGATGTAGCATCTTCTCCCTGAATTCCCCTTGGGGCACACTTTGACGTTCTGTGATCCACCACAACGGAAACATCTTGGTTTCCATGGTTGTTGTTGCTGAAACTGGGGCGGAACTGCTCCTGCCCGATGTGGTGGAGGTCTCGCATAAGGCTTGCTTCGTGGTTGCTGTACCTTGGCTTTCCCACTGGAGGGACCCCCTGGGTGTGATCTGATTACCCTGGAACCACCCCTCTCCAGGGTCTCCACCCTCTTTGCCTTCTCCACTAAGGCATGGAACTCTCTGATCCCCTGATCTGGTTGGTTCGGAGAAACGTTCCCACGGAACTGGGTTGGGTTGTGCCTCATGAACTCGGTCATCCCCATCTGCTCCCGAGGCTGATTGACATGGAAAGCTGTTGCAGCCGATCCAGCAGTTTCTAAATGATTCATTACAGTCTGATGAATCTGGACCATTACCGTATTCTGCTGTTGGATGGCAGTTGCCATCACCTCCATGGCCCTGGCGATCTGACCCATCTCTGAAGAAGGTTGGGGAGGGGTAGAAGGTCTACGTGCCATCTCCTTCGTTTTCAGATTTTGAAACTATAAGATTCCTATATTTCCCTACAACTAAAAGAATGAGATCGATAAGAAATCAATTCATTCAAGGGGGTAACAGCTAGACCTTACAAAGGTCAGCATCTCAAAATCATTAAGAATTTGAGCTCATCCACAGAATCATAATGCTTATAACATCAAGCATAACACCAGCACAACTACTGGTATGCAGTCACCAATCTAATCAACCATTTCCAATCAATTACAAAGACACTCAAGAGAATGAGATAGCTCACACCAGAATTCAATATATGCTAAACATCAAACCTTTGGAATTAAGATTGAGACTCATCTCGATCCAGTTATGAGTGTGCACCCTCACTACTTTATCAAGGCCTTCTCATTCTTAATACTAAGATTTTCAATTAGAACATATATTCACCAAAGCACACACAAAATTTCAATACAAAAACGTTTGAAAACCTTTCACTATAGTTATTATTTTAAATTCAAATAACTTTCATGAGCAGAAGAAACACAATGGATCCACAGCCCTCAGGTCATCCTAAGGACGAACTGCTCTGATACCATTAATGTAACATCCCGCAAAATAAAAACCATACATACATGTATAATGAAAATAAAGGTAAACAAATAATATTGAAGAGTACATGATATTATATATATAAGAAATGAAGTTGCTCCTCTTAGGGAGTTAAATACATGACCAGGTCAAATGTTTTCAAAATTTAAAACGAAATTCAACCAAATACAACAAGACCGGCGATCTCCATTCATGAACCGGCGATCTGTAACAGAAGGCCCAAAACAGCCGATCTGCTATCAGGACAGAAAAACAGGCGATCACCCGATGGAGGCATAAACCGGCGATCACCCGATAGAGACGGAAATAGGCGATCTCCTTCCGGCGACCACTCACTGAGGAGCTCTACTCCCTGGAAGATCATCTGCTCCCGTGTAAAATACACGATCATCACAGTTTTTAAGAGAAAACAGCCACAGAGCAATACAAAATAAAGGGTAAGCTAGATATTTTTAAAGAGAATTTAGATATGAAATTTTAAAATCAAGATAAAACAAATTTCAGATACCCACGTAAGACTATCAATTTCTCATTCATATCACACAGCCATCAAGAAATCACATATTTCCCAATTTCCTCAAGAGTCGTTCAGTTCACATAATTCTATCAAGTGTCTATCAATTTTCAATGTTTCTCATTTCTCACGTCAGACTTCCACTGACTCACCATACAAGACACTTGACACTACTTCCGGAAGACTCATGCATTGAACTTAGTATCCAGAGACATGCACCTGTCATACCATACCACTGTGAATCCACACAGCATGCGCATATACCATCTCATTGTTACCATTCTCTCGGTATGACAAGGTTAATCCATATAACAGGTCGAGCTCGTTCCCATTTGAACAACTCACCCATACGTATGAACCTCCTTCGACTCTCACCAACTGAATAACTTCATCTACGTGATTCCATTATCTCAGCAGAGTCAGGATCGTCTCATTAACAGGTTACTCACTGATCAATGCACTTCCTAACCAATCTCAACACGGTATTTCCTTCCCTGAAAATACTATGCCTCGATCCACATTCACCACATCCAACACATCACATAACACTTAAAGGAATGATTTCAATCACAGCAAAACTCAATCCAAGGTTCTTATTTTCGAATATCCCATTTAAATCCCATACCGTTTCAAAGCAACATAAAAAACAGGGAGTTCGTAAACAACGCCAAAACCGGCGATCTAGTTCAAAAATAGGGTATTTCGAAGGCTGTATATTAAAACAGGCGACCACGTCGCCCAAGCACACAACACAGAGCATTTCACGAAGACGAAAGCGAAAACGGCGACCACTTCGCCCACACTTCAGAAATGGTTCAACTATGGCTCGTAGTAAAGATGAAGGCTAGCTTCCCTTACCTGGACTTGCGCAAACACCTAGAGTTCCGAAATCCAACAGAGCTTGAAGAATGCCTTGGCTCTGTTCTTGAGTCTGGTTTTGAAGGAGTTGCAGAGAACTTTCCCAGGTGCTCCAATGGTGTTGCTTCTCGTCGTACTCTTGCGTGGAGATGCTGAAATCGCAACGCGGAGGAGGGAACTCACTCTTTCTCTCTTCGACTACAACAATGTCTTCCTTTTCTCTCAGCAGTGGATTTCTGTGACTTAAACCAACTTATCCCTCCAAAAGCAGCTGCCACCACCTACTCTGCAGGGAAGTTTGCGTGCACGCTTCCCTGAACAGTACTACTAAGCGTGCCTCTGCGCAGGCTACGCTCTGAGGTCACTATTCTGAACCACTCTTTTGTCTACGTGGCGCGCGTGCAGAACATCTCTTGCTGGGAGTCTGGGGCCCACGTTCTCTGGGTGTAACTCAACGTCGCGCGATGACCTTTCGCCGATGACTACCAGCTCGAAGAGAAACCACTGATGACCTCTCGCGCGAAGACGATCCACCGATGACCTCGCGCGAAGACTACCACCGATGACCTCGCGCGAAGACTACCACCGATGACCTCGCGCGAAGACTACCACCGATGACCCCGCGCGAAGACCACCACCGATGACCTCTTCCTGGCGAACGACCGATGTCTTCCTCTGGGAGACAACCGATGTCTTCCCTGGCGACGCCCTCATAACTCTCGCGCCTTGGCCACGTCCACATGCATCGCGCCCTGGCAATGCCCGCGTGCCTCGCGCCCGCGCGATGCCCGCATGCCCCTCGCGCCCGCGCGATGCCTGCATGCCTCTCGCGCTCGCGCGATGCCTGCATGCCTCTCACGCCCGCGCGATGCCTGCATGCCTCTCACGCCCGCGCGATGCCTGCATGCCTCTCGCGCCCGCGCGATGCCTGCATGCCTCTCGCGCCCTGCATGCAACACTAAGGGTGATCTCTTTTGCTCAAGCGTAGAGCTTCGCATGCACAGCGTATCTAAGGCTTAACCCACACCTTGATACGCGTGGTTGTTGGAACCCACTCTGGTTGATTCAGTATCTTGACCACATACTACGTGCATTCCCGCCGATCACGTACACTCTAGGCGATTGGCGCTCATGTCTCCTCTAGGCGACAGGCGATTATGTGCCAGAGGAGTCGGAGATCGCCTCCGTCTTCACTAACGGCGATCTCGTAGGAGACTTCTTAGCTACACATTTCCTCCTTTACTCTTCTTGATCTACATGTCAGCCGACCGACCTCTACCAGCTGACCCCAGATCTTGGGCGACGTCCGAGGCCCGACTACTACGAAACTTCATTTACCAGCTCTTTGTATTTTAAATAATAACATCTTCTGAAATTATTTAAATATACCACTTTTATTCCAATTCAATTTTACAGGTCCTTACACCTGACGCAGGTGTAGAGACCATCAGTTCGAAAGGTAACTCCTTCACTAGAAGGCCCAACTCGGCTACACACAGGCTTGACACAAAGGAGTGTGTCGCTCCAGAATCAAACAAGGCTTTTACACCTCTACCAGCTATAAAACAAATACCTTGCACGAGGTTACCTGACTGAGACGCTTCTGCTCCTGACATGGCAAACACTCTCCTTGTTGCCTGAGGTCTGCTACCTTAGTTTGTCAACTGCTAAGAACCACTGGGTTGAGTCGTCCCATTCCTGTTAGGGCATTCTCTAGCAACGTGCCCCGTCTTTTGGCAGGTGTAACACCTTTTCTCTGAATTCTTCTTGAAGCACACATTGGAGGTGTGTGGTCCACCACAATGGAAACACTTGGGTTTCCAAGGTTGCTGCTGCTGAAACTGGGATGACGTTGTTCCCGCCCGATGTGGTGGAGGTCTCGCATAGGGTTTGCTCTGTGGGTGCTGCACTTTAGTCCTCCCACTGGAAGAACCCCCTGGGTGTGACCTGATCACCCGAGAATCACCCTTTTCCAGGGTCTCCACCATCTTCGCCTTCTCTACTAAGGCGTGAAATTCCCTTATGCACATCGGGGCTATGGTCCTCTTCAGCCCGTGCTTCAGTCCCTCTTCGAACTTCCTACACCTCCAGGCCTCGGAGGTCGCCTGGGTATAGAACCGGGCGAGGTACTCAAACCGAGCAGCATAGGCGTTCACAGACATATCCCCCTGCTCCAACTTTAGGAACTCAGCTTCCCTCGCAAACCTTGCGCTGTCTAGGAAGTATTTCTCCAGGAACCTCACCTTGAAGCTCTCCCAATCCAACACATCCTCTCGGGCCTCCATCATCTGCTGAGCTCCCATCCACCAGAACTCGGCTTCTCCAGATAGCAGATAGGTGGCGAACAATAATTTCTTCTCTTCAGGGCAGGAGGTCGCCCTAAAGATTTTCTCCAGCTCTCTGACCCACTGATCTGCCTGATCAGGGGTAGCATTCCCACTGAACTTGGGTGGGTTGTGCCTCATGAACTCGGTCAGTCCCATCTGTTCCTGAGGCTGACCGACGTGGGAATTTGTCTCAGCCGACCAAGCAGCTTCCCAATGGTGCATTGTAGCTTGATGGTTCTGAGCCATCGCTGCATTCTTGTGTTGGATGGCAGTTGCCATCATCTCTATAGCCTTGGCAATCTGGCTCATCTCTGAAGAAGGTTGGGGAGGGATAGGAGGTCTACGTGCCATCTTCTTCGTTTCAGATTTTGAAACTATGGGTTTCTATATTCCCTACAGCTACAAGAATGAGATCGATAAGAAATCAATTCATTCAGGAGGTAACATCTAGACCTTACAAAGGTCAGCATCTCAAAGTCATCAAGAATTTGAGCTCATCAACAGAATCATAATACTTATAATCTCAAGCAAAATACCAGAACAGCTATTGGTATACAACCATCAATCCAAACAACCACTTTCAGTCAATTACAAAAACACTCCATAAAATGACGTAAGTCACACCAGAATTCAATGTATGCTAAACATCAAACCTTTGGAATTAAGATTGAGAATTATCTCGATCCAGTTATGAGTGTGCACCCTCACCACTTTATCAAGACCCTCTCATTCTTAATACTAAGATTTTCAGTTAGGGCATATATTCACTAAAGCACACACAAAATTTCAATACAAAAACGTTTGAAAACCTTTCACTATGGTTGTTATTTAAAACTCAAATAAACTTTATGAGCAGAAGAAACACAATGGATCCATAGCCCTCAGGTCATCCTAAGGACGAACAGCTCTAATACCATTAATGTAACATCCCGCCAAATCCTTTTCATATTTATATAATAAAAATAAAAGTAAACAAATATATTGAAGTGAACATAATTATATATATGTAATGAAGTTTCTCCTCACAGGGAGTTTAATACATACTCGGACAGATTTTCCAAAACGTAAACAAAATTACAGCAAAAGACAAACAGTCGATCTCGTATCAGAAAAGGGCGATCTCCCATTAGAAAAGGGCGATCTCCTATCAGACAACAGAAAAAGGGTGATCGCCTAACAGAAATAGAAATTGGCGATCTCCTTCTGGCGACCACTCACTGATGAGCTCTACTTCCTGCAACCTCGTCTGCTCCCGTGCAAAAATACACGATCATCACAGGTTTTGGAAAACAATCACAATACCAGATGAAAGGGTAAGCTAGATGTTTTAAAAACCTTAAATATGAAACTTTAAATCAATAGAAAACATGAATCTTCACGCCATTCATAATCCATATCAATTTCAACCATCAACATTCCCATATTCCACCAACTCGTCAAGTGTCTATTCGCTACCTCAATATTCATGGTTCACACGTCAGACTTTCCACTGACTCATAAGATATAGACACATGACTCCACTTCCGGAAGACTCGTGTGTTGACTCAGGCTCAGAGATCTGCACCTGTCATACCACACCACTGTGAAATCCACACAGGGTCGCTGTGAAATCCACACAGCCATGCGCATACATAGTCTCAATATCATCACTCTCCCGGTATGACAGGGTTAATTCATATAACAGGCCGAGCTCGTTCTTTTTCACACGACTCACCCATTCATATGAACCTCCTTCGACTCTCCACAACTGAATAACTTCGTCTATATGATTCCATTATATCAGCAGAGTCAGGATATCTCCTTCTAGACAAGCCCCTAGTCAATACACATTACACACGATCTTACACGGTATTTTCTTTCCTGAAAATACTATGCCTTGATCCCACATTCACAACAATCAATACATCATACAACACTGAATGAACGATTCAGTCACAGCAACATTCATTCCACGGTTCAGATTTTGAAATATCACTTGTAGTTCACATTTAAATCTCAAACATTTTTCAAACAGCACTAAAACAGGGGAGTTCGAAAAACAACGCCAAAACCGGCGATCACGTCCAAAACAGGGGATTTCGAAATCTGTATTTAAAACCGGCGATCACGTCGCCCAAACACATAAGAACAGAACATCATGAAAAGAATATGAAACCGGCGACCACGTCGCCCTCACTTCAGAAACAGCAAATCTACGGCTTTTATTGAAAATAAAGCTAGCTTCCCTTACCTGGACTTGCGCAAAACACTAAGAGCTCCAAAACCCACCGAAGCTTAAAGGTGCCTTAGCTCTGTTTTTGCGTCTGGTTTGTAGAACTTGCAGAGAACCTCCCAGGTGCTCTAAGGGTAGTCGTCGCTCGTCGCACTGGTGCTTGAGGATGCCTGAATCGCAGCGCGAAGGAGAGAAAAGAGAAGGATGAAGGTGAGCTCACTCTTTCACTCTTGAACCACTGCAACGTTCTTTTTTCTCTCAGAAGTGGGTTTTTGTATCTTAAACCAACTTGTCCACAAAAGCCGCTGCCACCACCTGTAACATCCCGCAAAATAAAACCATACATACATGTATAATGAAAATAAAGGTAAACAAATAATATCGAAGAGTACATGATATTATATATATAAGAAATGAAGTTGCTCCTCTTAGGGAGTTAAATACATAACCAGGTCAAATGTTTTCAAAATTTAAAACGAAATTCAACCAAATACAACAAGACCGGCGATCTCCATACATGAACCGGCGATCTGGTAACAGAAGGCCCAAAACAGGCGATCTGCAGCAGGACATAAATCCGGCGATCACCACCAAGAGGTAGAAAACCGGCGATCTCTTCCCCGGCGACCACTCATTAAGGAGCTCTACATCCTGGAAGATCATCTGCTCCCGTGTAACAATTACACGATCATCACAGTTTTAAGAGAACAGCCACAGGCCCAAAACACGCAGGGTAAGCTAGATATTTTAAAGAGAGTTTAAATAAGAACATTAAAATCAAGGTAAAAACATTTTTCAAGATATCCATGTAAAACTTAGAGTTGCTCATACCCTCCACCTGATCGCCCAGAAACCACACATTTCACAATATTTCCCAGAGTCGTTCTATTCAACAGCATCAAGTGTCTATAAATTCCAAGTTCCTCATTCCACACGTCAGACCACCACTGACCCAGCACACAAGACACTTGACACTACTTCCGGAAGACTCATGCTTTGACTAGACTCGTGTATTTTCACCTGTCATACTGCCCACTGTGAAATCACACACATTCACAGGGTCGCCGTGAAATCACACACATTCACAAGCGTATAATGAATCTCAATATCATCACCATCCAAGCATGACAGGGTTAATCCACACAACAGGTCGAGCTCGTTCTCTTTCAAACAACTCACCCATACGTATGAACCTCCTTCGACTCTCAACGCCCGAATAACTTCATCTATATGATTCCATTATATCAGGAGAGTCAGGATATCATAACGAATCACCGGTCAATGCACATCCTACACGATCTTACACGGTATTTTCTTTCCTGAAAATACTATGCCTTGATCTCACATTCACAACATTCAACATATCATGCCACACTTAAATGAATGATTTCAATCACAGCAAAACTCACTCCAAGGTTCATGTTTTCGAATATCACATTTACATCTCAAACAGTTTCAAAACAACACCAAAAACAGGGGAGTTCGTAAAACAGCGCCAAAACCGGCGATCTTGTCCAAAAACAGGGGATTTCAAAATCTGTATTTAAAACCGGCGACCACGTCGCCCAAACACATAGAACAGAGTATTCACGAAGATGAAAAAGAAACCGGCGACCACGTCGCCCTCACTTCAGAAACAGCTAATCTATGGCTTGTATTGAAAATAAGGCTAGCTTCCCTTACCTGGACTTGCGCAAACACCTAGAGTTCCGAAACCCAACGAAGCTTGAAGAACGCCTTGGCTCTGTTTTTGCGTCTGGTTGAAGGACTTGCAGAGCACTGCCCAGGTGCTCTAATGGTGACTGTCGCTCGTCGTACTCTCGTGTGAAGGTGCTAGAATCGCAGCGCGAAGGAGATATCTGGAGGAGAAGGGAGGTAACTCACTCTTTCTCTCTTTGAATGCTGCAACGTCTTTTTTTCTCTCAGCAGTGGGTCTCTGCATCTTAAACCAACTTATCCACCAAAAGCAGCTGCCACACCCACTCTGCAGAGAAGTCTGAGTGTACGTTTCCCTGAACAGTACGACTACAGTTGTCTCTTGCGCAGGCCAACCACTCCCTGAACAGTACTACTGAGCGTGCCTCTGTGCAGGCTAACACTCTGAGGTCACTATTCTGAACCACCCTTTTTGTCTACGTGGCGTGCGTGCAGGACGTTCCATGCTGGAAGTCTGGGTCCTACCTTCTCTGTGTGTAACTCGACGTCGCGCGATGACCTTTCACCGATGACCACTTACGCGAAGACAATCCACCGATGACCTCTCGCGCGAAGTCCATCCACCGATGACCTCTCCCTGGCGAACGACCGATGTCTCCCCATGATGATGCCCGCATGCATCGTGCCCTGGCGACGCCTGCATGCCTCGCGCCCTGGCGACGACGTGTAGTCTAGGCGACCGGCGATCATGTATTAACAAAGAATTCTTATAGTTTTCTAGACTGCACTCTCCTTCCTTTTTAACTTAAATAAAACATACTTAGAATTTATTTAAAATAATCCTTTTTATTCCAACTTAATTTTTTTTCAGGGTCCTTACACCACCCACTCTGCAGGGAAGTTTGCGTGTACGCTTCCCTGAACAGTACGACTTCGCGTGCCTCTGCGCAGGCTAACACTCTGAGGTCACTATTCTGAACCACCCTTTTTGTCTACGTGGCGCGCGTGCAGGATGTGTCATGCTGGGAGTCTGGGTCCCACTTTATTCGTGTGAAACTCGACATCGCGCGATAATCTTCCACCGATGACCGCTCGCGCGATGACTATCCACCGATGTCTCCTCCTGGCGGACGACCGATGTCTCTCCCTGGAAGACGACCGATGTCTCTCTCTGGGAGACGACCGATGTCTATCCCTGGTGACGCCCGCATGCCTCTCGCGCCCTGGTGATGCCTGCATGCCTCTAGCGCCCTGGCGACGTCCACATGCCTCGCGCCCTGGCGATGCCTGCATGCCTCTCGCGCCCTGGCGACGTCCACATGCCTCGCGCCCTGGCGACGTCCACATGCCTCGCGCCCTGGCGATGCCTGCATGCCTTTCGCGCCCTGGCGACGTCCACATGCCTCGCGCCCTGGCAATCATGTGTGGTAGGCGACCGGCGATTATGTACTAACCAGGAAATCTTATAGTCTTCTAAGCTACACTTTCCTTCCTTTTTATTTTAAATAAAAACATACTTAGAATTCATTTAAAATATACCCTTTTATTCCAATTTAATTTTACAGGTCCTTACAGGAAGAACATGAAGAACACCTGAGGACAGTATTGGAGATCCTGAGGAAGAAGCAACTCTATGCCAAGTTCTCTAAGTGTGAGTTCTGGCTGAAGGAAGTCAACTTCTTAGGACACGTGATATCTGCCCAGGGGATCTCGGTGGATCCAGCCAAAGTGGAGGCAGTGCTTCAATGGGAACGTCCTAAGATAGTCACTGAGATAAGGAGCTTTGTGGGTTTAGCTGGCTACTATCGGAGGTTTATTGAGGACTTTTCCAAGGTAGTGGCTCCTTTAACACAGCTGACCCGCAAGGACCAACCTTTTGCTTGGACCGAACGATGTGAGCAGAGCTTCATGGAACTAAAGGAAAGGTTGACTAGTGCTCCAGTGCTGGTGATCCCAGAGGTAGGAAGACCTTTTGATGTCTACTGTGATGCTTCACATCAGGGTTTGGGATGCGTCTTGATGCAAGAGAAAAGAGTGGTTGCATATGCTTCAAGGCAACTCAAGGTTCATGAGAGAAACTATCCTACTCATGATTTGGAGTTGGCGGCGGTGGTGTTTGCCTTGAAGATTTGGAGGCACTATTTATATGGAGCTCGGTTCCAGGTGTTCAGTGACCATAAGAGCCTAAAATACCTGTTCGATCAGAAGGAACTAAACATGAGACAAAGAAGGTGGATGGAGTTTCTAAAGGACTACGATTTTCAACTCATGTATCATCGAGGGAAGGCCAATGTAGTGGCATATGCTTTGAGTAGAAAATCAATACAAGTAGCCACCATGATGATGGAAGAGCAGAAACTGATCGAGCAGTTCAGAGACTTAAACCTTGGGATAGAATTTCATGTAAATCACATTAGTTGTAGTAAGCTGGCTATAACTAATGACTTCCTTGGAATGATAAAGGATAAGCAGTTGGAGGATCCTAGCCTGAAGCGTACTGTGGAGTCACTAGGGACCGACCAGGCTAGAGACTTTGTGATGGGTGATGATGGGATCTTGAGATTTAATGGCAGAATTTGCATACCTGCAAATGAAGAGTTGAAGAAGATGATCCTAGAGGAAGGTCACAAGAGTCGCCTTAGCCTACATCCAGGCATGAACAAGATGTACCATGACTTGAAGGAGTCATTTTGGTGGTCGGGCATGAAGAGAGACATCGCCCAGTATGTTACTACCTGCTTGACGTGTCAGAAGGCAAAGGTAGAACATCAAAGACCTGGCGGGTTGTTACAGCAACTGGATATCCCTGAGTGGAAATGGGACAGCATCGCCATGGACTTCGTCACCCATTTACCCAGATCGGTAAAGGGTCATGATGCAATCTGGGTCATCATTGATCGGCTGACGAAGAGTGCCCACTTTCTCCCAGTGAATATGAGGATGCCTATGGCCAAGTTGGCACAGTTGTACATCAAAGAGATAGTGAGGTTGCATGGAGTGCCTTCCAGCATTGTTTTAGATAGGGATCCCAGGTTCACTTCACGGTTTTGGCAGACTTTACAAGATTGCCTGGGAACTAAGTTGAGGATGAGCTCTGCATATCATCCCCAAACAGATGGACAGTCAAAGAGAACGATCCAGTCCTTGGAAGACCTACTGAGGACGTGCGTCTTGGATCAATTGGGAAGTTGGGATGAGGTGTTGCCGCTGGTGGAGTTTACTTATAATAACAGTTATCACGCCAGCATAGGGGTAGCGCCATACGAAGCCTTGTATGGAAGGAAATGCAGAACTCCATTGTGCTGGTACCAGGACGGCGAAACAGTATTGGTTGGACCAGAGTTGATTCAGCAGACGACCGAGAAGGTGAAACAGATACAAGGCAGAATGAGAGCTTCTCAAAGTAGGCAGAAATCCTATGCAGATCAGAGGAGAAAGCCTTTGGAGTTTGCTGCTGGAGACCATGTGTTCATGAGAGTGACACCAACCAAGGGTGTAGGACGGGCGATCAGATCAAAGAAGTTGTCCCCTAAGTTCGTGGGACCATATCAGATCTTAAGGAGGATTGGTCCAGTGGCTTATGAGATCGCCCTACCTCCCCATTTAGCGAATCTGCACAATGTCTTTCACGTATCACAGCTGAGGAAGTACATGGCAGACCCTAGTCATGTGCTGGAAGTGGACGATGTGTAGATCAGGGATGACTTGTCCTTTGAAGCGAAACCAGTCAGGATTGACGATCGGCAAAGTAAACAGCTCAGAGGCAAGACCATCAACATGGTGAAAGTGGTGTGGGATGAGAGATCGGGTGATTCAACTTGGGAGTTAGAGGAACCCATGAGAGAAGCCTATCCATACCTCTTTTCCTTGTAATTCAATTTTCGAGGACGAAAATTTTGCTTGTTGGGGAGAATGTAAGGACCTGTAAAAATTAAATTGGAATAAAAGGGTATATTTTAAATGAATTCTAAGTATGTTTTTATTTAAAATAAAAAGGAAGGAAAGTGTAGCTTAGAAGACTATAAGATTTCCTGGTTAGTACATAATCGCCGGTCGCCTACTACACATGATCGCCAGGGCGCGAGGCATGTGGACGTCGCCAGGGCGCGAGGCATGTGGACGTCGCCAGGGCGCGAGAGAGAGACATCGGTCGTCTTCCAGGGAGAGACATCGGTCGTCCGCCAGGATGAGACATCGGTGGATAGTCATCGCGCGAGCGGTCATCGGTGGAAGATTATCGTGCGATGTCGAGTTTCACACGAATAAAGTGGGACCCAGACTCCCAGCATGACACGTCCTGCACGCACGCCACGTGGACAGAAAGGGTGGTTCAGAATAGTGACATCAGAAAGTTGGCATGCGCAAGAGACACTCGCGGTCGTACTGTTCAGGGAAGTGGTTGGCATGCACAAGAAGACAACCGTGGTCGTACTGTTCAGTGAAACGTACACTCTGGCTTTCTTGCAGAGGGGGTGGTGGCAGCAGCATGCGTGGACAAGTAGGCTTGGATTTAAAAACCCACTGCGAGGAGGCAAAGAACGTTGCAGTGACTCAAGAGTGAAAGAGTGAGTGCATCTTCATCCCTCTCTTTTCTCTCCTTCGCGCTGCGATTCAGGCAACCTCAAGCACCAGTGCGACGAGCGACGACTGCCCTTGGACACTTGGGAGGTTCTCTGCAAGTTCTCCAGACCGGGACACTAAAACAGAGTGAAGGCATCTTTAAGCTTCGTTGGGTTTCGGAGTTCTTGGAGTTTTGCGCAAGTCCAGGTAAGGGAAGCTAGTACTCTACATTTATAAAAACGTTAGGCGAGTAAGTTCTGGAGTGAGGGCAACGTGGTCGCCGGTTTTCATATTTGACGTGGTCGCCGGTTTTAACTTTGTTTCCGAAATCCCCTGCTTTTGAATGAGTTCGCCGATTTGGCGTTGTTTTTCGAACTCCCCTGTTTTAGTGCTGTTTGAAAACTGTTTGAGATTTAAATGTGAAATACATGTGATATTTGAAAATCTGAACCGTGGAATGAATGTTGCTGTGAGTGAATCGTTCATTCAGTGTTGTATGATGTATTGATTGTTGTGAATGTGGGATCAAGGCATAGTATTTTCAGGAAAGAAAATACCGTGTAAGATCGTGTGTAATGTGTATTGACTAGGGGCTTGTCTAGAAGGAGATATCCTGACTCTGCTGATATAATGGAATCACATAGATGAAGTTATTCAGTTGTGGAGAGTCGAAGGAGGTTCATATGAATGGGTAAGTCGTGTGAAAAAGAACGAGCTCAGCCTGTTATATGAATTAACCCTGTCATACCGGGAGAGTGATGATATTGAGACTATGTATGCGCATGGCTGTGTGGATTTCACAGCGACCCTATGTGGATTTCACAGTGGTATGGTATGACAGGTGCAGATCTCTGAGCCTGAGTCAACGCACGAGTCTTCTGGAAGTGGAGTCATGTGTCTATATGTTATGAGTCAGTGGAAAGTCTGACATGTGAACCATGAGTATTGAATGTATTGGATAGGCACTTGACGAGTTTGTGGTATATGGGGACGTTGATGGTTGAAAATTGATATAGTGTATGAATGGTGTGAAGATTTATATTTTCTTCTGATACAAAGTTTCATATTTAAAGTTTTTAAAACATCTAGCTTACCCTTTTATCTGGTATTGTGATTGCTTTCTTAAACCTGTGATGATCGTGTATTTTTGCACGGGAGCAGACGAGGTTACAGGTAGTAGAGCTCCTCAGTGAGTGGACGCCGGTAGGAGATCGCCCGTTTCTGTTTCTGTTAGGCGATCACCCCTTTTTCTGTTGTCTGATAGGAGATCGCCCTTTTCTGATAGGAGATCGCCCTTTCCTTCTGATAGGAGATCGCCTGTTTGTCTTTTGCTGTATTTTGTTTAAGTTTTGGAAATTGACCGAATTTGTATTAAACTCCCTGTGAGGAGAAACTTCATTACATATATATAATTTTGTTCACTTCAATATATTTGTTTACCTTTATTTTCATTATATAAATATGAATAGTATTTTGACGGGATGTTACATTACCAGCTCTTTGTATTTTAAATAATAACATCTTCTAAAATTATTTAAATATAACACTTTCATTCCAATTAAAGTTTCTAGGCCCTTACATTCTCCCCAACAAGAAAAATTTTCGTCCTCGAAAATTGAATTACAAGGAAAAGAGGTAGGGATAGGCTTCTCTCATGGTTTCTTCTAATTCCCAAGTTGAATCACCCGATCTGTCATCCCACACCACCTTCACCATGTTGATGGTTTTGCCTCTGAGCTGCTTACTCTGTTGATCGTCAATCTTGACTGGTTTCGCTTCAAACGACAAGTCATCCCTGATCTGCACATCGTCAACTTCCAACACGTGACTAGGGTCTGTGATCCGGTCGGTCATCGGTAGTCGATGACATCAGCAGCAGTTGACCACATGGACCATTCACAGAGTAACACGTGGTAGAGGATAGCAGGTGAATCAGGGAGGCGATCACTCAGAATGGTAATCGCTTATCGCCTGTGATGTTGAGTAATCGCCTATCGCCTTGAGGTGAGTAATCGCCTATCGGCTTGAGGATGAGTAATCGCTCATCGCCGGTATGGATCAGTAATCGCCCAGATTGCACATGATCGCCGTGTGTTAAGGTTAGGAGATCAGGTGGTCAGCAAGTCGCCCAAAGAGCACATCGCCGGGTGTTTGAGAAGACTTGGCAAGCACTTGTTGTATGGTCTAAGTACAGAGGATAAGTGGCATATCTGCCACCATGTGTAGTGTGAGCTGCAATGCCCAGGGTTAACCAGCTCGCCATGTTAAGGTTGCGCCCAGAGTAGCCTGCGTACTAAGCTACTCCCTGTGTGGATAACTTAGTCGCAGGGGCACAGTGGAAGTAACGTTTCAGCTGCAGATACTCCAGATGGTGCCACGTGTACGACCAGATGTTATCCACGTGTCAAGAGGAATAACCGTCAGGAGAGAGAAAGACTCAGGTATATATACAAACTCTTAACGAAATTGAGGGGGAGGTTTTTGATAGATTCTTACAGCTTACACATTTGAGAGTTTCTTACACACGGGTCTCACAGAGAGATTCAGATATAGTTTTGGTGTTCCTATTGCCTGACTTGAGCGTCGGAGCTACAACGGCCGCTAGAGGCGCCGTCTGTGTGTTTTGCAGGCAGCGTTTGGAGTTCCGGCGGTGGTTCTTGGAGCGTTCCTGCAGAACAGAAGGCTAGACGAAGGAGTTACGAGGCAATCCTCCATGTTCGAGTCAAGCGGCAGGATCAGTCTGCAAGATACTTCCTTAGCTGTGACACGTGAAAGACATTATGCAGATTTGGTAATTGGGGAGGTAGGGTGATTTCATAAGCCACTGGACCGATCCTCCTTAAGATCTGATATGGTCCAACAAACTTAGGAGACAGCTCCTTTGATCTGATAGCTCGTCCTACACCCTTGGTCGGTGTCACTTTCATAAATACATGATCTCCAACTACAAACTCCAAAGGTCTTCTCCTCATTATCAACATCATCACTGCCTCTACAAGAGTTATTATCCTTGTGTTCATTTAAGGCCAGAAGTGTCTTCACAACCTTGTCAGCTTCATCATCACAGCCACCACCAGAGTTGTTACCCTTGTCCTCATGAGCGACATAGAGTGGCTCCCTCAAAGTTATTCCCTTCATATTTTCCAGATCCACAGAGGTTTCCCAACCAAACGATTCTTGCTCACCTTCTTAGCAACTTCAACTTTAGGGATGGATGATGATTCACTTTCTAAGGCAGAGCAATCTGACGAAGATCCATCTACCACTGACATTAGCTGCAGTTACAACACCTTCCCACCACCCATCATACCACTAGGCATCCACTGCTGATTCAAACTCAAGTGGGCGACCTGAATGGCGTTCAGGAGAGCATGGCTTGACTGTTAAGCGGCCTGAACATCGCACACCCAATTAATCAGTAGCTGCCCCTCTAGATGAAGGGACCCATTCCTCTAGTTTCTGTGGTCCCTCTTTATCAAGCAAATCATCGTACTGGACCTTCAGCAGCCTTGGAGACACACTCCAGATTTTTCATCTAAACCAGCATTCTCTAACGCCACTATCTTGCCAAAGTACCTCTATTCTAGCACCGACCTGGAAGAACAGATTAGGCTTTGGTCCACATTTTGTCATTTCATTGGTAGGAGTAGAGACTTGCAGACCAGAAAACCCCTCTCAAAATTTGATCCTTAAACTTCTAATTCCTCTTGTTTCATATGTCCATCATTGGCACGAACTGATTTGCCATGACTTGGGTTGGCATCCACACTGTTATTTTGTCTAGTGTAAGGACCCTGAAAAAAAATTAAGTTGGAATAAAAAGGATTATTTTAAATAAATTCTAAGTATGTTTTATTTAAGTTAAAAAGGAAGGAGAGTGCAGTCTAGAAAACTATAAGAATTCTTTGTTAATACATGATCGCCGGTCGCCTAGACTACACGTCGTCGCCAGGGCGCGAGGCATGCAGGCGTCGCCAGGGCACGATGCATGCGGGCATCATCATGGGGAGACATCGGTCGTTCGCCAGGGAGAGGTCATCGGTGGATGGACTTCGCGCGAGAGGTCATCGGTGGATTGTCTTCGCGCGAGAGGTCATCGGTGGATAGCCTTCACGCGAGAGGTCATCGGTGGATGGACTTCGCGTAAGTGGTCATCGGTGAAAGGTCATCGCGCGACGTCGAGTTACACACAGAGAAGGTAGGACCCAGACTTCCAGCATGGAACGTCCTGCACGCGCGCCACGTAGACAAAAAGGGTGGTTCAGAATAGTGACCTCAGAGTGTTAGCCTGCACAGAGGCACGCTCAGTAGTACTGTTCAGGGAGTGGTTGGCCTGCGCAAGAGACAACTGTAGTCGTACTGTTCAGGGAAACGTACACTCAGACTTCTCTGTAGAGTGGGTGTGGCAGCTGCTTTTGGTGGATAAGTTGGTTTAAGATGCAGAGACCCACTGCTGAGAGAAAAAAAGACGTTGCAGCATTCAAAGAGAGAAAGAGTGAGTTACCTCCCTTCTCCTCCAGATATCTCCTTCGCGCTGCGATTCTAGCACCTTCACACGAGAGTACGATGAGCGACAGTCACCATTAGAGCACCTGGGCAGTGCTCTGCAAGTCCTTCAACCAGACGCAAAAACAGAGCCAAGGCGTTCTTCAAGCTTCGTTGGGTTTCAGAACTCTAGGTGTTTGCGCAAGTCCAGGTAAGGGAAGCTAGACTTCATTTTCAATACAAGCCATAGTTTACCTATTTCTGAAGTGAGGGCGACGTGGTCGCCGGTTTTCGTTTTCATCTTTGTAAAATGCTCTGTGCTATGTGTTTGGGCGACGTGGTCGCCGGTTTTAAATGCAGACTCGAAATACCCTGTTTTTGAACTAGATCGCCGGTTTTGGCGTTGTTTGCGAACTCTCTGTTTTTGGTGTTGCTTTGAAAACTGTTAGAGATTCAAATGACATATTCAAAAACATGAACCTTTGAAATGACTATTGCGGTGATTGAATCATCTAGTTGAGAGTGGTATGATGTGTTGAATGTTGTGAATGTGGGATCGAGGCATAGTATTTTCAGGAAAGAAAATACCGTGTAAGATCATGTAGGATGTGCATTGACCGGTGATTCGTCATGATATCCTGACTCTCCTGAGATAATGAATTCATATAGATGAAGTTATTCAGGCGTTGAGAGTCGAAAGAGGTTCATACGTATGGGTGAGTTGTTTGAAAGAGAACGAGCTCGACCTGTGGTGTGGATTAACCCTGTCATGCTTGGATGGTGATGATATTGAGATTCATTATACGCTTGTGAATGTGTGTGATTTCACGGCGACCCTGTGAATGTGTGTGATTTCACAGTGGGCAGTATGACAGGTGCAGATCTATGAGTCTAGTCAATGCACGAGTCTTCCGGAAGTAGTGTCAAGTGTCTTGTGTGCTGGGTCAGTGGTGGTCTGACGTGTGGAATGAGGAACTTGGAATTTATAGACACTTGATGCTGTTGAATAGGACGACTCTGGGAAATATTGTGAAATGTGTGGTTTCTGGGCGATCAGGTGGAGGGTATGAGCAACTCTAAGTTTTACATGGATATCTTGAAAAATATTTTTACCTTGATTTTAATGTTCTTATTTAAACTCTCTTTAAAATATCTAGCTTACCCTGCGTGTTTTGGGCCTGTGGCTGTTCCCTTAAAACTGTGATGATCGTGTAATTGTTACACGGGAGCAGATGATCTTCCAGGATGTAGAGCTCCTTAATGAGTGGTCGCCGAGGAAGAGATCGCCGGTTTTCTACCTCTTGGTGGTGATCGCCGGATTTATGTCCTGCTGCAGATCGCCTGTTTTGGGCCTTCTGTTACCAGATCGCCGGTTCATGTATGGAGATCGCCGGTCTTGTTGTATTTGGTTGAATTTCGTTTTAAATTTTGAAAACATTTGACCTGGTTATGTATTTAACTCCCTAAGAGGAGCAACTTCATTTCTTATATATATAATATCATGTACTCTTCGATATTATTTGTTTACCTTTATTTTCATTATACATGTATGTATGGTTTTATTTTGCGGGATGTTACATTAATGGTATCAGAGCAGTTCGTCCTTAGGATGACCTGAGGGCTGTGGATCCATTGTGTTTCTTCTGCTCATAAAATCTATTTGAGTTTTAAATAACAACTATAGTGAAAGGTTTTCAAAAAAACGTTTTTAGTATTGAGATTTTGTGTGTGCCTTAGTGAATGTATGCTCTAATTGAAAATCTTGGTATTAAGAATGAGAAGATCCTGATAAAGTAATGAGGGTGCACACTCATAACTGGATCGAGATGATTCTTAATCTTAATTCCAAAGGTTTGATGTTTAGCCTACATTGAATTCTGGTATGATTTATTTGGTGTTCTTGTAATTGACTGAGAGTGGTCGTTTGGATTGATGTCTGCACACCAGTAATTGTTCTGGTGTTTTGTTTGAAGTTATAAGTGTTATAATCCTGTTGATGAACTCAAATTCTTAATGACTTTGAGATGCTGACCTCTGTAAGGTCTAGATGGTACATCCTGAATGAATTGATTTCTGATCGATCTCATTCTTGTAGTTGTAGGGAATATAGAAACCAATAGATTCAGAATCCAAAACGAAGAAGATGGCACGTAGACCTTCTACCCCACCCCAACCCTCCTCAGAGATGAGCCAGATTGCCAAGGCCATCGAGATGATGGCAACTGCCATTCAGCAGCAGAATGCAGCGATGGCTCAGAACCATCAAGCTACAATGCAACACTGGGAAACTGCTCGATCTGCGGAGACAAACTCTCACGTCGGTCAGCCTCAAGAACAGATGGGACTGACCGAGTTCATGCGGCACAACCCACCCAAGTTCAGTGGGAATGCTACCCCTGACCAGGCAGATCAGTGGGTCAGAGAGTTGGAGAAAATCTTTAGGGCGACCTCCTGCCCTGAAGAGAAGAAATTGTTGTTCGCCACTTATCTGCTATCAGGAGAAGCTGAGTTCTGGTGGATGGGAGCTCAACAGATGATGGAGGCCCGAGGGGATGTATTGGATTGGGAGAGCTTCAGGGTGAAGTTCTTGGAGAAATACTTCCCTGACAGCGCCAAGTTTGCGAGGGAAGCTGAGTTCCTGAAGTTTGAGCAGGGGGATATGTCAGTGAACGCCTATGCTGCTCGTTTTGAGTACCTCGCCCGGTTCTATACCCAGGCGACCTCCGAGGCCTGGAGGTGTAGGAAATTCGAAGAGGGGCTGAAGCATGGACTGAAGAGGACCATAGCCCCGATGTGCATCAGGGAATTTCACGCCTTAGTGGAGAAGGCGAAGATGGTGGAGACCCTGGAAAAGGGTGATTCTCGGGTAATCAGGTCACACCAAGGAGGTTCTTCCAGTGGGAAGGCGAAGGTGCAACACCCACGCAGCAAGCCATATGCGAGACCTCCACCACATCGGGTGGGAACAGCTTCATCCCAGTTTCAGCAACAACAACCTGGGAAACTTAAATGTTTCCATTGCGGTGGACCCCATACAGCCAACGTGTGCCCCAAGAGGGATTCAGAGAGAAGGTGTTTTTCCTGCCAAAAGCCAGGGCACGTTGCTAGAGAGTGCCCTAGCAGGAATGGGGCGACTCAACCCAGTGGCTCACGGCAATTGAGGAATGAGGGCAGCAGACCTCAGGCGACAGGGAGAGTGTTCGCCATGTCTGGAGCAGAGGCTGTAACATCCCGCCAAAATACTATACAAATGTATATAATGAAAATAAAGGTAACAAATAGATTCTATGAACAAAATATTATATATATGAAATGAAGTTGCTCCTCTTAGGGAGTTTAATACAAATTCGGTAAAATTTTCCAGAAACATAAACAAAATACAAAAAAAAAACAAAGCAGGCGATCTCCTATCGGAAGAAACCGATCTCCTATCGGACGAGACCGATCTCCTATCAAGACAGAAAAAAATAGACGATCACCCGATGGAGGCAGACACAGGCGATCACCCGATAGAGACAGAAAACCGGCGATCTCCTCCTCGGCGATCACTCACTAGAGGGCTCTTCTTCCTGGAAGATCATCTGCTCCCGTGTAACAATTACACGATCATCACAGTTTTGAGAAAACAACCACAATAACAGATAAAAGGGTAAGCTAGATAATTTAAAAGAAGTTTAAATCAAGAACATGAAGATCCAAGTAAACCAAGTTCCAAAATATCCATGTAAAACGTAGAGCTGCTCATAGCATTCAGCTGATCGCCCAAAATCACATTTCACAACATTCACCCATAGTCATTCCATTTCACAATACAGCATCAAGTGTCTATCAATATTCAAGTTTCTCATTTCACATGTCAGACTTTCCACTGACTCACCACACAAGACACTTGACACTACTTCCGGATTGACTCGTGCGTTGATTAGACTCAGAGATCTGCACCTGTCATACCACACCACTGTGAAATTCACACAGGGTCGCTGTGAATCCACACAGCATGCGCATATTCATCTCAATGTTACCATAGTTCTCCTGGTATGACAGGGTTAATCCATAGGACAGACGGAGCTAGCTCGTTCTTTTTCACACGAGACGCCCATCATATAGACCTCCTTCGACTCTCAACAACTGAGTAACTTCCTCTACGTGATCCATTACCTCAGCAGAGTCAGGATATCCCCTTAGGAATCACCGATCAATGCCACCTTACCACAAGATCTTACCACGGTATTTTCTTTCCTGAAAATACTATGCCTCGATCCCACATTCACAGCATTCAAAGACATCATGCTACACTTAAAAGAATGATTTCAATCACAGCAATAGCCATTTCAAAGGATTCATATTTTCGAATATCTCATGTAAATCTCAAGCAGTTCTCAAAACAACATCAAACACAAGGAGTTCGCAAAACAGCGCCAAAACCGGCGATCTAGTTCAAAAACAGGGTGTTTCGAAAACTGTATATAAAACCGGCGACCACGTCGCCCAAGCACACAAACAGAGCACTTTACGCAGATGAAAACAAAAATGGCGACCACGTCGCCCTCACTCCAGAGATAGCTACACTGTGGCTTGTATGGAAAAAGAGGTCTAGCTTCCCTTACCTGGACTTGCGCAAACACCTAGAGTTCCGAAACCCAACAAAGCTTGAAGAACGCCTTGGCTCTGTTTTTGCGTCTGGTTGAAGGACTTGCAGAGAACTGCCCAGGTGCTCTAATGGTGGCTGTCGCTCGTCGTACTCTCGTGTGAAGGTGCTAGAATCGCAGCGCGAAGGAGGCAACTGGAGGAGAAGGGAGGTAACTCACTCTTTCTCTCTTTGAAGGCTGCAACGTTTTCTTTCTCTCAGCAGTGGGTTTTCTGCATCTTAAACCAACTTATCCACCAAAAGCAGCTGCCACCACCCATTCTGCAGAGAAGTCTGAGAACCACTGCCCTGAACAGTACGACCACTGTTGTCTCTGGTGCATGCCAACCACTGCTCTGAACAGTACTGCCACTGTTGTCGCTTGTGCATGCCAGCCACTGCTCTGAACAGTACGACCGTGAGTGTCTCCCGCGCATGCCAACATTCTGATGTCACTATTCTGAACCACCCTTTTTGTCTACGTGGCGTGCGTGCACTACGCTTCATGCTGGGAGTCTGGGTCTTACCTTCAAGGTGTGAAACTCGACGTCGCGCGATAACTTTCCACTGCTGACTCATCCTGGCGAACGACCGATGTCTCCTTCGCCCTGGAAGACGACCGATGTCTTCCTCTGGGAGACGACCGATGTCTTCCCTGGCGACGCCCTCATAACTCTCGCGCCTTGGCCACGTCCACATGCCTCGCGCCCTGGCAATGCCCACATGCCTCGCGCCCGCGCGATGCCTGCATGCCTCTCGGGCCCCGCGCGTTGCCTGCATGCCTCTCGCGCACGCGCGATGCTGCATGCCTCTCGCGCCCGCCGGCGCGATGCCTGCATGCCTCTCGCGCCCGCGCGATGCCTGCATGCCTCTCGCGCCCGCGCGATGCCTGCATGCCTCTCGCGCCCGCGCGACGTCCACCTGGCGCTCATGTGTAGCAGGCGACTGGCGATGATGTATAAACAAGGAACTCTTATAGTTTTTTTCCAGACTACACTTTCCTTCCTTTTTAACTTAGATAAAACATACTTAGAATTTACTTAAAACATACTCTTTCATTCCAATAAATTTCAGGTCCTTACATTCTCCCCAACAACAAAAATTTTCGTCCTCGAAAATTGGATTACAAGGAAAAGAGGTATGGATAAGCCTCCCTCATGGGTTCTTCTAACTCCCAAGTAGAATCCCCCGATCTCATCCCACACCACTTCACACATGTCGATGGTCTTGCCCCTGAGCTGTTTACATTGCCGATCGTCAATCCTGACTGGTTTGGCTTCAAAGGACAAGTCATCCCTAATCTGCACGTCGTCTACATCCAGCACATGACTAGGGTCTGCCATGTACTTCCTCAGCTGTGACACGTGAAACACATTGTGCAGATTCGCCAGATGGGGAGGTAGGGCGATCTCATACGCCACTGGGCCAATCCTTCTTAAGATCTGATATGGTCCCACGAACTTAGGGGACAACTTCTTTGACCTGATCGCCCGCCCTACACCCTTGGTTGGTGTCACTTTCATGAACACGTGATCTCCAGCAGCAAACTCCAAAGGCTTTCTCCTCTGATCTGCATAGGACTTCTGCCTACTCTGAGAGGCTTTCATTCTGCTTTGTATCTGCTTTCACCTTATCGGTCGTCTGCTGAATCAAACTCTGGCCCAACCAAGACTGCCTCGCCCCCTGGTACCAACATAAGGGAGTTATGCATTTCCTCCCATACAGGGCTTCATATGGTGCCATCCCAATGCTAGCGTGGTAGCTATTGTTATAGGTAAACTCCACTAGTGGCAACACCTCCTCCCAACCTCCCAATTGATCCAAAACGCATGCCCTCAGCAGATCTTCCAAAGATTGGATCGTCCTCTCTGACTGACCATCTGTTTGGGGATGATATGCAGAGCTCATCCTCAACTTGGTTCCCAAACACTCTTGCAAGGTCTGCCAAACCGTGAAGTGAACCTGGGATCTCTATCTGAAATGATGCTGGAAGGCACTCCATGCAACCTCACAATCTCCTTGATGTACAGCTGTGCCAACTTGGCCATGGGCATCTTCATATTTACTGGGAGGAAGTGGGCACTCTTCGTCAGCCTATCAATGATGACCCAGATGCATCATGACCCTTTTACCGATCTGGGTAAATGGGTGACAAAATCCATGGCAATGCTGTCCCACTTCCACTCGGGGATATCCAGTTGCTGCAACAGCCCGCCAGGTCTTTGATGCTCTACCTTCGCCTTTTGACACGTTAAGCAGGTTGCCACGTACTGGGCGACGTCCCTCTTCAGCCTAAACCACCAAAATGACTCCTTCAAGTCATGGTACATCTTGTTCATGCCTGGGTGAAGGTTGAGGCGGCTCTCTTATGACCTTCCTCTAGGATCATCTTCTTCAACTCATCATTTGCAGGTATGTAAATTCTGCCATCAAACCTCAAGATCCCATCATCGCCCATCTCAAAGCCTCTCGCCTGATCTGTCCCTAGTGACTCCACAGTGCGCTTCAGGCTAGGGTCCTCCAATTGTTATCCTTCAACACCCAAGGAAGTCATTAGTTATAGTCAGTACTACAACTAATGTGATTCACGTGAAATTCCACTCCAAGGTTTAAGTCTCTGAACTGCTCGATCAGTTCTGCTCTTCCATCATCATGGTGGCGACTTGTATAGACTCCTACTCAAGGCATCTGCCACTACATTGGCCTTCCCTGGGTGATACATGAGTTGAAAGTCGTAGTCCTTTAGGAATTCCATCCACCTTCTTTGTCTCATGTTTAGTTCCTTCTGATCGAACAGGTACTTCAAGCTCTTGTGGTCACTGAATACCTGGAACCGAGCTCCATAAAGATAATGCCTCCAGATCTTCAAGGCAAACACTACCGCTGCCAACTCCAAATCATGAGTAGGGTAGTTTCTCTCATGCACCTTGAGTTGCCTTGAAGCATATGCAACCACTCTCTTCTCTTGCATCAAGACGCATCCCAAGCCTTGATGTGAGGCATCACAGAAGACATCAAAAGGTCTTCCTACTTCTGGAATCACCAGCACTGGAGCACTGGTCAACCTCTCCTTTAGTTCCCTGAAGCTCTGCTCACATCGGTCGGTCCAAGCAAAGGGTTGGTCCTTGCGGGTCAGTTGTGTTAAAGGAGCCACTACTTTGGAAAAATCCTCAATAAACCTCCGATAGTAGCCCGCCAACCCCACAAAGCTCCTTATCTCAGTCACTGTCTTAGGACGTTCCCATTGCAGCACTGCCTCTACCTTGGCTGGATCTACCGAGATCCCCTGGGCAGATATCACGTGTCCTAAGAAGTTGACTTCCCTCAGCCAGAACTCACACTTGGAGAACTTGGCATAGAGCTGCTTCTCTCTCAGTATTTCCAATACTGTCCTCAGGTGTTCCTCATGCTCTTCCTCGGTCCTTGAATAAATGAGGATGTCATCTATGAAGACCACCACAAACTTATCCAAGAAAGGGCGAAAGATCCTATTCATGTAGTCCATGAATAGAGCTGGAGCATTGGTGACTCCAAAAGGCATCACTACATACTCGTAGTGCCCATATCGAGACCTAAAAGCTGTCTTCTGAACATCTTCAGCTTTTACCAAGATTTGGTGATACCCCGATCTCAGGTCAATCTTGGAGAACACCGAGGCCCCATGAATTTGGTCCATCAAATCATCAATCCGAGGTAGGGGGTACTTGTTCTTGATGGTCAATTTGTTCAATTGCCTGTAGTCTATACACAGCCGAGACCCTCCATCCTTCTTCTTGACTAGGAGCACTGGAGCTCCCCATGGAGATACGCTGGGTCTGATGAACTGCTTCTCCAGCAACTCTTCCACTTGCTTCTTTAACTCCACTAACTCGGCTGGTGCCATCCTGTAAGGTGCCATTGACACTGGTCCAGCTCCAGGTACCAAGTCAATAGAGAATTCCACTTCTCTCTTAGGGGGTAACCCAGGCACCTCTTCTGGGAATACATCTGTGAAATCTTTCACCACTTGTATCCTGTTTACGTCCCCTTTATTCTCCACTTCCAACCGGGCGAGCACTACGAAGCACCTCGTCTCTCCTTCCAGCTCTGATCGCCCTTGTTGAACTGACAACACATCCGGTTCTTGGGGGTCTGGAAACGCTACCTTCTGCCTACCACAGTCTATGAGAACGTGATTGGCAGCTAACCAATCCATTCCCAGGATGACATCCAGGTCCTGAAGAGGTAGGCAGATCAAGTTCACCTTGAATCTGCGTCCTTCTACAATCACTGGACATTCAGGGCACACTGTAGAGGTCGACACCTGTCCTGACGCAGGTTGTAGAGACCAACAGCTCGAAAGGTAACTCCTTCACTAGGAGGCCCAACTCGGCTACACACAGGCTTGACACACAAGGAGTGTGTCGCTCCAGAATCAAACAAGGCCCTTACACCTCTACCAGCAAATAAAACAAATACCTTGGATGAGGTTACCTGACTGAGCTGCCTCTGCTCCAGACATGGCGAACACCCTCCCTGTTGCCTAAGGTCTGCCGCCCTCGTTTCTCAACTGTTGGGAGCCACTGGGTTGGGTCGCCCATTCCTGCTAGGGCACTCTCTAGCAACGTGCCCTGTCCTTTGGCAGACGAAGCATTTCCTCTCTGAAGTCTTCTTGAAACAAGCATTGGAGGCGTGTGGTCCACCACAGTGAAGACACTTAGGTTTCCAAGGTTGTTGCTGTTGGAATTGGGGAGGTGTGATGTGCTCCTGCCCGATGTGATGGAGGTCTCTCGCAGGGTTTGCTTTGTGGGTGCTGTGCCTTAGCTCTCCCACTGGAAGGACCTCCTGGGTGTGACCTGATCACCCGAGACTCACCCTTTTCCAGGGTCTCCACCATCTTCGCCTTCTCCACTAAGGCGTGGAACTCCCTGATGCACATCGGGGCTATGGTCTTCTTCAGCCCATGCTTCAGCCCTTCCTCGAACTTCCTACCACTCCAGGCCTCGGAGGTCGCCTGGGTATAGAACCGGGCGAGGTATTCAAAACGGGCAGCATAGGCGTTTTACTGACATGTCCCCTGCTCCAACTTTAAGAACTCAGCTTCCCTTGCAAACTTGGCGCTGTCTGGGAAGTATTTCTCCAAGAACTTCACCTGAAGCTCTCCCAATCCAGAACATCCTCTCGGGCCTCCAACATCTGCTGAGCTCCCATCCACCAGAACTCAGCTTCTCCTGATAGCAGATACGTGGCAAACAACAGCTTCTTCTCTTCAGGGCAGGAGGTCGCCCTAAAGATTTTCTCCACCTCCCTGACCCACTGATCTGCCTGGTCAGGGGTAGCATTCCCACTAAAACTTAGGTGGGTTGTGCCTCATGAACTCGGCCAGTCCCATCTGTTCTTGGGGCTGACCGACGTGGGAGTTTGTTTCAGCCGACCGAGCAGTCTCCCAGTGGTGCATTGTAGCTTGATGGTTCTGAGCCATCGCCGCATTCTGCTGCTGAATGGCAGTCGCCATCATCTCTATCGATGGCCTTGGCGATCTGACTCATCTCTGAGGAAGGTTGGGGTGGGGTGGGTAGCAGGTCTACGTGCCATCTTCTGAATCTATTGACTTCTATAGTCCCTACAACTATAAGAATGAAATCGATAAGAATCAATTCATCAAGGGGGGTAACAGCTAGACCTTACAAAGGTCAGCATCTCAAAGTCATCTAGAATTTGAGTTCATCAACAGAATCATAACACTTATAACTTCACACAAAACACCAGAACAGTTACTGGTGTGCAAACATCAGTCCAAACTACCACCTCAGTCAAATTCAAGAACACTCAAAAATCACACCAGAATTCAATGTAGGCTAAACATCAAACCTTTGGAATTAAGATTAAGAATTATCTTGATCCAGTTATGAGTGTGCACCCTCGCCACTTTATCAAGACCTTCTTATTCTTAATACTAAGATTTTCAGTTAGGCACACGTTCACCCAAGCACACGCAAGAGTTCAAAACCAAAACGTTTGAAAACCTTCCACTATAGTGGTTATTTAAAACTCAAATAAATTTTATGAGCAGAAGAAACACAATGGATCCACAGCCCTCAGGTCATCCTAAGGCGAACTGCTCTGATACCATTAATGTAACATCCCGCCAAAATACTATACAAATGTATATAATGAAAATAAAGGTAACAAATAGATTCTATGAACAAAATATTATATATATGAAATGAAGTTGCTCCTCTTAGGGAGTTTAATACAAATTCGGTAAAATTTTCCAGAAACATAAACAAAATACAAAAAAAAAACAAAGCAGGCGATCTCCTATCGGAAGAAACCGATCTCCTATCGGACGAGACCGATCTCCTATCAAGACAGAAAAAAACAGACGATCACCCGATGGAGGCAGACACAGGCGATCACCCGATAGAGACAGAAAACCGGCGATCTCCTCCTCGGCGATCACTCACTAGAGGGCTCTTCTTCCTGGAAGATCATCTGCTCCCGTGTAACAATTACACGATCATCACAGTTTTGAGAAAACAACCACAATAACAGATAAAAGGGTAAGCTAGATAATTTAAAAGAAGTTTAAATCAAGAACATGAAGATCCAAGTAAACCAAGTTCCAAAATATCCATGTAAAACGTAGAGCTGCTCATAGCATTCAGCTGATCGCCCAAAATCACATTTCACAACATTCACCCATAGTCATTCCATTTCACAATACAGCATCAAGTGTCTATCAATATTCAAGTTTCTCATTTCACATGTCAGACTTCCACTGACTCACCACACAAGACACTTGACACTACTTCCGGATTGACTCGTGCGTTGATTAGACTCAGAGATCTGCACCTGTCATACCACACCACTGTGAAATCCACACAGGGTCGCTGTGAATCCACACAGCATGCGCATATATCATCTCAATGTTACCATAGTTCTCCTGGTATGACAGGGTTAATCCATAGGACAGACGGAGCTCGTTCTTTTTCACACGAGACGCCCATCATATAGACCTCCTTCGACTCTCAACAACTGAGTAACTTCCTCTACGTGATTCCATTACCTCAGCAGAGTCAGGATATCCCCTTAGGAATCACCGATCAATGCACCTACCACAAGATCTTACACGGTATTTTCTTTCCTGAAAATACTATGCCTCGATCCCACATTCACAACATTCAAAGACATCATGCTACACTTAAAAGAATGATTTCAATCACAGCAATAGCCATTTCAAAGGATTCATATTTTCGAATATCTCATGTAAATCTCAAGCAGTTCTCAAAACAACATCAAACACAAGGAGTTCGCAAAACAGCGCCAAAACCGGCGATCTAGTTCAAAAACAGGGTGTTTCGAAAACTGTATATAAAACCGGCGACCACGTCGCCCAAGCACACAAACAGAGCACTTTACGCAGATGAAAACAAAAATGGCGACCACGTCGCCCTCACTCCAGAGATAGCTACACTGTGGCTTGTATGGAAAAAGAGGTCTAGCTTCCCTTACCTGGACTTGCGCAAACACCTAGAGTTCCGAAACCCAACAAAGCTTGAAGAACGCCTTGGCTCTGTTTTTGCGTCTGGTTGAAGGACTTGCAGAGAACTGCCCAGGTGCTCTAATGGTGGCTGTCGCTCGTCGTACTCTCGTGTGAAGGTGCTAGAATCGCAGCGCGAAGGAGGCAACTGGAGGAGAAGGGAGGTAACTCACTCTTTCTCTCTTTGAAGGCTGCAACGTTTCTTTCTCTCAGCAGTGGGTTTTCTGCATCTTAAACCAACTTATCCACCAAAAGCAGCTGCCACCACCCATTCTGCAGAGAAGTCTGAGAACCACTGCCCTGAACAGTACGACCACTGTTGTCTCTGGTGCATGCCAACCACTGCTCTGAACAGTACTGCCACTGTTGTCGCTTGTGCATGCCAGCCACTGCTCTGAACAGTACGACCGTGAGTGTCTCCCGCGCATGCCAACATTCTGATGTCACTATTCTGAACCACCCTTTTTGTCTACGTGGCGTGCGTGCACTACGCTTCATGCTGGGAGTCTGGGTCTTACCTTCAAGGTGTGAAACTCGACGTCGCGCGATAACTTTCCACTGCTGACTCATCCTGGCGAACGACCGATGTCTCCTTCGCCCTGGAAGACGACCGATGTCTTCCTCTGGGAGACGACCGATGTCTTCCCTGGCGACGCCCTCATAACTCTCGCGCCTTGGCCACGTCCACATGCCTCGCGCCCTGGCAATGCCACATGCCTCGCGCCCGCGCGATGCCTGCATGCCTCTCGGGCCAGCGCGTTGCCTGCATGCCTCTCGCGCACCGCGCGATGCCTGCATGCCTCTCGCGCCCGCGCGATGCCTGCATGCCTCTCGCGCCCGCGCGACGTCCACCTGGCGCTCATGTGTAGCAGGCGACTGGCGATGATGTATAAACAAGGAACTCTTATAGTTTTTTTCCAGACTACACTTTCCTCCTTTTAACTTAGATAAAACAACTTAGAATTTACTTAAAACATACTCTTTCATTCCAATAAATTTCAGGTCCTTACAGAGGCCTCTCAGTCAGGTAACCTCATACAAGGTGTATGTTTTATTGCTGGTAGAGGGTGTAAAAGCTTGTTTGATTCTGGAGCGACACACTCCTTTGTGTCAAGCCTGTGGTAGCTGAGTTGGGCCTCTATGGAAGGGGTTACCTTTCGAACGGTGTTGGTTCTACACCTGCGTCAGGACAGGGGTCGACCTCTACAGTATGCCCCGAATGTCCAGTGATTGTAGAGGGACGCAGATTCAAGGTGAACTTGATCTGCCTACCTCTTCAGGACTTAGATGTTATCCTGGGAATGGATTGGTTAGATGCCAATCACGTTATCATTGAATGCGGTAGTCAGAGGATTGCGTTTCCAGACCTCCAAGGATCAGAGGTGATATCTGCTCAGCAAGGGCAGACGGAATTGGAAGAAGGGGCGAGGTGCTTCGTGATGCTAGCCGGTTGGAAGTGGAGAATGAAGGGGACGTAAGCAAAATACACGTGGTGAAAGACTTCACGGATGTATTCCCAGAAGAAAGTACCTGGGTTACCCCCTAAGAGAGAAGTGGAATTCTCTATTGACTTGGTGCCTGGAGGGACCAGTGTCAATGGCACTTACAGGATGGCACCAGCCGAGTTAGTGGAGTTAAAGAAGCAAGTGGAAGAGTTGGCTGGAGAAGCAATCATCAGACCCAGTGTTGTCTCCATGGGGAGCTCCAGTGCTCCTAGTCAAGAAGAAGGATGGAGGGTCTCGGTGTGTATAGATTACAGACAGTTGAACAAGTTGACCATCAAGAAAAAGTTCCCCTGCCTAGGATTGGATGATTTGATGGACCAAATTCATGGGGCCTCGGTGTTATCCAAGATTGATCTGAGATACTGGGGGTACCACCAAATTTGGGTTATAAAAGCTCTGAGGATGTTCAAAAGACAGCTTTAGGTCTCGGTATGGGCACTATGAGTATGTAGTGATGCCGTTTGGAGTCACCAAGCTCCAGCCTGTTCATGGACGAACACATGATAGGATTTTTCGCCCTTTCTTGGATAAGTTTGTGGTGGTCTTCATAGACGACATCCTCATTTATTCAAGGACCGAGGAAGAGCATGAGGAACACCTGAGACAGTATTGGAGATCCTGAGGGAGAAGCAACTCTATGCCAAGTTCTCTAAGTGTGAGTTCTGGCTGAGGGAAGTCAACTTCTTAGGACACGTGATATCTGCCCAGGGG